>CM035802.1:26892753-27492753 GCA_020466265.1 Siphamia tubifer | reverse complement strand
TCTTCTTGCTGCCTTTCACTCCTTTGCTGTCTTTTGTAAACAAACACAAGACACACATACGTAGGCAAACAGAGCCCACGCTCCAAAGTCTTTGCTGTTGTCGTGAAAAACTGAGACTTTTTTTTTTTTTTTTTTTTTTAAATGCTGGATTTGGTGCAGATGTCTTATTTTCTTCCAGCCTTATTTTTTCCACTACTCCCCTTTTCCTCTCCTGCAGATGTGAAGGCTTTTGTTAGTTACCAAACACCCTGGCCTTCTCTGAGCTTCTGGATAGTTTCAGCTGTACTCGCCAGGAATGCCTTCATTTATTTTTTATTGAATAGCACAGAGAATGTAGGTATTTCATTATATATAAATAAAGTGCACTCAAACATGTTTTTTTCTTTTGAAAGGATGGCACCATGCCTGCATTAGGATTGTTTTCCTTTTTAGCTTTTAAACCGCTGGTGTGCTTTCTGAAGGCCAGCTGAAGATGGACAAAACTTTTTTTTTTTTTTTAAAGTATTCCAATAACTTTTCCTTGGAAGCTGCACTAAAATGCCAAAAGTTTTGGCTCTTTTTTTTTTTGCCATCAATGATTAAACATGGACAGAAAGTGTTTGCATTTCAGAGTGCTTTTATATCTGCAGCCTTTGCACACTGGACAAATTAACATCTTACCAAGTATATTTTTATCACTTCTAGTTAAACAAGGGATGCCAGGCACAGAAAACCTCACCCCCTTGCAACCTTTTTAGGTTAATGGACACCCTCCCTCTCATGGGTTTGACCTTTCAAGATCACTCAAGGTTAAAGGTCATGATGCCATTTTGGAGACTACATGTAGTTTCCTATCTGTCAACAGTAGTACCAGAGTACGTATCCTCACTCTTTTTGGAGTTACAACCATTTAATATCACACAATCTTGATTTTAACCTTTCAAGGTCAAAGGTCATAGTGTCTTTTCGAAGCCCATGCCACTTGTTTTTCTGTTATTGTCCAACTGTAGTGAAGAACTGAAAACCTGTAAATCAGTACAAAAGTTTAAACACATTTTTATGAACCACATTCGAAGCGGATAGAAGAAACAAATGGAAATCTGAATTTCTAGCACAGAACAGGTTTCCCTTTTTCTTATGCGCTTTCTTTTCATTTTGGTTGTATACTGTATATATGCTCTGACTGAGTAACACAAAGGGGTAGGACTAGATAAGTTTTGTTTACTTCATCCTATACCCTTTCGAACAAGGTATAGTGATCTAGGATTCTAAAGAGGTGTTGTTTTAATTTCAGCATAAATACTTTGTATGTTTTACTTATTTGGTTTTACCTGTTCGAATAAACAAATAAATGAAATAAAATTTTAGTTTTATAGATATTGACCAAGTGACCTTCGACCTCTTGGGTCAACAATCGATCAAAATCTCCAGTATACACACAAGATGCAGAATTGAAAGATGATTATTCCGGTGTTCATTGGAAGTCTCTAAGGTGAACAGTTCAAAAGTTACTATTTTCACCTCTATTGTGACCTTTGACCTAGAGTCTTCAAATTTGTCTCTCAAGATTCTGATGTCAATGGATGTCAACAGTGAGAGTAAAAAGAAGCTATATGCAAAACTGAGTATACAGGAATGAAAAGAAATGTCTTACTTGCCCTATCTCTGATCAGTGTGAAAACATATTTTTATGGCCTTGACCTTTGACCCTTGACCTACCCTTACTACAACGTAATGGGATCTATTCTGGAAAACCTCACACCTTTACTGAACACTTCATGGAGATTGGTCCAGTAGTTTTTGCATAAAGTTGCTGACAAACAGACGGACAAACAGACAAAAATTTTTATTCTATTGTATGTAAATTATTGATAGACAATAGATCTTGACAATCTTATTTCAAGAAATCATACTTTGTTCCACTGGCACATTTGATTTAATTTTATTTTTTTTTTTTCTTAATTCAAGCAAAAATATCTTGTATTATTTCTTTAAAGTGTATTTTTAGAGGGGCATTTCTTTCCACTTTCTTTCTCCTTTCTGCTGTTACTTTGTTTCCATACACCTGGGTAATATTGTTGGTTTTTTTAGTATTAAGTCTTTGTGTTTACACAGGAAAACACTGTAACCTGATTGATTTCAGTATCCTGGACACCATCTTATCCCAGTTTCAACAAACCTGAACCGTCTAGCTCTGTCTGATAGTATCCAGAAGCAAAATGAGACGTACAGACGTACAGACGTACAGACGTACAGACATACACAGATAGAATCTCACTACAGGAGCAGCAGAGGCATGGTTTTGTCTTTTAGTTTTAACAAGAGTGTGGAAAAACCATCCCAAGCCCACTGTAAAACCACCAACTGCACTGGACAAATACAAGTCTAACTAAGTGTCCTCTTCTAATTTTTAGTCAGAAATGTCTCGTCACACTTACAATAAGACATAATCAATTAAAAAGTAACTTTTCAGTGACATATAAGAACTGATTTTTAGACAATAGATGTGGAAAATGTTATTTCACAGAATTGCACCAAGGTATTTTTTTGCTTAATTCATATATATATATAAAATGTATTTATTTATTTTTCTTAATTCAAGCAATCATAATCTTATTTTTAGTCCTCTAAATACCTCTGGATATTTAATTTCAAGAAATCTTGTTAAATTAAATTATCTTGTTGTATGGATAAATAAATTCTGCTTGTTTTGAGTTATTTTCCCCCAGAAATATTACATTTTTAATCTTATTTTTAGATACCCCTTTCTTGCAATGTAATAGTAATGACTAACTAGGTTACCAGTATTTGGAATAGAATAGAATTTTTGCTTGAATTAGGAAAAATTTAATCAAATTAATCACAAATAAATACATAAAGACTGTTTTAGCACTATTGTTTAAAAATAACATCTCACTGGAAAGTTGATCTTTGTTTTCTTTTAGGTGTGATCAGATTGACTAGAAATTAGGGAAAAAAAATACATATATTTTTGCTGTGTGGAGTAAATATTTTTACTTGGTGTGATTTGGTTCAGTTTTTGTGTTGAATGTGAAAAGAAGCCGAACAAAACAAAGAGAAACCTACCTAAAAAAAAAAAACCTATTAAATTTTAAAGTGATATTTTATTTACAGTGTCAGCAACAGTCTACCTGTTTTGATTGAATCCCTTTATGCGTGAAAAAAAAAACAAAAAACATGAAACTGTCAAAGACTGTCAGGATAAATATCACCTGGTGTGAAATTGCAGAGAAGCAGGACACACAGTAGTACATATGTGAAGGGAATATTGTATGAATCATCAGATTAATGTCCTGCCATGTGTTCTGGAAGCTGTCTACAACAGCCTCTTTCAAAGAGTGCATCACAGTGGCCTCTTTGACGCTAAATGGCACTTGTGAGCATCAACAGTACAGGTAGTAAATTATTTGGATGCCAAGGTCAATGTTTGTCGAGCCTGTCCGCCAATTACCTTGAGAGGACAGATGGGAATAATACATGACAGTCTGCCGTAAGCATGTGTGTTTTTGCACGCTTGTCTGCCTTTCATTATGTTTTAATACAGATGAGGGAGTGAAAGTGTTGCACATTAGCAACACGTGCAGATGTTTGAAGAAATCAACATGCAGGTGTAAGGCTTTATGATGAGTCAGTTTAACCAGAAGTGGAAAGTAACTGAGTAAAAGTACTTTATTACTGTACTTAAGTTGATTTTTTTAGGTATCTGTACTTTACTGGAGTATTTATTTTTCTAGTAACTTTTACTTTTACTCCCTATATTTTTGTATAAATATCTGTACTTTATACTTGTCAAACTAAACACATGTGGCCGTACGAAAAATAAATGGTTTCAGAGGGAAAATCAGTGGAGGAGAAAAACTGTGACTTTATATATTATAGTTATATGAGTATTATCGCACAATTTTGACCTTTAATTTCATACTTTTGAGTTTTTACATTACAATTTTGTCATTTTATCTTATCATTCTGACTTTTTATCTCACAATTTTAGCATTTTATCCTAAAATTCTGCATTTTATTTATATATATATATATATATATATATATATATATATATATATATATATATATATATATATATATATATATATATATATATATAGAAACGTTTTTGAAATTTCATGATGACTTTTTATCTCAATTGTGGCTTTTTTTGTTGTTGTTGTTGTTTTTTCCTAAATTTCCTGTCCATATCGACTAAACTGAGTCACTGTAACCTGTAAATCAAACACAATTTCTACACAGTAACTCCCTTTTATTTTGGATACTTTTGAAACTTTTCTTATTTTTCCTGTTTAAATAAGTATTATTGTATTCATAGCAAAAAAAAAAATGCAGTTTTCCTTTTTATTTTTGTACTTTATTACAATTTCCTTTTTTTCCCTTTTATTCTTTACTTAAGTAGATGCATTGAATCAGTACTTCTACTTTTACCAGAGTATTTTCATCACATAAGTAGCTGTACTTCTACCACCTCTGAGTTGAACTAATGTTTTCATGTCAACTGTCGTGCAGAATAGAAGACACAAAGAGCAGATAAATACTTTGGAGTCAAACTAATTCGCTGTTTGTGTATTACTTGTTTGTCAAGGTCATTTTCTCTACTTGGATGATAAGATTAAGAGATGAGGGCAGAACTAGATTGTGTCTCTACACGTTTGTGTCTGGGTGGGTGACCCAGTTCCCCAGCTGACAGGGTCATAAACACAGAGCTGCAGATTGATTAGAGGGAACAAGAGCCCAACACACGACTCGACTGTCTTTATAGACTCTGTAAAAGAGCTCGGGGCTTTTTTATGCAGGTTTACACGGTCATGTCATGTGCTCCTCTGGGGCAGGTCCGTACAAAACCCACTTGGCCTCCATCTCTGCATTTCCAGTTTTGTTCCCAAGAACGGGTTACACAAGAAACAAGCACATCTAACCTTAACATCTCACCGTGGGATTGTGACATATACTTTGATTCTGTGTTTAGTGAAACGGGTTAAGGCAAGAACAGATTTGAAAAAAGTAGATTAATTTCTGTTAGAGGGGTTAATCTATAGAATGGCCTCAAAGGTCTATTAAAACAGTCTAAAGCAATTTAAACTGTTTAAAAGATCTATAAATTAACTATTATTCAGAAATATTGAGCTCAGGATTAACTAAAGAAATTACTTATTTAAAAGACTAGGATCAGTATTATTAGCTGAGATGATCTACCTGAATTACAATTAAATATGTATTCTATTTTATGTATATTTAGCAATGATTACATAGATTATTTTTTTTTTTTAAATTATTTACATTTTTCTGTTTGTTTTCTTTGTTATGGTTAAAATGAGTCTGTACTTCAGCCTAAATCTGTTCAGTCATATCATATGGAATGGAACAATGGATATGTTGTTTTTGATTGTTGTTTAAAGTAATTAACAACCTGAATAAACTATGACTACTTTTACTACTATTTTTGGGGGTCAATACTGATTTTATCTGTGAAATGATAACAAATGTCAGAAAATCTTCTTTTTCAAAGGAAACATTTATTGAACTAAAAAATAATATTAAAATACTGGTTAAAAAAGGCAGGGGGGTGAATAAGCTTGAGCAGGTAACATTGTTTCACATAATAAAACTTACATTTAGATAAAAACAGAACAAGTGTTCAGTGCACTTAATTTTTTAAGTCAGTTCTTTCTAAAACAATCATCAAGGTGCGTTAGAACAGGTAACAGTATCTCCAAGAACACAGAGGTGTCATCAGGTGTGTCTGTCAGTAAATCATGGCAGGAAGAAAAAGAGCATAAACATATTATCATTGGTAAAAAAAAAAAAGAAAAAAAAAGAAGATTTGCAACTACCAGTTGCAAATCTGGTGTGGTGTGTCATAGTCCACAGATTTGGAACAAGTTATACCCTAGTCTAAAAGCTGCCAACTTCCTCCACATGTTTAAAAAGAATTTAAAAAATAATCTCCTGTGTTCATATTTATAAGTATGTATTCATCAATGTGTTCGTGTACTTATCTATGTTTTGTATGTAAGTATGTATGTATGTATGTATGTATGTATGTATGTATGTATGTATGTATGTATGTATGTATGTGTTTTGTTTTGTACTTTAAATGTTTTGTCCTGGGCCCCCTCCTAATAAGCTTCCATGGGTCGCCCTTTTTGCACTCGTTGCAAATGTCAGCCAAATCAACAGGTTGATACTGATATGAGAAAACAACTAAAATATTGGCTGATCTATCATTACTACTAAAGCTGCATTCACTGAAAACTGAAACGACTCCACCTTATTTGATCAATACACATAACATCCTTTTTCATATTACATTTTGAAGACCTGTCAGAGCGTTATTGGTAATCAATGACCGAAAACATTCTTATTTTACTATCTGCCAAATATGGCAACATTTGGAGGAAGGCCACGAAGAACTCCTGTTGATCCGTTGTATCTCTGCCAGTCACTAATGGTATGCTAATGCTATAATTATTTTTTCTTGTCGAACAACAAACTTTGTCTTCTATTTCCAAGGACAAAATTACACTCTAGACATTTCAGAGGAGATGAAGTGTTGCTAAATTGCTGCTCAAATGGCCATCATTACCTCACACTTGTCACTATTTCTTGACTAATTTCAGCCTTTCACTCCAATTATTCCCAAAAAAAAAAAAAAAAAAAAAAAAGATGGATGGATGGATGGATCGCAGCGTGGTGAGGCTACACTGTCGCACTGTCGGGCCTCTTTCTCTGAGGTACAGTGTAGGCTCCCTGTGTGTGTTTCTGTGTAATAGAGCCTGTGTTTTGTGCCTGTAGAGCCTCAGGCAGTCTGTCTCCTGTGCTTGAATCCTCAGAGACAGGTGGTGTGAAGTCAGAGGACAGTGTTGCTGTAACTCCAGGTACCACCGCTCGCAGTAACAGACTGACTCAGCCTGGTCTTCATCTCCCTCAGGGCCTTTCTCCTTTCTCTGCACAGCTTCTGACAGCTCTCCCGTGTTGCCATTTCCCTCCTTAACCCTTTAACAACAACAATCTCTCTATCTGTCCGCATTTTGCACATTACAACGTTGAAATTGCTGTAACTCCTGAACCCTTTGCATGATCCATAAAATTCAAATGGCAGCAGAAGGTGAGATCCTGATCTTTTTGACATAATATAACACTTTCCAACAGCAATGTGGGACTCTATTTCAAGTACCGTATTTTCCAGGCTATAGAGCACACCTGAATATACTGTATGTCACACCTAAATTTTAGAAGAAAAAATACTTTTACAAATATCTAAACCACATCTGACTATAAGTCCCAAGATGTCCACTACTGCTGCACCATTCGAAGTTAGTAGCCAGATATTGAAAGTTAAGTTCTTCCTGAAAACATATAAAAACTTATCAAGTGTACTTTTGTCATTTCTAGTGCAAATATCTCATCCCACTTAAAATAAGACATAATCACCTAAAGAGTAACTTTTCAGGAAGATATAAGAAGTGATTTTTAGACAATAGATCTGGGAAATCTTATTTTTTTAAAAAATATGACGAAGATAATTTTCCCTTGTTCCATTTTTGCTAAATTCAAAGAAAAATATCTTGTATTATTTTTTAAACTTGTGTTTAAAGGGGAATTTTTTTCTCTACTGTAGACGACCTTTTATCACGACGGTCTTCAAAGGGTTAAACATAAGCTACTATTAGTACGTGAAACTGTGACAAGCAGGGCCCCCTTTTATAAACACCTTTTGACATGATCTTGTTTTTATACCGGCTTTTCACAATGTGATTCACAGCTATTATGACACATTGGCGGAAAAATCTTCAACAGAGTACGACTTCTCACTTGTTTCCCAAGCTGAGCCATGTGCATTTCATCTGATGTGTTTAAAAAAAAAGCAAAGGTTTTTTAGGTTATCGCCACAGGGAGATTTTCATGTTTTATTCATGTGCCACCACTTCTTGCTGTTTGTCTGTAAGCTCTTGCTTTTGAGTGTGTCCCCCCCGTACAACAGCTACCATATAAGTTGCTGGAATAAAGGCGAAACTCCTCTGTGCCTGAAGGCTGATACTTCTCCTTTCACTCTGGAGAAGTTTGGAGAAGCCAGCCAAGGCTCTGTTGGTGCTACGGGCCCCTAGGTTTGATCAATGAAGCCCTCAGAGGCAGAGCATGGGGCCCAGCACTGATGGCAGGGAGCCCAGAAGAATGGCATGGAGAGAGGGGTTGAGGCATATACTTGTCGCACTTTGGAGTCCCAAAGTAGGGAGGTTTCCAAAACCAAAGTGGGGCCGGGGCACAAATTTCCCATAAAATGTCTACATTTTACAACAACGCTGCAATTTCTCTACAGTCTGCTGCAAATACTGTGTGTTCCCTTGTTTAACAGGAGATGTCCAAGTTTTTGCATGCTTTTAGCTTTTAAACACAGGTGCAGAGGAGCAAAATTTCCATGAAGGAAACATTTTGACTCATTTTCTCACTAGTACTCCGTGGTTCTTAACTCATAAAGACCCAAATATCCACCGGTGACTAAAAATATCTGATCGCTTAAACTAGATAAGCACTCTGAGACCGCAGACATCCGCCAAGGAAAGGATATATATATATATATATATATATATATATATATATAAACAACAAAAAGTCAAATGACATCTACAAACAATAACTTTGTATACATCTTACTAACCCCTGAAGATTGAATTAAAGTACAACTAAAAAAAATAAACATAAATATTTTTAATGCCCGTGTGAAAGCTCAAAACTTTAAAGGATTAAGTGATATTTTCTGCCTTTTTGTGCTCATATCCATGTTGTTAGTTTTAATCCTGGTGTGATGTGCTTCACAATAATCATCTGTGTGAAACACAACAGTAGAACCAATACAGTAAAATTAAAGAAACAAATAATCGATTCATGAAAATGTTAACTTTCAATAGAGAACTAGAAAAGCACTCTGAGAGCGCAGACCTCCGCCAAGGTAGACCCCCCTCACCACCACCCCGATCACCCCCAAAATAAAATTAGCTCTCCTGTTCACATTTCCAACATATCCTGAAAATTTCATCAAAATCCGTCCATAAGTTTTCGAGTTATCTTGAACACAGACAAACAAACAGATAAACACCGGCAAAAACATAACTAGTGTTTCCCATCCCTGGTCTTCATGTCCCAATATCCTGCATCTTTTAGATGTTTCTCTCTCCAACCACACCTGATTCAAATGATCAGCCTATCATCCAGCTCTGCAGAAGACTGATAATGACCATCAGGTGTGTTCAAAGAGACAGATAAATCCTTTTATTAATCCTTTACAGGAAATGATAGTGTCACCATTTCAGCTTAAAAACAGCATATACATACAGTCATAAAAACACACTTATATTTATATATACATATATTAAAAAAGTAAATACTACCGACTTAAAATACAATAAATACTACTAAAAAAAGAGAGTGCATTATAAAACCTAATAGCAGCAGGGATAAAACACTTCCAGTATCTTTCAATCTTGCACATTGGTGTAATAAGTCTGTGACTGAAGGTGATATTATTGAAGGCAGATATTGAAAGGGGGAAACATCAAAAACATGCAAGATAGCGGTACTTGAGGACCAGGGTTGGGAAACACTGATTTAAACTGTTTAATATCTCTTGATCCACTAATCCTATCAATACATGTAAGATGCAGTTTGTCATCTTTACATTGTCATCAGAAATGTATGGTGGTCAACGCTTCCTAATTCACAACACGTCCAACTCGCATTAGTTTGACAGCAGCTATTTGGAATATAAAGATGTGGTGACATGCCTACTCCAAACTCACACAATACTAACAAAAGCAGACAACTCACACAAACGCCAGTAATGGGTGAAGAGAAGATGTTCTTTTCAAAAGCTGTTGAGTAGGAAATGTAGGTTTTTTTTCACAATATTATAATATTTCGAGGCAATCAGAACCACTATAACATCATTACAACCATAACTAATGCCACAGTTTTTATGTTTAATATTTTCCACTCACCAGAATTTGATCCATTTCTGTTATGATGTAAATATTTCTGTTGTGCTGTGATTTTTGTGTGCTACTTTTGTTAGTGTTGTGTGAGTTTGGAGTCGGCATGTCACTGCATCTTCACGTTCCAAATGGCTGCTGTCAAACTAATGTCTGCGTTAATGTGAGTTGACATGTTGAGAATTGGGAAATATTGTCACCCCTACCGGCCGCAGTACATATGACCCATTTGGATGTTCAGAAGCTCTGTAGTTACCATGGAAACACCGCCATCTTCTACAACATTGATTCACCAGTAAAACCCATAGAGTTTGATGAATGACAGTGAATGAAGACACTGGGTCTCTGTTCAGTGAATAGAATAGAATAGAATAGAATAGAATAGAATAGGGGAGAATAGAATAGAATAGACACTTTATTGTCACAAATATCCACCACAGTGCACATTCAGTGAAATTTCGATGCAGAAGCTTGCCATCAGACATAAGAATCAATCAAAAAATGAGAATTAAAAAAAATAAAAACAGTTCAATAAATACTTAAAAACTATAATATGTACACATATCTACCACCACACACACTTAAATACACATCTATAGGCACACATATACATCAAGGAATTAACAGTCTTCTGGAGTGTGGAATAAAACTGTTACAGAATAATAATAATAATAATAATAATAATAATAATAATAATAATAATAATAATAATAATAATAATAATAGAACAATTGTGTATTTTACTGAAAAATTCACACTTTCTTCAGTCATTTGTGTTTTTGAGATAATGAACATATACCTGCATGGTGCATTAAATACAGAAAATACCTGATTTTCACTCAAAAGTGCAAAATAGACAGCATACTATTTGAGTAAATTGTGATAAATCACTGAAGAAAGGTTAAAGATAGAGTAAAAACTATTGGTTTATGGGTCAAACTTTATAACTACAAAAGATTGAATAAATGAATTTGAGTTATTGCATTGTTGGTGTTTTATCTACTTTCACAAGCTTTTATCTGAGTTTTAATTTCCTTAAACTGTTCTTCAACTCTTTTTATTGTTTTTTTTTTTGTCTACTTTCCATTCAGATTTGATGAGTTTACTGTGTTATTTTTGCTGGTTTGATGAAACTCTATTATTAGCTTTATTATTTTAATGCTATAGCAGGCCAGATACTACAGATGGCTGTTGATATATTTATGAGATTTTTACTTTTAATATGAGCATGTGAGGCTTTCATGGGTTTTTGCTTTACATGTTCAGTGATGTGGTGGACAGTAAAGCTTTCTTAGTCCCATATTTAGTTTTAGTGTTGGGAAATATATAAAAGGACATTGTCTTTCTGAGAAGTGAAAACATTCAGTCACATATGATATATATTTTTAGTAAATAAAGAGGTTTAATAACAGAAAATCATCCATAAAAAGCTGTGGGTTTTCTTTTCTTTAAACAGAGTTTATATCTTCACACTTTTTCTTTTGTGCGCTCATTTTTTTAATGGTTCGGTATTTTCAAAATACTGGAATTGTTTATAGGGTTTGTGAAGTCTCTATTGTCCTGTGTCGTTTCTACTCCTAAGGTAATTGTAGTTGATTTATTATTTTTTTTACCGTCACTAGTAGCTTTTCCATTGATGCTCAAATTGCTCAAATATAACTAGCACATAAAAATGTACGTAATGGAAAAACAACTTCAGACAAACCCTCAGTTTTCAATGAAAGATGTTTGTGCTGGGAAGAGGTGGTTTTCCAGGTGTAGTGCAAATGTTATTTCACACAAAATTGCAATGGAAAGATCTTTATTTGCACCTACATTCAGGTGAATTATAAACACAGATGTTGAGGGACGTTACAACAATTGAAGAAGAGCTTTAAAAGAAACATGGCGCAGAGTGTGTGGATGCACTATAAAACCCAATTATTTTTTTAATTTAGCCTGGAATAGAGGAGTAATACATTATAATAGTAATAAAAATGGATAATATGATGATATTAACATTAATCTGCATGTTCATGGAATGACTGCTTATGTCCTCTTACAATCAAATCATTGCAATTGTGATTTAATGGGGAAAAAAATGACATTTTGTTTTGTTTTTCAACATTTAGTAAGTATTGGTAAAGTTCTGCTCATATATCCAATGGAAAAGCAACTACTGCTGTAGAGGAGCAGAAACAACAGTAAATACAACTCAAATCCTCGACATAGAAATCAACAAACAGGCTCTTATTGTGGCTGTAAAGAACTATATAGCCTATGTACACGTTCTACACATTTTGCTCTAAACTGTAAAAAAAAAAAAAAAAAAAAAAAAACATATTTCAGTAATGTAAAAGAAGCCAAAGAGAATACATTTTATTTCCTGAACTCAACCTGCAAAGATCAGCCAAAATGGTTTCCCTCTGTGTAGAGTCCTCTTGGTGAATCCAGTAGGTGAGAATATGAATCTCTCACAGTGATTAGGAAACTCTTTCCCTGACTCCAAGCCAAAACAAAGGCAGTCTTAGTAATGCTCCCCATGGGAAAATCAGGAGGGTTTGTAAAGTGCTGGTTGACACTGCCAAGCTGCATCCATCTCTCTATCCTCACAACAACAACACAGGCGTTCCTCCGCCTCCTTTCACCTTCACCATCACCTCAGGAGGAACAAACGAACCCTCATTCTGACTGACTTTGAACAGAGCAGCTCAGGACACACAACAGAAGACACTGGGTTTGAAGATATTTCACAATGAGTGAATCTCATTTGCATTCTAGCCCGGTGTCTCCTAGGCTGTTTGTCAGAGGGCACTGAACTGTCTGTTTCTATTACAGACTTGGTGCAGCCATGCTCAGCTGTAAAAGACAAATGGTGCCATCAGTCCTGACGGGTGCAATTACCACCGTGTCCTCTGCCGGGGTCACAAATATGTTTGTTTTTTTTTTTATCACATCTATAGGTGTATTCTAGGGATCGATGACTCAAACTACAGGAAGAGGACCAAATATGGCGATGGCTAATTTCGGCCTTCATTATCACTGACAGCTTTGACCACACACATGCATGTTCGTACACGCAGCAGTGTGAATAGGCCACAAACCTACTGAGATGAACAACGAAACCTGAGGGTAACAAAACAAGCACCAACATGAACCACACTGACTCCTCCTGAGGCTCCCAGCAGCTCCCACACCAGCAAAAAAAAAAATCTATTTCAAGGATGTGACAAATCCCTGGTACTGGGAAATGATTCAGCTCTCAGATCCACATTTGTCTTCGTAAGATTTTTTATTTATTTTTTTTTAAAAGACACATTTAAGGGTAAATATCAAAATGCAGAAATAGACCATGGCTGCGTCCGAAATCACCCGCTCACTCCCTACCCCCTACTCCCTATACAGGGAAACAAATGTAGTGTGTTACATGGTGAACTCAATTGATAACTTTTCGGACAGTATTATGGCACTGTTTAATTGTGTCATCACCGTCCAACAATTAAAACGTAACGGTGTCGTCTCTCACAAAATTAAAAGGCTTTTTAATTATTTTTTTTTTAGTGCCTGTGCAATAAAAATGTAAAAAAAAAAAAAAAAAAAAAAAAGAATAAACTTGGCTCATGACTGTTTTACTGTTATTAACTGTTAAGTAACACTTGTCTGGCGTCCGTCATCCAACAGGCAGACTTAACGTTAACCGTTACTTAACTTTTTTTGTTTTTTTCTTTTCAAATCTTCTATAATGTTTGCCTCAGAAATACCTCAGCCTTCTGGTATTATGTGTGTGCCTTATGCCTTTCATATAATGTTCTCATGTTCTATTCAATGTACCAAACTGTTTGTACATTTCGTAAAGTTAAAAAAAAAAAAAAAGTTCCCGTAGCTCTGCCGGTATGCAAGATTTTTTTTTCCCTCGGATGGCGACAGATTGATTGACATATACCATGCCCCGAACTAATTTCATTGGTTGTCCAACTCGCTAGCTAGCTAAAGTAATACGCAGGATTTAGCTATTTCATTTATCAATATATATATATATATATATATATATATATATATATATATATATATTTTATTTTTTTATTTTATTTTTTTTAATTATTAATCATGCTTTCGTGCTAACACTGTCAGCAGCCAGGAAAGACGGACTTACAAGCAGGGAGCAGGGACAGAAGAATGTTTATTTTTGGAAGTCAGTCAAAATGAATGAAGTTTAAAGCAAACATTGTTAATATACTGTAGCATCCATATCAGGCAACAGCCACAGAGCGCTTTAAAATAGAAAGAGTAAACTACACAACAATGTAGCCTATATGAAAACACATAGAGTGGCAGTCAAAGGTTCCGGACAATAAACTGTTCAAACATCATAATTTCATCAAAGTGTCAACTATAACCAGCTAGCTAGATCTGAGCTATCATCGTTTAACATTAATCTTCATTCATTCTGACTGACTTACAAAAGTGAACATTCTCCTGTTCTGCTTCTCCCTTCCCTGGCTGCTGGCATGAAAGAATGATGAATAAAAAAATATTGAAAAATGAACTACCTAAATTTTGATACTATTTTTTGCCCCAATACTTGATTAAAATTTTGGGATGACTCAAACTAAGATTTAATTTATTTATTTATCTATTTTTTGCATGTATCTGATATCATTACTGTAGGTACGTCCTGGGAAGAAATATGTCCAAATTTCTCTCATATTATTGGGTCTAAAACACTGGCAAAATAAACCCAGTTTCATGGAAAGACCTTTATTTTAGATTATTTCTCCCTGCAGTATCATCAAACTCCATCATATACTTTCATCACATCTTTTCTGAATGCACTGATCTCAGACCTGTTCACATCCTTATCGAACTAAAAAACTTGCTTTTTGTCCCTTTCACGCTTTTATTTGAACTTTAATAATATCTTCATGGTACGATTTTTCTGCCACTGCTTCCATTTCTGTTTGTCTGTTACGTGGCAATGTAAAAACCAAAAAAATCTGCTGAATTTTATATCTGTGGCAGCAATTTAATTCACAACAAATAGAGTAATTTCAAGCAAATTATCTCTTTCTTACAGAAATCGTTCCAGTCTTTTCTTTCTGTTGTTGGTATCACTTCAGTTAGTATTAAACTGAGAACAGTGCCAGAAGCAAAATGATTGAGAAGCCTGATCAATTGTGTATTTAATGAATTTAATTAAGCTTGTGTAACACTCATGGCATTTTGACAGGAGGAAAAACCTTTATTCGTTCCACTTGTCATGTCAGGAAAGAAATTAAGCAAATCACAGATGGAACACTTTTTTTCCCACTGATCTGAATAATTAGACATTTTCACAGGAGACTTTTGATTAATTTGCATATTCAACTGACAAAGCAAATATTTGTCAGTGTTCATTTCTAATGGAGTAAAAGCCTGAGAGTCTCTTGTGTGCTTTTGTCTCCTAACTAGATTGGGTGTACTTTCTATAATGGGATTTTTGCAGAAATTCAGACATCTTTTTTTTTTTTTTGTGACATGGGAGTCTTTCTACACAGCGAAACTCTGGAGGAGATTGCGCTGTAAACAATATTTAATATTGATTTCCTGTGAGTGGCTGAAGTCTCCACTGCTGAATGGGAGGACGAGGTTGAAGCAATTATAGACTCTGTGTGACTTGGATGTGTCTCACAGTTTGTCATCAGATATATGAAATTTGCAGTGCTTGGGTTTGGCAGGTATACTGTAGAGTGGAAGAATGGTCTTTTTCTCTCTGAGTGCAGAATGTACAGCAGAAGAATAGAGCTGCAAAATATATATTTCCTGCTGTGATTCTGTGGGATGCTGTAGATGTTTGGTATATTCAATCTTTTTGTTGTTGTTGGTTTGTGGGTGTGGATGCCAAGAGGATGGGGGTAGGAGGATATGGGATTTGGCAAGTTTTTAAGCACTTTTTTTTTTTTTTAATGTTTCCCTCATATTTTCAAGATCTTTTACAAGACGACATTAAAATCTGTGTAATATGGTTACATCTGGTTGCTGGAAAATGATCCCAATCTTGGAGAAAAAACATGTGTAAAGTGTGTTTTTAT
Source organism: Siphamia tubifer (assembly GCA_020466265.1). Taxonomy (NCBI): domain Eukaryota; kingdom Metazoa; phylum Chordata; class Actinopteri; order Kurtiformes; family Apogonidae; genus Siphamia; species Siphamia tubifer. Next base: position 27,476,714 of record CM035802.1, on the reverse strand, counting down.
TTAAGAGCTTCCTCACATGTTGAGTATGTTATGGCCTGAGACAATTAACGTCATTAGAAGGAATTTCATAAGTGGATCTCATGGCTGCCCTCAGTGCGGGAAAATGATCAAGTATGGAGCTCAAGAACCACAGGACGTGTTGTGGGTTGCATTAGTCGTAAAGGATAAGATGCTGGCGCACTGATTAAATGTCAAAAGAGTGAAATCAGGAAATATGAAGTGGAGTTGGACCTATTGTTTGAAGCTGATGGTGATAAACATAGATTCTAAATCGTGTCAGCAGATTAGACTGAAATATACTTCAGACTTGTCAATTATAGCAGGTACAGAAAAGTGCTAAACAGAGGAGTTATTTTTAGAAGATGCCAATCTAACTTCCTCTTCACTTCCGTTCAAACATCAGTGTTTACGTGGCGTGTAATGACCCTGTTTTTTGCTATTCTGAAAAATATTAGCAGGAAGCTGTTTACATGGCTAATTGGCATGAATATTCCCATTGACATGCAGCTGTGCAGAGTCGGATTAAAAATAGGATTGTTTCACTGGTGGCAAGTGTTTGACATTGGAAGTACAAGCTCCTTTATTCATTTCTGCAGTGACCTTTTTGAAAAAGCCACTGTTGTTTTATGCATGCACCTACAAACCATTCCAAACTATCCCTGTCTTTTGTGTTTAACAGCAGGTGCAGGCTGTTCTTTTATGTGTATCTCTGCAACAGCTCTATCCCAGCTGAAACAGGCATGAGGCTAAGCTGCAGTTAAACCACTAAACGAGGTGCATATTATGAAAGCGTTGTATGCATGTCCAAATGATCCTCATAAAAACCTGAATAATTTCATCATATCCCACATGTCTTGATTGGAAAAGCCTGCTGAGAAGATCCAAAAGGAACATGCTGTTTATAAGGAACCATTCAATTCACACAGGCAACATTTTCATGATGTTTTTAAATGTTAATACTGGATAAAGGTTTCTGTGGGAAACCTGTGTTTATTCTGCTTTAGTTAATAACCAGGACCAGGGGTAGAGAGTGTTCTGATTGGGCAGAATATCAACGTAACATCTTGATGTCTACTGCAAGGAAACAATCACATGTTTCTTTTTGTTGCAACTAGAAACATGGAAGACCAGATACTACATGTTTGCTTTTATTTTTGTAATAATTATGACTCATCATACTAATTAATTTTGATCATCTGAAGAAAATAAGGATGTTAGCGTCCTGGCAGTGTGGAATATGTGTTATATCTGTTTAATTAATTTATTAAAAAGATCTAGGACCTACTGCCATTCGGCTAGTTTCCCTCTGCTACTGTAGCTAGCTGCGTTAATGTTCGTTATGATGTTATTCTTTAGTTTTTTACTAATTTCTAGCATTTAATTAAAATGAGTTGGGTTTTATACAAAGACACTTCAAGGTCAGTTGACTGGTTTTCTTGCTCTCCTTCTGTGTCCTCCATGGTGTGTGTGTGTGTGTGTGTCTTAGTCTGAGTTGTTCTAATTCCACTGCCGTACGCATGCACATATATCCATACACACAGTCCACAGAAGAAGCAGAATAAATGCTACCACGTGAACATGTTATAAAGGTTTTATTAATTCACTTTGATTGTTGTTTCAAAATCATACATAGTCTACTGCAGTCAGTCATGTCCTGGAATTTGTAGCTTTTGTTTACGCTACGTCACAGAATTTTCAACTGGAATTAGGTGTTTGCATTCTCATCTTAAAGCAGAATGAACCTTTATTCAGGATTAAATAGGAATAAAAACTCTTGTGGAAGTAATCCCTATATTCTCTATTCTAAACATAGTGAATGTTAGCTTTTCCTGCGGTTATTTTTATTTAAGATGGAAGGCAAACCATGAGATTGTCCTTGACCGCTTCACACACTTCCGTCAGCTGGAACCTCTTTCTCAGCTGTGGGAAATGGTAGGTCTATTGGGGTAAGAGTTGGACCTGTCTGTTGGTGTTTACACAGTGCTTAACACAGAGAACATTGGAGTGTGGAGAGGTTTGGCAGGATGGAGGGACGAGAGGCTCTGAGATGCTGATGGATTAGCGTGAAGGCCCGAGAGCCCTGTGTGGCCTGGCCTGCACGGCCCTTTCAGCTCGGAAAGAAAGTGAAAGAAAAGAAAAAACACAGTTAATACACTCGCACTCAGTCAGTCAGTCTGTGCAGGACAAAACACTTACAAGTCTGTCACCCTGCAGACACTTACATATACACATACATACTGTCTGCACAATACAAAATCAATCTTCAGTTAATAGAGGTGCTACCTGGCATATTTGTGCAATTTCTCATGTATAAATACCGTTTGTGTCAGGTCACCTTTTACATAAATTGAATTTTGAGTGTCACATTTTGCTGCAGGTGGTTCATTAACTATATATATATATATATATATATATATATATATACAGCTCCCACATTAATGCACCTACACATGTTGGACGTCAAACGAAAGTGAACAAACTCTTCTTTCTTAATATATAAACCAGGGGTGTCAAACTGCGGTCCTCAAGGGCCGGTGTCCTGCATGTTTTAGAAGTTTCCCTCTTCCTTTACACCTGGAGGTCATGGCATCATTATCAGTCTGATGAGGAGCTGATTATTAACTCTTTAAATGTCAGCGCTGATGCATTCTGAATGGATGATTTTGTTTAAATATTCAGAAAAATTCAACAGTTTTATTTTATTGTGTGCATGGAAAAGGTGCCAAAAAGAAAGAGGTGGGTTTTTTTTTTTCAGTACTAGTTTTTGACCAAAATTTTCCACATTATTTGTCATTTTGTAAATATTTATTAGTTTTTGTTAATTTTGTTTATTTTTCTACATTTTGGTTCTTTTTAATTTTTACATATTTCTTTGATTTTTTGCCATTTGTGTCTTACTTTGCTCATGTTACCAGTTATTTTGTTAGTTCTCAGGAGTTAAAGGGTTAAACTGAATCACATGGAAGAGGGAAATCTCTAAAATATGCAGGACACCGGCCCTCGAGGACCGGAGTTTGATACATGGACCATTCTGAAGTGCAACAGCAACACCACATACACAAAAGGTTGAATTCCAGAAAAGACAAAGAAAAGAAATTTGGCTTCTCTTTCTTTTAAAGGTTGTCATCTGATCAATCATCTATCCGTTTGGACAAATGTGCTGTTATTTTACTTGTAACACTCCAGCGAACATAATCCAGAAAAGTATTTAGGTCCAAAACACACATGAGATCCACGAAGGCAAGGAAACTGCAGGAATATTTGTACCACTTGAGAATGATGGTGGTGATTTATTATTATTATTATTATTTCTTTCATATATTTTTGAATAATTATGTATTTTCATACTTTTTTGCTGAAATATGTGTATTTGAAGTGTTCAACAGTTATTTACTTAAAAAAAATCCTAATCTATCTGAAAATTAGGCTTCTTACCGAATCACTCATACACCGCACGTAACATATGCACATATTTATAACACTGAACGTTTTATTGTTCCTTTCAACTAGTTATTGCTGTTTTTGTTGTTTTTATCGCTTTTATTTTTAATGTCATTTTTTTAGGGAGATGAAGAGAACCAGAATTCCACTGCCTAATATAACTATTTGTTTTGCTGTGCATATGACAATAAAACTTTTAAACTTTTAACATGAACTTCAAATCTAGGGTGGGGTCTAATTGTATTAGTGTTTCGAAGTCTACAGTTTTTTACTTGTCAAATAAGTGGAAAAAGTGAGTGTTTTAGTCCAAACTACAGGGTGTTACCTTTACAAAGAGCCCATTCTTTAAACAGTTGAAGAACTGTCATTTTAATTTGGAGAGGTACTTTTTAGGATGGTAAGAGGTTAAACTAGACCTGCCATGCAGATTATGTAAAGATGATTTAATCTGCAGTAGTTGTGGTTGTATTTGATATGTCCAGTTTTTGTGTCTGTTTAGTTTCTTTTATCCTTTTATTTGCTTTGACAGTGAAAAAAAACATGATGTGAGTTGAAGTCAAGGTTGAACTCCTGCTGCTGACAGATGGGTTAACAGGTATGAAAATAAGCGTGGAGGTGTAAGGATCACTTGTTTTACTTACATTAATATATGGTGCAGCACCTGTGAATCTCCATGGTAAAAAAGAGTCACATTTTGAAAGTCGTTACATACAAATGAATAGCATGGAAAAAAAGGATCAGTATATAATGGGAAATGTGAATGTGACGCTTCAGCCTTGAGTACTGAGCAGGTGCAAATGGAGTCAGGGGCTGTATCGGACTGCAAGTACTGTGAAGAAAAACACCCATGAAAATAGTCAAATGAATTCCCTTCAGCTGCCTCCTACTACTGGCTTTCTGAAAGCTGGATCATTGTTGATGCTTCCTGGGACTATAAAAGAGTTTAACATTGTTATTGTTGACTAAATAGCTTTTCCTGTTATGACAAATCAAAACATGTAAATATTGTAGGAATCATACTTTGATCAAATGGTCACTTTATTGTTTTTGTGATGGGTGAACTATTATCAGATTTCCACTGACAGAATCTCAGCCAAAACGTCTGTATTCAGTAACAATTACACACAGATTTTATTCAACCCAGCTGTGGAAACACATGTGAACATGTAGCGAGTCAGCAGGTTCATGACCTGAAAACTTCCGGAGGCGTAAATGATGGAGATCCAATCTTAAAATAAACAGTGTTTGAAGATAAATAGATCAAGAGCGATTACAGTGTCCAGTTTAACGCCAATGTTTAGGTGTGTGTGTGGGTGTGTGTGTTTTGTTTTGTTTTTTTCATACAGAGAAACTCACACTCAGCTGAAAAGTGTGTGAACTCAGAGGATAAAGGAGAGGCTATTGTTTGTGATGCGGCGTATCAGAATAAAACTGTAGGCTTTGTCCTGCTTATCCCACTCTATTCACTGATACAGATGTGACCATTTCCAATTTTAAGGTCTGTTAAGCAAGTACTAAGAGGACTGTAGGAACAGTGAAAGGACAGGTTTTGCATTTTCATGGTGAGATCTCAGTGGGCCGCTGAAGCCATTTTTTTTCCTTCTACAAAGTCTCAGTGATGTTTTTGCACTAGCTAGCCATTGACCTGTAAGAATACAGTATTATTACCACAGGTAATGGTCTGCACAGTAGGAAGGAGAAATAATCTGTTCCAGGAGGTCCAGTGTCCAGTGATACATTACCTGCCAGGTTCAGCTTTCTCATGGTACAGTGATTCAAGGCCTTGGGGCTCCTGAGCCACACCGCTTATTGGCAAAGTTGAAAAGTGGAATGAAAGCCAGCAGCAGTGCTTCATAGTCCTGCAGTCTATCACTCAATCTGCTGAAATATGAGACAGACACTGTGCCTGACTGGAATCCTGAATTCCTAAATGCCTGTGTCACTCAGGAAGCGCTCTTGAATACTCGTTTCTCTTTGTAATCCTGCTGTCTCCTGACTGCCTGCAGCTCTTCATGCCTCCCTTTCTCCCTGCCTGTTTGTGTCTTTGCCAAAACATTTTTGTGTACACTTCCTGCGCTGACCAACGGCAGAGCCAAGACAACCACCAATTACACGAAGAAAGCCGCGGCGGTGACAGCAGACTCCGTGATGGTTTACTTCAGCACTTGAAACCCTGTGTTTTGGGGTTTGATACTGTGTGCTTAGGCATGTTCCTGGGTGCTTTGTGGCTTCGCCTCCTTGGATTTTGTGTCCAGTGTGTTTAGTTGCTTTGAGCAGATGCTGAGAGGGAAGTTTGGTCTTTTTTTTTTTTTTTTACAAAGACCATTCAAAAAACAATTCCATGCCTCAAGGTTAAAGCTTTGATTAAAAATCAGTGGCCTTGAAGCCGGACACTCATCCTCCTGACTCCCCCTCCGGCCTCCTTCCTTCCTCTGACATCAGGCTGACATCTGTCCTTTTCATAGATGCTGTATTTCCTTGGGTGCAACTTTCATTCATTTTAATGAATTCTCTCCTCCTTCGCCACTTTGAAGATTGCAATTAACACTTTGTGAGCTCTGAAATTGGCTTTTATTTATAGCTTCCTTTCACACCTGCTTCTTTTCACATTCGGATGCTATTACTGCACTCACCAGACAATTTACTGTATTTCTTTTTTTATTATTTCTTCCTGATTCTGTTGCTTCTAGGCATCATGATGATACAAAATTATTACATTAAAAATCAAATTGGCAAGTGAAGGAAAGGTCAATGCAGCTCATATAATTTTACAACCTATTGTCATTGTATGTTACTGCGAACCTTGGATGATTCCTACCTCTGCCTGTATTGAGCAAAAATATACTTAATATCAACATTTGTAGATTCATGATGTAGATGTATACTCTATACCCATGTTGTGGTATTTTAACCCATAAAGACCCAAACCAGCTACTGATGTACAACTGATTATCCACTAAATCAATCAATATATATAATTAATTGGTGTAAAGTGCAGTTTATTGTAGTTTCCTGGTCGTCAGCTATGATCTATTTGAATGTTGAAACACCGTCATTTTCTACAACATCAATTCACTAGTAAAACCCATGGAGTTGGATCAACAAAAGTGGATGGAGACACTGATATCTTTACATTTTCTGCAGGTTTGCCCATTTTTATTTTTATTTTTATTTCTGAGCTTTAATGAACATCTACAGAATCAGTAAATTAAATATAGGAAAATACTTGATTTTCACTGTGACAAGCGCAAAATAAAGGAAAAAACACTGATAATGGTCACTTAAGAAAGGGCCAATAGAGAGAAAAGATGCTTGAGAACTGCCACAGAATTACTAGTGGGTCTTTATGGGTAAATGGCTGTTTTCTTGCCTTTCCTTCTTTCCCCATGTTTGGAGTAGGCAGAAGGATAAAGCTAAAGTATGCTGCATAAATATACTTTTGTTGATCCCAAACTGGGAAATTACAGTACAGTGGGAACATGACACACAGTAAAACAAGAGCAAACAAAGAGCGAGCATAATTAATTAGTAGTATTAAAAACAGACCTGGATTTAAAAAAAACAACTGGATAATTAAACTGTCAGAGCAAAAATAATCTCTAATGTTCAGTATAATTAAAGTTAATAAGTTTCTTTACTTCATGTCTTATCAAAAAGAAGCTTTCAACCAGTTGTGACTCTTGCGTATTTACTAGTCTATTTCCGTATGTAGATGGAATATGTAAATAGCTACCATCAATAAGCATCTCATTGCGTTTCAGTTGCAGTCATGACTGGTGTCTGTATCTTTGGTTTTGATCTATACCCGAGGGGATGCTTTTGGTTCATTGACACAGAAAGATGTGACTGAGGAAAAACAAAATCTTTGGTGTAATGGAGCACCCATGACAAGCAGAAAGGCTGCTGGATGCATTTCTGTCTGTCTCTGGAAGAAAAGTAATCACACACTTTGTAAGGAAACTTGCTTAGCATTGAGTTTTAGAGCCTTTTTGTGAGAAGGATGGGGTATTTTTTCCACACACAGTTTTCATCCAGCAAATTCTTCTCTACTGGTATTTAATTTTCTGCCTTGACACATACAGTGATTACCTGAGATTTATCTGCATCTTGTGTATAATCAGTTTAAATGCCACCTTTTATCACGCTGCAGATCACTTCACAAGCCTTCTTTGAAACTGGATCTCTTTTTAGGTTTTTGACAGTGCAGGTGCCGCCTCTCTGTCTACCTGCATTGAACTCTCTCCTGCAGAAACATTTATGACATGATGCATCTGCTTCATGATAGGTGGTGTTTTTAAAAGAGAATGTGCAGACGGAGGCTATACGTAGGATAGACAAACACACTGTACTTTGCATAATATCTGCAAGTCTGGATTGAGCTTTCAGTGGAGGCGGTACTTTGTTTAAACGTTTGTACATGTCTTCACTCCAGGCGATTGATGCTTAAAAGCTGTGCAGCTGGATTTCTACCGTACATGCTCAGCATTTAAAAAACAAGCATGTGATTGCAGTAAAATAAATAACTGTATGCGATCTATAAGGTATTCAAGCAGAGCACGGTGTAATGTTTGTTTCATCAACTCTGGAGCTGTTATGTCTTATTAAAACCATTTTAGTAAGTGCTCTGTCAAATCTAATGTCTCATCATAATGATTGCTGCCACTTTCTTTTAGTTCCTGCCATGACTGATAATGCTCTATCAGTGTTTGGAGCTTTGTTTTGCATTCCGGTCCTTGGTGTTGTAGTGAGATGATTGTGTATGTCATTTAGTGGGATCATTTTGAGAAATAATTTCACTATTCATCATAGTTTCCTGTCCAATTTAGGCTAACCTCAATGTCAGGTTAAAACTTGCATGAAACTGTGTCTACAGTATTGTTGTAAATTGTTTTTGCATTGTGGTTCCACACATAAATCGGGACAGACATAACCAGAATAAAACAAAATGCCCTTAGGTACAAGTTTTAAGATTTAATTTCTTCAATTATTGTAAACAAAAAAAAAAAAACTACCTTCTGTTACCTTGAACAGGCATAGAGGTGCTGTGTTGGTGTTGTGGTCTTGAGGATTTTTATTCAATGCTCATGGTTTTTTTTCTGAAAACATCATTTTATGTCATATACAGAACTTTTAGAAGTGTAATGAAATTATTGAGTGTTGACAATTTACTATATAAATGACTGATAATGGATAGCGTTAGGCAGATTGAATGGAAAACAGTTACAATTCTTCCAGCCAAAAACTCAGAAACTTTATTTCCTTTCTTTTACTGCCTGTAAATATTAGTTCCAATATTTTGTTTCACCTGTGATACACATGACACCAGGATCAGCACAAACAACATGGAAACAAGGACAAAAAGGCAGAAAATGTATTTTCACTGGAACATTTACCCTTCTAAACTTCAAGGTTTTCACACAAACATTACAAATATTTGGCTTTATATTTTTTACTGCAGTGCACATATTGACTTGTTTGTTATTATATATAGATATTTTTATGTACCGCAGTGGAAAAACATTTTTGAACAACTTTAAAATTTCAATAAATAGTATTATTATATATAATATATTAAATATTTGTGGGGAATTTTATTTTTTTCATGTTTCAAAAGGTGTGCTTGCATCAGACACACAGTGACATGAAAAAAACAAAACTAAATTTTTGACATTTTCAACATGTAATGCCCTGAATGTATTTACTGAAACATCCAGTTTTAACCTCGACACACATACAGAAGTGAGTGACACTGATTTAAGAGTAATTCTCAATGTAATATATTACAGATGTATGGGGTGTCCAAAGAACACTGTTGTACACTTTTATCATGTTGTTGTTGCCATTTCTATATAGATATTTAAATTTCTATTGGTTTTAACCTTCATGAATTTCTATTTTTTGTTTTGTTTTGTTTTTTTACATTTTTCAAGTTGCTGTTAATAGAATCAAATCAATAGGATATTTGATTACAATAAATAATCAATAACTGCAGCTCCAATCTGGGGTGATGCTGTTAATCGTATTTTCTGTTTCTATTATATAAGAAGTTGTTGAAAGATGTCCCAAACATTTTTCATTTATTGAGTGGTGATAAAGCTTTTTCTGACACAATCACAATCAAACAAAGACTTTAACTGTAGTTTCATCAAGTTAATCCATGTTGACCCTGAAGCGTTTCTGTTCAGAGTCAGTGCTGTTGCAGACGTGGTCCTCCACAATGTTTGGCAAAGTCTGCTGGTGCACTGATAAAGCTGCTTTCCCCAGACGCTAAATTAAGCTCTCTAGCTCTAGAGCTAAAAACCATGGAAGCATGTTTCTTTTTTACACCTTTCCTGCTAAAATTATGCGTACCACACACACACACACACACACACACACACTAGCAAATAGAAATGCACTGAAGCATTTCACCTCCTCTATTTGTCAGTCATGTGTGTCAGTGTCTCTGTCAGCGACACTGAGTCAGGTGGGAAACAAAAGAAAAGTGAGGAAAACAAGTAGAAACTGAATGAAAGACGGGGTGCAGACAGAACCTTTATTCTGTGGTTTTATGACCTCCTAAATGTCCTTGAAAGGTTTTAGGCGGAACCAAATTACAGTCCCTCCGGTGTTTGTGAATCAGAGGTGTTGACAGGCATGAGTCCAGCCAACAGCACTGCTCAACAGTCAGGGCGAAGGTATGCAGGGGCTTTCAGAGCCACTGAAAGAAAAGCACAGGGGAAAGATTTCCTTTCACACAAAAGCTGAGGAACAGTCTTGTTGCAGTGGGAAGAAGCCCTGTCCTACTGAGTAGTTATTTGAGGTGTCCCTTAGGGGTCTACCCTTAATGCTCTCCCAAATACTTGACAAAAGCCCCCGGATAATAAAACCATCCCTGAATCACAGACAGTTGATGTAGAGAGATGCAGGTGCATGTGCTCCTCTACACAGTGACTCATCATGGCTGTTCGGAAATTGACATGCTGGGAAAAGTACAGCTATTTAGTCAAGAGCTCTGTCATGGTCATGTTGTGTTTTAAAGCTTCTGCTATTTACCAGCTTTCAACTATACACTGAGAAACTGACAAAGCCTGTTTAAAGGATGGAAATAGATGCCCATGCCTTAGTGGAATGGTATGTGTAGGTGCCTCTTGGATTTAGAGTATGTAACTGCTGTTGACAGGAAGTTCGCCCAGACTATTTTGTCCACATGCATGTGACTAATGACTATTAGAGGTGGGAGAGGTGTCAGGGAGTATTAGTGGTATAGTGAGAATGAGACACTGAACAGAAAGACACATATACAGTTGACTACCACATATAACACATGGTGAGTCTATGTGAAATTGGTTTTATTTATATAACGTAATATCACAAATTTTGCACAATGCACTAATATGGAAAAACTTGTAAAAATTAATTAAATAAATAAATAACATCTTCAGAAAAGAACAAATGGAAAGATATCTCTGCTAGGTGTGTGTGTGTGTGTAAAATGTACTTTTCTTTAATATTTGTAACCTTTCCAATCATCCACATACAGCGGTGGAAAAAATATTTTTGGACACCCCATGTATCTGTAATATAATACATTGAGAATCACTCTGTGTCAATGTCACACTCAGCTCTCTGTTCTGTTGAGGTTAAAACTGGATATGGTTTCAGTGAGATAATGAAACACATCCAGGGCATGACATGTTGAAACTGTCCAGAATTTTGTTTTTTTGTTAGTTTTTTTTTTTTCCATGCTAACAAGAAACTGACAAATCTATTTGTAAACACACCTTTTGAAACACAAAAAAAATAAATTTTTCCACAAATATTTAATATATAATAGTATTTATAATATTTGAGATTGTGTGAAATTGTATAATTGTCTGTAAACGTGTTTCCACTACTATATGCATATTGTACGTTCAGAAACAAAACAGTGATTTTGTGTTAAACCTACTAATTTTATCACATTTTATTAACACAAAATATACTGTTACATGACAATAACCCTCACAGACAATCAGAATGTAAAGTGATGAGATAAAAGTAATTTATAAAAGATTTACAGCTCAGTTAATGGAAACTACTCTGTGTCTGTTGAACAAGTGACTCAAGCAGCACGTTATGACTTCATGTAAATCTATTCAGCAAGAGACTAAATGTTTTGGTAAATGCTTCTGTTTTATTTAATGTTTGTTTGCAGTAGGAGACTACTGTTTTACTGACCAATTTAGATCAAATTGTACCAATTTTTCAGAAAGTCTGCAAGACTCAATGTAAATGTATGCACTTGTCTCTTGTCTCTGAGTAGGGGTGGGTATTAGCAAAAATCTGGTGATACAATACAAATCAGAATGCTTGGATCACTTACAATATATCACAATATGATACAGTTAAAGAGGTAATTATTACTATTTTTGTTTCTTTTTTTAATTTCCTGAAAGAATGGAGTGCTCCTATGAATGCTATATCACATTAAAAAAAAAACCTGAAAATACATTTTAAAGATATTACAGTTTAAGAACCTAGTGTTCATATTCTATTAGTTCCTAACTAACATTGTAACATTATTTTTGTACAATCCCAACAAAGGCACTAACATCTACCTCTTAGACATAAAAAATGTGTTTTTAGGACACTTCAAATAACCATTATTTAATAAGACAGTGTTAAATAACAGTAAATAAAATATAAACCAAAAGATTAAATTAACCTCTGTCAAAACATGTGTTTGAAATCATGTTACATTATGTTGTAATACCAATTCATTATTATGAAATAAATTACAGTATTGCAATATTTTCTTACACCCCTATTCCTGATAGAACCAATGCTATTTCAGTCTTTTTCTGTATTTAACATTTCTGCTTAGGTTTTAAGGTGAGTTGTATTTTTTAAGCATTTCATTTGTGAGCATTTCAGTTCATCAAATATAAATACAGTACTGTAAATAAAATATAGTCAACTATATTTTTCTTTGGTTCAGAACACTTGCAGTTAGCCGACATAGTTTTGCTAGCATTACATGATTAGAAAATTTGTTTATTGCAGTTATAGTTTCTATTTTTTATCAGTGTATGTTGTGTCTAATTTTTGTTATATAAACTTGATTAGGTTGCTTGTTTATTTATAGTTTCTACATGTAAATAATTAAGGCACATTACCTCTGTTAGGTAGGACTGAACACTGTAAGCTAACCGCTAGCTTGTAGCTGCTAACTAGCTAACATTATGAGTATTTATTACTGTTAAACATTCATAACTAAGTTCTAAACATCCATTCCTTCATTATTATATAATATTTTGGGAAACAACTGTGGACTTAGAAAACACCAGTGTCTTTTTGAAGAAACACTAAAAAATACAAAACCATAGAACAGCTAATTTATACCATTCAAGTAAAATAATGTGGGCAGGGGGGAAATATATTTGTAGGCACTTTATTTCAAAAGAGCAATTTTCAACAGTAAGGTAATCCAAAGTGCTAAATACTCACATAAAAAGAGTATTTAAATATGGTGACGATTACAGCCAAATAACTTTAATTGAAACTGGCCGAACAGACAAAAAAATTAAAAGTGAATTGTAAGAGCCTAAATCCTTTTAATACTTTCCAAGCCAATGGAAATTAAATTAAGTTTTACTACAGGCAGGAAAGTTAAGCCTGCCGCAGACAGAAGCATGGACATGTTTTTCTAAAGGCTTTATGCTGAGACCTAAGTTATTTAATGTGGTTGTTAAAATTTAGGATTAAGTTCAGATACTAGCTAAGATTTTGTTTTGATCTTGAGGAAGGAAATGAGCACTGGCTTTTAAGTGTTCTTAGTTACCCTCAGTCCCCTTTCCTGCAGTTTATACTCCTTTAAATCAACAGCAACTTCTACCAGCAAATTGGTCTCTTTGCTACTTGCTTTGCTGATGCTCATTATAAAGTGAATCTGTCAGCTTCCACTTTGGACACATTAGCATCTTAAGTCCTTCCACTTGCTCTCCCCCTCCTCTCTCGCTCTCTTTTTTTTTCTGTCGCCCCTGGAGAAGAAATCCAGAAGGAAAGAGAAATGTGAGCTTGAAGGGGAAAAAAGTCAAATATGTGCCTACTGTAATGGACCCACTGACCTCACTCTGAAAAGAATCAAGAAAAGTCATGATTTTTTTTTTTTCTGTCCTGAAGCCAAAACAATTTGCATAATTTCAAGATGTTTGTAAAGTTTATGCTGTCATAAAGTTCTAATTGTTTTTAACCACATAATCCTATTTGGATGATCAGGAGCAGGAGCTTATCCAGTCAGTATTTGCCTGAAGGGAAGGAAGTGAGTCTGTGGTCCTGGACATACACACATCTCTGCCTGCTGTCACTCATACCTACAGACACTTTAACATCTCTCCATGCAAATAAAAGGATGATGTACATACATGTTCTATCATATACTGTATATTTACTGTTCTAATGTCCAACTCATTTTAGTTCAGGTGCCACATACAGAGAAATTAGAAGTAAAATAGAAGCATAATTTAGAAATCATAATCAAATTTTTTCTCTTTGGAATAATATTACATTATTAAAATATGAAAAACCTGAACAACCACACCAATTATATATCTGATATTGCAATTGTACAAACTATGCAGCTACACTCATTGCATTAGTTTCTCTATGATTAAAGTTCCCACTGACATAACTGCATTATGCATCAAGAAGGAACAAATCTTATAGAGAAAGCCTGTGAGTGTTTTCTTCTTTGTCACGTTATGTGTGGATTTTCGGATTTTTTCTTAGAATGCACTGTGCAGCGATATTCACCTCTGATCCAGCAGTCCTTCCTGAGCTTTGTTAATCAAGTCAATGTTTACACTGACAGAGTATTTGTCAACTGTCGCCTGCACTTCATTTCAGGCCCGTGTTTAGGAATGATCGTATTTGACTGTGCTCCACTGGTCTGTGTGATGACTGCTGAGTCATACTAATGTACATCTGTTTCAGGTAGTGTGGGATTTCTCTCAAACTCACTGAGATGACTTTGCAGAGACAGTGAATCATGAGGAAGAGGGAAAAGACTAATGGTTCAAACTATCCTCTCCTCTGCATTTGTCATGTTGCTGCAATTGTTATTGTCATGTTGCGAGGATAAAAAACACACACAATTATTGTTCCATGTGATTATCTTGTTTGTGCTGCCAAAAAAATGTAAACGTATGTCTTTAGAATTTCCTGATAATTTAGTATCAGGTTAATTTATTCATGAAATAATAATAATCTAAGCTAAATACAGATTACTTAGTCCAATGTTAATTACCTCCGCCAAGGAGGTTATGTTTTTGCCGGCGTTTATCTGTTTGTCTGTGTTCAAGATAACTCGAAAACATATGGACGGATTGTGATGAAATTTCAGGATATGTTGGAAATGTGAACAGGAAGAACTCATTTCATTTTGAGGGTGATCGGGGTGGGCGGAGGGAAGTCTACCTTGGCGGGGGTCTGCGCTCTCAGAGTGCTTTTCTAGTTCTCTATTGAAAGTTACAATTTTCATGAATCGATTATTTGTTTCCTTAATTTTACTGTATTGGTTCTACTGTTGTGTTTCACACAGATGATTATTGTGAAGCACATCACATCAGGATTAAAACTAACAACATGGAAATGAGCACATAAAGGCTGAAAATATCACTTAATCCTTTAAAGTTTTGAGCTTTCACACTGGCATTAAAAATATTTAGGTTTATTTTTTAAGTCGTACTTTAATTCAATCTTCAGAGGTTAGTAAGATGTATACAAAGTTATTGAAGAGTCTAGTGCACATATTGTTTGTAGATGTCATTTGAGTTTTTGTTGTTTTATATATAGTGTGTGTATGTATATATATATATATATATATATATATATATATATATACTTTCACTTTTAAGCTCTTTACTGTTGGGTTCTGGAATAAAAGACAAGCTGTTAGTCATTTACACATGTCTGTTTCACATTTTTACTATTTTTTCACCTATTCTAACAAAGGTTTAATCGTGTCAAAGAAAATGATTGATAGATGAATTGATTACAAAAATAATCGACGGCTATAGTGCTAATTCACAGTCTTTTCCTGTCTCTTCAGGGGTCGCTTACTCATACATGGATGTACAGTCAGGAGATGAGAACACAGACGTAGATGTGAAGCTTTACAGTCACCGGTGGAGGAGGTGGCTTCCCCCCCCTCCGAGGTTTCGAGACATGGACAGTAACAGGGCCAGCCAAGAGCAGGACCAGAAAACGGAGCCAGAAGAGCCTGATGGATTCCCGGGTCTACTGTCTACAGAGGAAACGGACAACAGCTCCCAGATAGAGGTACGTATGTAATTAAATCTCAGAGGAGTCCTTGGACAGGCCCTTGTGTCCAAATCACAAACTGATGTAAGATGATGTAGCAGCAGACGGAGCCTCAATGATGTCTTCCTGTAAACTTGGGTAGAAAGTGCAGATCTCTAAGTAAAACTGTGAAGTCAATTGTGTTGGAAGGCTGAGTAAAACCAGATTTATGATACACAGTAAAAACAAAATTTTCTCCAATATTGTCATTATGTTCAGTGCAGGAAGAGCCAGAAAAAATGGGATTCTAAAGGAAATGCATGCATGACAAACAAAATCATGTCTCCTGTTGATGGAAATTTGACCAATCAGCTGTGTGGCAACTTGTGCCACCTGATTGTTGAGTAAATAGTTGTAAATGCCTCAAAAGTGCCTGAAACATTAACTGCATTTTCATGTACATAGTTGTGTATATATTTTTTGCTAATAAAAAAAAAAAAACAGTTTTAAGTTTTCAATTTATATTTTCATTCTAAGTTATGAAAATGCTTCCTTCAACTTGTTTTTAGTGAAAAACAGTAAAGAATCTAACTTTGTCTTACGTACATTTCATGACAGCATGTCACAAGAAAAAAAAAGTCACACAGGTGAAGTTATACTGAAAAGAATAATACCAAATAAGACAAGTTTCACCATATTTAATGAGAAATATAAAAGAAAAATCAAAAACAGCCAAATTACACTATTCTGGGTACCACTGTGGCTGCACCTCTTATCTGGCTTTTCCAAAATCTACAAGAGTTTAGGTGTAAATAAGACCACAAATGATCTCCAGATTAGCTTGTTTATGGCTACATTGCTGTGATGAAGCACTGCAGTAGTAAAATTAATCCAAAAAATGTCATTAGGGTTTTCATGGAACACAAAGATTACATTACAGCCTGAGAGGGAAAAGCTCGATCTGCACTGCTGTCGTTTTGTACCAGGAGAGTAGAAGGGTCTGGTTGAACACATTATCACTGTCTGGAAATGAGGAAAAATCTCTGTGGCTTTGTTTGTAATCACAATCATCTTGGGTGGTACCAAGCCACACATGCAGCGACAGCGTCTTTGTAGACGGTGAGGGGGAGATCTAGTTATGATGGGACGTTTACACACGGGAAGGTGAAAGCTGATATTAAAATGACAAGTCCCTTCAAAAGAAAATAGCATGTAAATTATTAAAAGATATATTTTAACTGGAATATATGAAGGTTGTGAAGTGGGGAGAGAGCTCACAGATAAGTTGTTATTGCAAGTGAATTCTGGTTTTATTTTAGTGATTATAGAATTCACTGATTTCATGTGTTGTTTAAGTGATTAATATCATATTATCTGTACTTTACTTAAGCAGTAATAGCCAGTATTAAACCTTAAAGACCCACCAATTACTTTTGTGGTTCAATGTCCAAAATATATTTTTTCTGCCTTTCCTCAATGATTTACCACTATTTATATATATAATATTACTATCTATGTTAAACATATTTCAGTGAAAAGTAGGTATTTTGCTATATTAAATTCACTGATTATGTTCATACAGGCTCAGAGTAAGTTCAGTGGTCATTAGGTCAGAATAAATGAGGAAAAGTTAAAAGAAGTGTCTCCAATCGCTGTCGTGTATCAAACTACATAGATTTTACTGGTAAATCAGTGTTGCAGAAGATGATATTTACTACATCCAAATAGGTCACATCTGGTGAGCACAAATAGCTGAGAAACTGCATTTTACCTGAATTATTTATATGCATGTATCGCTAGGATTAATGGATCAGTAGTTATTAAATATTTTAGATCAGTAGATGTTTTTTTTCTCAGTGGTGGATGTTTGGGTCTTTATGGGTTAAATGAAGTAGCTGACTTCCTCCTATAAATGTCTGTCATTAGACTGAATAAAGATAGATTATGTGTAACTGTTTCATGAAAAGATTAAGTCTTATTTTGTCTGTGAAGATTCATATTCTCCATAGCATGGATAGGTTTGACAGTGATTGGTCCTTTCCCCTGTTAATCACTCATTTTTTATCACCTGTTCGGAAATGAGGCTAGATTTCCCACACATCCAAGTGGCCGTACAGAAGTCTTATTTTGGTCACTTGAGTTACAATATGTTGTAAGGTCATTATGGAGTGTAATGAGGGGATTTGTTCATTGTCTGCTTGTTAAGATGTGATCTTATTTCTATTTTTTGTGGGTGATATAATTCCCCCGAGTCCATAAAACATATTCAGTTTATTTTACCAGTGATGATAAAAGCAGAGGAAGTGGATGAAGTTGATCATTGTTGGCTAATTAACATTAGTTTCTACATCATTTCCAAACTGATTTTCTATGGATTCCTCTGATATAGTATAAGACTTCCCACCCTCACACTTTGTCTTTTGTTTGTCAGCCTTTATCTGTTCTGTCCAGTTCAGGAAAAGCGACAGGAAATAACCATTTATGAACATGAATTGATGTTACACACTGTTGCAAATGGACTAGAAGCATTAACAGTATGAAGCACGTGTAAAATCTCAGTCAGGTAAAAGCAGAATATAGTAAACTGCACTAAGAGCTGTATTTGATGTTAATAAATGACTTGAGCCCCTTCTGAACCTCAGCTGGTGCCTCACTCAAGAAAACAGTTACAATAAATGAGAATATGACATCACAGTGAGCACAGATATTGACAGGTAATTCATGTTAATGAGCTCATTAGCCTTTTTTTTTCCATAGTCCATATGATCATAGTGTGTTTGTTCTGTGAGGTGTAAGACTTTTTAATATGAAAAGTGAGTTTCCTAATTTACCACCAACAACAATACTCATTTTCAGAAGAGGAATGGATTATGGATTATTTTGCTGCTGAATTAACAAGATAATTATCTCATAAGTATGAGAAACTGTTTTCTGATAAAAAAAAAAAAAAATAATCAGCTCTGTTTTTACAAGATAATTACCTCATTAATTCAGAAAAACAGAGCCAATTTTAAGTTTTCCAAGTGAATGCAATACGCTTATGCAATATCCTGATTTCTGTTTCTTTTTAAAAACATTTTTTGCTTGTTTTATTTATTTGATTTTGTTGTTACATAATGATTTTATGGATTTTTTTTTTATTATGCTTTAAGTTTTCTGTGCAGCACTTTGGTCCAGTGTAGTTGCTTTAAAATCCTTTATAAATAAAGTTGGATTGGAATAGATATATATCCTTAGCATTCAGTTCAGTTTTAATGTGTTATACGAATGAGTGCACAGAAGGAAAAAAAATTGGATTTCACCAAAAAAATCTGAATTATGCATTAAAACCTGCTGCTGTCTGAATGTAGTGTAATTGACGGCCACAGTAAACCTTTCCCTCCAGTAAAAAATAAATAAATAAATAAATTTAATACAGTATAAAGGGAATGAATGAATACAATCCTCCATTGAGCTGTATGTAGAAATGCTCTTCAGTCATTCCCTGGAGCAATTATAAATCTGTGTAGAAAAGTAGATGTTAAGTGATGAAAAAGAGTTTATGAGGATTAATATTTTACATCAAATCAAGCTCAACCCTCAGGTGTTCATCTACCATCTGTATTTGACTAGACCCTGCTAAGCTTGACCCCAGATGGATCACAACATGATATTAACCCATCCTCCTGCAGTTAGGGATTAACAGCCCGGTTCAGGGTGCATTTGTGTCTATGTAAATGAAAGGCATCACCCTGACGTTATGATGCCACGGCCGGCACACGGTGTCGAGGCGTTCAGTCATAACGATGGCGGCCGCCAGGGCATAGACAGCTCGTTAAATCTTCCTGTGGCTTCTAATCATCTCAGGTTCACAGCACCCGGTCTCTGGGCTAGAAGGGAGGGAGCTTTGATCGTCAGCTGTAAACATTCACAAACACATGCTGCTTCCAGACTTCGTACACGTGCATTGTACAGACACAGATAAATGCACACCACTAGAGATTTCACATTCACGCAGATACACACACACACCATTACACAAGTATTCACACAAACACATCCAACCTCATTGTCTTCACTCTATCAAAGTCATTTGTTGTTGTTGAATGCAGGCGCAGTCCACAGCACAAACACCCTGTTTTTCCCCTTGTTATTACCCATCTGCCACCAGCACTTTACCTGATGTGAGGAAAACCTTCACATTCAGAGAGCAGAAATAGTAAATAGCCAACTAAAATGCACATCACAAAGAGACATAATGCTACTGTTGTCACTGCCCAAATTATTTTTTTCTCTCGATTTAACCTTTGATAAATAATTTATTACTATTTATTATATCACCCTCTGTATTTTGATTTTTTTTTTTTTTTTTTTTAGAGTGAAAATGAGGTTTTTTTCCCCCTATTTAATTCCCTGATCATATAGATGTTCATAAAAAGGTCACATTAACATTGAGGGTTATTATATCAAAAACAAAGGAAGTGACTTTTTCAGCCAAATATATCAAACATAAACCATTCCAGCTTTAACCCATAAACTCTCAGTGCTAATTTTGTGATTCTTCCCAAAATGATGTTTTCTCTCCATTTAACTTTTGTAAAATTATTTAACATAATTTTATTCCAATATTATCCTTTGTATTTTGCATTTTTCGCTGTACATCCTGTATTTTCCTATATTTAATTCATATACATAATTTAGATGTTTAGGAAAACACAATAAATTCAAATGTTATGATATCACTAAAGATATCAATAACAGAGTGTAGCATTACAAATGTCTCCTTCCACTGTCACTGAACCAACTCATTTGACTTTACCGGTGAATGAATGTTGTAGAAGATGACAGTGTTTCCATGTTCACTACGTATTCTCTGAATGTTAAAAAAGGTCAGATCTGAGGACCATGACAAACATGACAAACTGCATTTTACACAAATTATTTACATGCATTGATAAGATTAGTAGATCACCAAGTATTAAACAGTTTACATCAATAGATTTTGGTAGATTTTGGGGACTTTATGGGTTTTTGCACCAGTGAAGTACATGGAAACAATAGTAGTTGAACACATTTAAAGGAAACATTTACCTTTGGAGACTTGTACAGCGGTTTTTATCGTCAAAACATTCCTGTGGTTATTCTTATTTCCACTGACCTGCCCTGTAAAAATGCTCTGCTGCTTGGCTGTATTATGCTAGAGTTGGCTGTACCTCTGTAAAGCATCTGGTTTCTTTGACTTTTTCACAACTGATTTCTCTTTTTAAAATGAAAAATAATAGCAACAAAATAATAGAAAGAATTGCCCTGATTTTGTGAAAGACTGCAAACATGTATTAAGGAAGCCAAAGGGATTTGAACATATTTCTTTCACTATAAAGGAATAATGCTTAGGGATACACGATCCACATTTTTTGGACGATATCTGATGTTTTAGTATCAGCCAATACCGATCAGATACCGATGCAGATAAAAAGGGAAAAACAATACTGAATTACCAGAGGGTTTGCCTCACTTTGTGGAAGAGGTTGTGTTGCAAGGTAACATCAGACTTGAATTTAACATTGCTTTCCTAATTTAAAAAAAAAAAAAAGAAACAAATGTAAATTGTGTGATTTATTTTTTGAATAAATGTGCAAAGCTACAACATTCAGGGAAAACATTCCTGTGAAAAAAGGAATTTAAAATCCAGTATAAAAATAGCCATAAATAAACTAGAAAAGCACTTGGAGAGCACAGACTCCACTAAGGCAGATCACCCCCTCACACACACACACACACACACACACACACACACACACACAAAAATCATCCTAAATGACTGAAATGTGCGTGAGGTTTCATTTTCAGTTGTGTGAGTGCCGGCCTGCCTCGACCTACCAAATGAAAGACATGCATGCGCACCCCAATGTGCAAGCAAACTTCTTCCACACAGTGCGCTGATATTACGTTACTAGCACATAACATCACTCACAGAGTACAGAATTATACTTATAATCTTATAATTATCCCTATGGATCCCTAGGTCCCTATGGATCAGCCCATTGTTACGATACCTGATCTAGAATTTTTTTTGCCCATCTGTGCCGATCCCGATCCCGATCCCAAAGATTGGATCGGTGCATCCCTAATAATGCTAGGGTTTAGACTCATAAGACATTTTAAATCTCCATAAATCAGACTTGGACTTTAATGGCACTGAAGACACTTCTCCATCTCCTCTTTTCCCTTTGCATTGGGTTTAGTCTGTGTTTGGATTATCTGGTGCCATAACAAATGTTGCAGACAATAGATTTATCTCACCTCAGCGTGCAGGTTCACAACATTGTCCTTAACAGCAGACTGTCTGACGCCCTTAAGGTCTCTGAGTCACTGTATCGTCTTTCTGGATCATTAATGAACATCAAACACTGGTCGTCTGCTAAAGGTGTCTTTAAGTGGTTGTGAGGAGACATAAGGCTAAAGCCAAGTATGACCACTTAGTATGACTGAAGTTAGCCAGGTTTCACACACAGCTTCTATTTTCCAATGAGTCAAATGTGCGTGTGTTCCTTTTTTCCTGAAAACACAATATCAATAATGGCCTGTGGCAATTTGTGCTTTATGTTGTTTGTCCAAAGCCATGTTTCATGTTTTGGATCATGGCCATTTTATTAGTTCCCAAACATTCTCATAACCCCTCTTGTCAAGCTGTTATGTAAACAGTAGTTAAGCATTATTTAAAGTCAGTGATTTGTATATGATGTATTTTTATGGAGAAGAGGACAGATGTTTTATGTTTAAAGCTCCAGTTTTCAGTGACTGAAGATGATCTTGATTGTAGATTGTATGCATACAAGCATTTCAGCTGTGTATCATTTATTTGTATTTTTAATTTTAACCTTTAACCTTTATTTAACCAGATAAAATCTCATTGAGATTGAGATCTCTTTTACAAGGGGAACTGGCTGCACTGAACAAACATTATCAATATGAAAATGAACTGAATACGAATGATGCTCTTTAACGATGGTCAGATTTGTGTAAAAAAAAAAAAAAAAAAAAAGTCAAAATGTTGGAGTTTTTATTTGTGTTATATCTAATTAAATGTAAAGAGAAACATCAATAATGGTGTCAAGAAATTTCAACATTACCCATGTCAGTTGGCACTGCCAGTTCACACAGTAGATGAAATCACAAAATGATCCATGCATGAAGTGATTTATTTGGTTATAATGATCATATGAGGATGAGGGGGACGCTTAGAATTAGATGAGAAAAATGATGCAAATCTGTCTGATTGTTAAAGGTTCAGGAGTCAAAATGGGGGAAGAAATATGCAATAATACACACTTGTTTGTGTCTAAATCTAAAGGTTATTAATAGAGATGGATGACATGGATGCCAGTGATTGATTATTGTCACTATGAACAAGTGAAGCCAGTTATGTGATAGATAAAGATGAAGATAAAGTTCATTTTACCAGTTATTCACATAATTGGGTACTTCAGAAGTCGTATGCAGAGGTCTCTCAGATTACAAGTATAAAAGATGAAAATATATGATCAAAAATGAAACAAATATTACAATTTCAGTAGTATAAAACCAACATACACACAGTATAAACCAACTGAAAGACAACATGGTGTTCCTCTGTGTCGCCTTACACAGAGGAACATTAGAGTTGACTGACAGAATCTAGACAAGAAATCAGTTCTAAACCACAGTCCAGGAGTTTTTTTTGCAGAAGTTTACATTTCTCCACTAGCAATAACAGAATTTTTGCCCAGTGATTGCAAAAAAAATGATTGCACAGTGAAGCTTCAAATACAGCTTCAACCACATGAAGATGGGCTTAGTTTAATGACTGCAAACCAGTCCCGTGTTTATTTTTTACAAGTTTAGGTGTAGTATCGGGGATCACCTATAGTCCTGCTTACCAAGCGAGCCGACTTCAGGTCCTGACCCTACACTGAAGAAACTTGTCTTCTCAAAGGTTGCTTCCAGCTGTCAGGTGGCATCTTCTGAATCTTTATGAGGAGCATAAACATACCACACAAACTCAAACACAGGGCGTGCACCATCCACTTGGATGTTTTATTACATAGACTACTCCTTTTTCAAATACTGGATCATATTGCACCACCAGGCATATTCTCTCCTCATGTTCCCTCTGAAGGGAATGCATACATTAAATTAGGGGTGTCAAACATGTGGCCTGTGGACCAAAACCAGCCCTCCTAAGGGACCAGTCTGGCCTATGGGATGAATGATGTGCATGAATTACACTGAAAGTTTTAAGGGTTAAGGGTATTAAATTAATTTTAGTTAGCTACTAAACTCATCTAGTGCTCACATACAACCCAGTTTGATCAGACCACTGAAACATAATAATGAGACTAATGTCACAATGAGTCTGTTCCCCATTTGTCTGTGGGGTTTCTCTCCAGGTACTCCAGCTTCCTCCCACCACCGAAAGACAAGCACTCATATGTTAAGCGGATAATCAAAAATTGTACATGGGTGTGAAAGTGAGAGTGATTGTCTCTATATGTCAGCCCTGCAATAAACTAGTAACATGTCCAGGATTAACCCCGCCTTTGTCCATATGTAGCTAGGATAGACCCCCATGACCCTAGTGACGATAAAGAGGTTTCAGAAAATGAATGAATGAATGAATATCGAGATGACAATAAATGCTTATTTATTTTTTGATCTTAAGTAAAGTAACAACTTAATAACCTGTTAATAACTTGGACATTGAACTGTGGGGATCCATGGGCTCTAGATGTGGTAGATTCTGTACTGTTGTGTATTTATGCATGCTGTACAGTCACCCCCAAAGCATACTGGCCATAGCAACAAGATTGTAAGGCTAGTGTATTCTAATTACTAATATCTCCTAAACTATTGGTTGTATCAACTTGCCATTGTCACTACTGTGTCCCATGGCCAAAAATACATACGTGTGCCAAACAGTAGCAGTCAGCTCTTTACAGATGTTGTGTGAATCCCTGGACAAACACACACCATTTGGTTTTTATAATATAAATGACTCAAAATGTTGTTATAGGTTTAATGTTTGAAAGATACTATTATATTGTGCCTATAAATAATGACAACTCAAATATTTGAACATTTTTTGTGTGCAAAAAAGTTACATTAAATTCTGAAAATATTTATTACATTTACAGTCTATCTTTCCACCAAGCATGTCAATTTCATAATACAAGATAAGACTGTATTTATCCAACCATGTGGAACAGCAGTAACATACAAGAAGCAAGAACAGAGGAAAAGACAGGCATAAATATAACAGGTGATTGAAACATTAAATAGAAGTGAAAAATAAGTTTTTCAAAACCAGTTCAATTCTTTCATCTTTCAACAAAGTTATATCCAATCTGTGTTGGTAAAAATATACATAGTTAATGAGATTTCCTATGTGTTCAGAATTAAAAGATATTCTTTTATAAGGTGTTTTGCATATGTGTAAATGATGTTATTGATGTCATTTTCACTGCTATAGCTGCTTAAATTTATAGGACAGTCCATCAGAGTCCATCCGTCAGAGTGATGTCAGACATGTCCGTTGCCAGTAAATCCATTATGTATTGGTGTTTTTTTTTTTCCTTAGAAGTCCATCTGTCCTGCAGTTAATGTTGTTTGCTTATCTTGTTTTGATAAAGTAGTAAGGGTGTGGTTTATGATGGTGAATCATTATTGGAGTCTTTGTCGCTGCTTGTTCTGTGTACTGAACGCTCAGGAGGCTCTTTGGGATTTATATGCCTTGGTACATTCATCACTGTTTGTTTTTGCATTTCATAAGAGAAGAAAATTCACACAGCGAGGCAGGGAGCAGCTCTGCTTATTCGTTTTCATCACTTCACTTGATTCCCAGTGCTACTTTTACCACATTGAATATTCAATCTTTTGTTTTTGTCTGAGGTTGTTAAGATTCCCATAGGATAATGTGTTTTGGAGAGGATGTTTACGTTGTGCATGTTTACTATATAACTGGAATACTATATCTAACTGACTGAGGCAATCACTACTAGAGTTCAAATGTGTTCTTCAGATGAACCCATAGCTGTTAAAATTTCACTTTGGGTCTCTGTTGCAGTTTCTGACTCTTTTGCATCATTATTAGGTCATAACATAGTGTTTAACAGTCAGTCAGTGTAGTAGTGGTGGTAGTACTGGTGTGTAGTTAAATGAGTGAAGACAGCAGAGGTGAATATACTGTGCAGAACACGCTTGTGCATCTCTGCATCCCTGAACGAGTCTTTGAAGAACAGCACGAAACTCTAACTGAGTTACAGATACATTATAGATATATGATCTAGAGACCAGAGGAATATTTGATTATATTTCAGGTCCATCTCAGACATGTTCAGTCACTTTATTTTTATTTTTTGCAAATTTTCTGTTTTTGAAACATGCACAAACTCAAATAAAACAGGAACCTGCTACCTTTATTTCATATCCATTAGAGGAAAGGTGTCAAACATACGGCCTGTGGGCCATAACCACCACACCAAAGGGTCCAATCTGGTCCAATGGATGAATATGTGAAATGTAAAAATGACACTAAAGATATTAGCTTATAAAGACCCAAATAGTCACTGTCGACCAAAATCATCTAGTGATGTAAATGGTTTAATACCTGTTGATCCATAAATCCTATTTATACATTTAAATAATTAGTGGAAAATACCGTTCATCATCTTTTCATGGTCACCCACTCACCCCAAGTACTGGACCTTTTGTTAAGTTTATATACAATCATATATTTACTTACAAAAAATATATAAACCCCCTTCACTTATGTTTTTTTAAGGAACATTAATTTTAAAATGATTTTGACACCCATATTGAAGTGGATTGATGCACCAGTGTTGGCTTTAGTTGAAGTTGTACTAAAAATCCATAACATGCATCTCAGTCCAGTGGTTTTAACATTCTCCAGCTTCACCACACTTACACCAGAAATACTATGGACCTACCTTCTACAACTGGCAGGAGATGGAGCACAGCAATGAATAATGGATCACAGACATTATCAGCTGATGAAGAGCCGTGCACATGAGTGATAGCGTCCTTTTAATGCTCTTTCAACCAGGCAGCTCTCTGATTTTAACTGGGGATGTTTACTCCACTGTGAGTGCATCTGAGCGTGTCTATATGTGGGATACTAATGTCTTTCTGAAAGAAAGATGGCTGACATGCATTGTAATCTTCACATATTGGAACATTTATTCAAAGGGCAAGTGCTTCTTTAGCATACATGTTATTATCCAGGGAGTCAACGCATGGCTGCAAGGTATTATAGTGTTCAAACTTGACTGTCCTTTTCTTTAGCAATAACACAAGTGAAACACAGCGACAACCATAACTATAATACTATGTTTTAGCTATTTCAGAAGAATTTATTTTCTTTAGCTGAAATATCCACAATAATCTTATAAAGGCAGTGCAACCAGTCTTTATTCAAACTCCTGTTTGTATTAGTAAGCCATTTAGAATTGAAAACATGTTGCCACAAAATGTTCGGGTCTCAGTTTAATGCATTCTTGCTATGATGAGCATTTAGAATAAAAGCCTCATACAGGTTTGGAAATGAACCTAGGATGGGTTTTATACACTGAATGACCTTTGTTTTTAGGATGTTTTTTCTACTTTGAAGTGCACAGTCCATTATCACCAATATGCAATTTTAAGTATCATGTTGTTTTCTCTCCAAGTTGACAGATTAATGTGGGAATGTTGTTTCCTGCTGCAACTCAGTCACTGTGTTTCCCTGTTTGTTCACAACAGTTTTCTTCAGTCATTATTAGGAACACGATGACTGAAGAAACAGGAATCATTAGTTAAATTTTATAATAATGAGCTTGGGTTTTCACAGTAAGTGTGAATGACCGATACATTCTTGTGCATGTATTTTAAAAAAATAATAATAATATTCAAAGAAGTTCAGGTAGATTAGATTAGGTGTAGAGTTCATTTGAGTGTTATTTTAATGTTTTGCAGTTAAATCTCACGTTGTTATTCATAGCTAAGAAGTTTATAATAGGAGTTTATGAGACCCAATTGAATGCACCATGTATTACCACAGGATAGAAGAGGACAGAAGCTGTGCATTCATACATGAAAATATAGTAGTAACTATATGACCATTTCTCCATCAATAAAAATAGGTTTAGTCAAGACTCCGAGCGACAGCACATGTACTGTGCTACAATAGTAGTCTAGTTAATGCTCGATTCAACTTTTGGCTAGATTTCCCTGGAACTGGCTGACGAATCACAGTGAAGTATAGAGTCAGGGGGCGGGGTTAACTAAGTGACAAGTTACGATTCGGACTCGGAGCAGCCGGAACAACCGGAAGCAACCATAGAAGAAGAAGAACAAGAACGGGTGGTGATTTCCTTTTATCAAAGATGAGTGAATAATGTGAAAAAAACGTCAGCAATCTTTAAATTGTTTTTACAGAAGTGACAATAGTCGTTAAACTCCATAATCCCCAATTTTGTTTAGTCATTCCTAACTTTCTCCGGGCTGCTCTGTTAACTTTCCGGCGTTTAACTACGTCATCCTAAAGATTACGCTGATCGGTTGTAGTACCGTCCTATTGCATACAGATGATTTTAAAGACAATGTTTTAGCCCGCTTCCCCTGCCTATTAAGTATTCCTAGACCTATTCATGTAATGAATAGGGATGAATTCTCCTGCCAATGCCCCTGATCACAGATGAGGATCAATGACAGCTCACTGCTCCTAATGTGAAGTATGTGCTAATGCTGGGAGCTGTGTGTATATTAGGATGGCGAAAATTACTTAAAGTGAGTGAATTTTAGTACAGACTTTTTTTTTTTTTTTTGCCTGTTAATGAAATGGAGAACAAAGGTACAAAGATGGATAGTCTTTTGAAATCTACTCAAACAGAATATCAGCAGACATTTTGGTGGCAGGCGGATGTCCTGTTTATTTGTAATTGACTTTATGTTAAGGAAAAATTGCCCAAAGCTTACTCTAGCTACTGACAGATGATGTATTTTCAACATTATTTTATCGCCCCACTCATATTTCTGTATGGTCATGGATCATCAGTCTTGTAGAAATGCATGATATCATCTTGAGACTCAGGGAAGTAGTAATACAAGGATGATGCAACTTTTTTTTCCAGATACATTTTTAAAATCTTTTTTGGATGGAATGTTCTTTGCAGTGTCTTTTTTTCCTCCCCCTTATTGTTTTAAGCTGTTAAAGTTTTGTCCTACACTGAGGACAACATGCATTACTGGGTCTCAGGAGGGGATATAAAAATGCGAGTTTTCATGTCATGCTATATGTATATTCATTCAACCAATGCTCTCTGTGGAATTGGTGGTAAAGAAAAGAAAATGCCTATATTGCAACAGCATTTAATTATTTTAGAATATTATTCAATAGCAAAATCTGGTAACACATTTTGGACATGCACAAATGGGCAGTTAATCCAGTATTAAGTAGTAAGATCAGCGTTGTAAAACCTTCAAGTTTTAAATTCTTTCATATGTATAGTGTAATGTGTAAGCCTGTTATTGATTTTTCGTATCAAATATATGGTGTGGCATCAAGCAGAAACATTGGGTCAACACACAGTTGCTGTTATAAGTTATGACCTATTCAATTTCACACCAAAATCTCCTCCTGTTACCTTCCACAAATCTTGTATGTTATAAATGTGAAGGTGTGTCTCCAGTCAAGTGCACTGTTCTCTGGACTAATAGCTTTATGTCCATGTCTATCCAGCTGGACAAACCCATTTCACCCACTCCTGCCTTTTCCTCATTCTCCAGCTGTCACCTCTGAGGAGCCTCCATATCTCCTCAGGCTTTCTCCACCAGACAAAAACATCTTGTGCTGATTAGCAAGAAACTTTACAGCCGTGCATTTACGTCTACTCCTTTTACGAGCACCGTTGTTTTCTATTCTAAAATGCAACGTGCTGACTAAGACCGCCTCCAGGAGCCTTTTACCTTGACATGATCGTCTGATCTCTAAGCTGTGATGAAAGGCTTCAGGCAATGTTTATTTAACTCAACAAATTAATCAAAAGTAACACTACCTACTTAATTTTGAATTCTGATATTTATCAACCCCGCTGAGACTTCACTAAGCCTGAGACACAATCTCATATCAGGCAGAATATTATGTGGAGAAACTCTCTGAGGAAAAGATGGATAGCTGATGTAAAGTGAACTGAACAGGCAAGGATTGGGCTTTAATTAATGTTTGTCTCATTGCCTTTCGACAAAGCAGTATTAGAGCTCTGAATAACACCACCCATATATCAAAGTGTCCAGAGAGCTCTGTGAGTTCCTGTTAGTAGGATCACAGTATATACCTTCTTAAAACCTCATCCAGGGAAAAAAAAACACATAAGAATTACCAGTGTCTTAGATAAAGGGCACAGCTATAAGGTACCTTATTTGACCAAAGAGGGAAAATGACAAGCGATAGGAGACCAGAGCATGAGCATTCTTCCTAATTTTGTACAGGAAACAATTAAGGCAGACAAGCTTTTCTCACATGGCTTATAAAAGTCCACTAGTGGTTCGCTTTTAAGAGCTAATCCTGACTGTGCAGTCTAGTCTGGGCTTTTAAGAGTGGAAGAATTTTAGTTTGATTGGCTTTGCAGTTTCTTAATTTGATTAGATAACATTAAAGCCACTTCCTGTACGAATTCGGCTTTAATGAAAACAGTAGGTTTTTAATGAAGGGACAAAAGAATCGCTTACACAGTGTGCTCAAATACAGTGATTGCATTGTCAGATCATCATGGCAATTTGTTCTGTAATGATATTAAACCTTTGTTATTGAGACATTATGTGTTTTTTTGTTTATATAAAGGCCTTTTACTTTAGATACCAAAGCTTAAGCTGTACTTGGTGGCTTGGAGTTTAATTTGTACAATGAGCATCAGACTGACTTTTTATTAGAACTCTGCATTTATACTCCGCACACTGTACGCAGAAGAGGAGCAAAGACTCCATTAGTTTAATTCACAGAGCAGCACTGCAATATAGAACCTCTCTTTCAAGTTTTATTACATTTTACGAATAACCCCATGTTTCAATCTCACGCTATAATCAATACAATGTAAGTCACTAAATGCATTTTGTTTTATCATCCTATAGGAGGACACATATCACAACTACTACACATCCAAAACATACAACCCAGCAGATCCTATGAGCAAGGATTTGTGGGTAAATATTGACCAGATGGACAAGGAAAAAGTGAAGATCCATGGGATTCTGTCGAACACACACAGGCAGGCTGCGGTAAGTCAACATACAACATAGGAGCAGATTTCCTTGATGTTAACTGCAAGATGTGATTTTAGTTATTTACTTTGGATGTGGACTCTTGCCAAATGTGAATTATTCTTTCAGTGCGATTAAAGCCTATGTCTAATGTTAAATGGTACCATACTGAGTTGTTTGAACTGTGCTGTTCCTACAAGTGGAATTTATTCCCTTGCAAAAATCCATACTTACCCACTGATGTCACAGCTACACTGTAAAAATGTGTAAAATTATGCTCCCTAAGACTCAGCTGTCGGCTTAACCATGAACCTTAGCCTGGCAGTAGAATGAATTAATGTAGCTTTTGTTGAAAATATATGTTAAAAATGTAGACATGACATGACAGGCTTCACTGTCAGTATTTGTCTCATATACCAATAACAAAAAAAGTGATGTGTGTTTTAAAGCATTTATAGGCTTTAAAACCTTTGTTCTGCTGCGATGGGCCTGGAAGTTTAAAGCTCCCCTTCTGCTTTTGCACAAGCAGGTGACCCATGTGAGGTGCATACTGATGAAGTCACACAAGGCAGCGTACACTCACTGGAAAGAGAGCAGCATGGCAGCAGGGCAACTAGAGTCTTTGAAAAAAAAAAAAAAGAAAAAAAAAAGACAGCACCCAGGGTGAACAATAGCTGGGGAGGAGATAGAATAGAAGGCCACATTGTGCATTCTGCTCATCTACCTTCAGTCATGTAATGATGGATTGAACCATACAGTATAGAAGGAAGCTATTCTTTTAGGTGCAGAATGGTGAAATGAGGCTTTTCTCATAAATTATATACAGTTGAAGAAATGTAGGAGGTTTCTCTGACTTTGGCTTTGTTTGAAGTAGAAAATCAATAAATGAATGTCCCAGTTCAGCAGCCAGCAGAGTGGAGATCAGAAGGAGATATGGGAATTTTGGATAATTTGATCACAGTGCAGCAGAAGTGCAAAGCAACTGTGCTGAAATTCAGCCACCATATCAGTAAACTAACATTTAGAACAGATACAGTGCATTACGATGCCCATTAAAGTCCCGGGAAACTGTATAAATCTCTGAGTTCTGGAACAAGATTGGAAAGAGCTTCCATGCTCCATCCTGGCACCACGGACTGCCAGCCCTCTGGCCTGGCACAAAAAAAAATCAGCCAATAAGGTTGTAAAACAAAACACAGCCACAGAGGTCACCTCCATCACAGTGCTGTAGAAAAGTTAAGCTGTGGACTGGCTATGTAGTGTATGAGCTTCGGTGTGGTTTGCCACAGGATTACTTCTACCAGCATAATTTCAGATCATGTATTAAAGCTGTATGTTTACTGTGAACTGTCCATGCCCATAACATTTTCTGGCAGTCTTACTATGTGACTGCGGCATATTCAGGCAAATGTTCAACATGCTTTATGGTGATGTGATGATCATATTCAATGGTTCCACAATAACAGATTTTCTCACACAAGTACTTTATTATTTGGCCATAAATGTATCTCAGTTATTCAGTTCTTAAATGTATTACATCATACGCTTTACTTATATTATAAATGTTTTTTTTATTTGTTGAAAACTAGTATTTGATAGGGATCATATGTGCATATTTCCCTTTATTGAACATTTTTTTGTGTTATATTTCAAATCTCTACTCTGCAATGGCCAATGATTGCCCCACAAAGTAGAACAAACATATAATTCAGAGTACCTTTTTGTTTTCTTTCCACATTAAATCCTCTGGATTTTTGTGTTCCTGTGTTTTAAAAGGAGAACTGCCATTTCTCTGATCTCTTTCTTACCTCTATCTTTCTGACCTGGGTCATTTGTCTGTTTTTCCCCTCACAGAGAGTTAATCTGTCCTTCGATTTCCCTTTTTATGGACATTTCCTGCGTGAAATCACTGTGGCAACTGGTGGTAAGTGAATACAGTTTTTGGACTCAGCTCTCTCAATAGTCGTTATTAGTGTTATTATTGGATGTATTGAATATGCTTGGCATATTAGACAGTACACAGACATTTTATTGCAGGGTTTAGGAGGGAATGTGGTAAGATTTGTAAAATGAGTCTTAAGCATTGTGCCATGCATAAAAGCAGAAGTGAAGGAGGAACATGTGCAAATGTGTCTTTGGCATTGGCTGTACCTGTAAGTGTGAACACTGTACAAAAAGTAAAGCAAAATCTCATACAGAAGAGAAAATACAACACAGGAAAAGGACAGAGGAATAAGTCATTCCATCAGACATTTTTCTGGGAAATTCCAAACTAAATCACAAGATCTGGGGTTGAATACGCTTGTCTGGCACAAACCACAGTACAAAACCACCGACAGCACTCTACCAGCCAAGCAGTCAGGCCGATACACAACCATTTACAGCTCTCACCTCCGCGGGATAGTCTGCTAGACTGGGGGATAAAAAAACAAACCACTCCCAACACTCAGCACCAGCAGTTCCACACTAGACGTAACTGGAAGAGAACCCAGACTGATGGGTTTGGACTGGAAACCAGAGTCCTTGTGCCAAGTGGCCTAGCACACCCTGATAGACACGGATGAGGAGGGGGTATCAGAAGATGTGTACAGTGTGTGTGGGTTGCACACGTGACACAGCAGACGTGTTTGCCAGAGTGTGCAAGGCAATTTTCCACTTGAGTCTTGACGGCGAAACCACAACAGCCCAACCGGCTATTATCACATCAAAGACTAAAGCCCAGCTCTTACCCAACTATTTCAAAGATGTTGTGCTACATTAAACTGCCACTAGAATAATAAAGTAATAATCTATAGTGTCTCTTATCATCTTTATCATGATTGTCTCATACTGCTGCTTGATACTTGATCTTGATTGGGCTGCACTGACTGTAGAAATGGACTGGATAGTACCATAGTGGACACTAACTAGTGGGGAGGGCGATAAGATGAATTTACATTCCTTCAGACAATGATGGTGGGATGAGTGGAGTGAGGGAAATGAGGAGAAGGCTGCTATCTGCCCCTTGCAAGCCTCAGGGGCTTTGTCTCCCAGATTCCCTCCTCATATCCCTCTATTTCAGGGCCTATCAGTCAGCTCATCCTCCTCCTCACTGTGCATTTTTTCCCCCACAGTTTTCACTCCTGTCAGCAAGTGACTGTTTTTACTTAAGTAAATATTTTTGTCTTTTCCTGCCCACTCTTAAAACGCTTGCAGTAAAAAATAATCTCTTAACTCCTTTCCCTTTCGATACATGCTTTATATCACTTTTTTCTAAAGGAGTTCCAGTTACTTTTTAAACAGTACAGCATCCAGTCTCTAAACACATTAACGATGTGGCAAGAAGATTGGGTTGGCGTTCAGCCTCATCAAACATTTGAGGTTTAGCTCCACTTTTATGGTTTTTGCATACAGTAAATTAAGAATTACTCAGAAGACTCCATCGTAAGAAGCCAATATTGTCTTTTATTAAAGGTTTTACTTTCTTGCAGTGTGAGAGAAACTCAGCTGTGGTAAACTGGTTGTATTTGTCTGTTTCAAATATAAACAGCTTGCTGCAAATATTCCCTTGCACGCTACCATCTCCAAACTAAATAAAACTAAGAAATGACATGAACAAATATGTTACAAGGTGAGACGTAATAAGATATTTAATTGCCCTCAAATATGAACAATAATACCCCACAGGAAAAATGTTCTTGCAAATCGAAAACCTTGGTTTATGTTTTATAGTGAAGAAGGTTGTGTGTGGTCATCAGGGAAAGTGCTTTTGGTGTTGAAGTGTGTGGAAGGTTTGGTTTGTAGACTGTGAATATCAGAGATGATATATGATCTGAACATCACCAGCTGTGCGTGACAGATATCTGTCTGTGACGTGCTGTCTGCAGGACCAGCTGTCACACTTCAGCACTCCTACATAAACATTGCAGCTTCATCATTCTATGTACATTATTCATTAGTCAGCTGATTTGTAATCGCAAGCTTTTATCTTTGAAGTCCATTTTTGGTCTTGCACCTTTTATGTTTACCTCCAAAGAGGTCATGTTCTCATTGGGGTTTGTTTGTTTATAGCAAGGTCAGTGAAGAAGTTATGAATGAACTTTTTTAATGAACTTTTCAGGAAATGTTGGTACTGGCACAAGTAACAAATGATTAAATGTTGGTGGTGATCTAGATCACTGTCTGAATCCAGGAATTATTTGAAGGAGTCTTTATCATTGTGAATCCAGCCCAGTTTAAACATATGCGTATAGAACGCCACAATATGCATAATATTAAAATTAAACCACTGCTATGTTTTGGTTTCCAAGGTCCTGGAATTCATTCTAGGAGTAAATTAATCATGGCATGGTGGGGGGTGGGATGGGACTGTTGTCTTCAAGTGCTTTTTTAGTTTTTGTCATACACCGATCAGTCAGTCTTCATGTTTTAGAAATATTTAAATAATGAAAAGTGTTGAAAATGGGTTATGACTAAATATCTTAATTAACTTAATTGTATTTGTATTTTAATGGGGGTCTATATTGTTTCTGTTATTGAGACCATTGTAATGACTTGGTGGAAGGATACAGTAGACTGAGGTCATGTGACAGGGATAGTTCAAATATCAGTGAAAGCTGGAGATGGCTAATAAATATTCTTCCTGTGGAGCTATTCACTCTTTGCGTATTGCGTCTCCATCCACAACGCTCTATTACTGGGTAAGACCTAAACTCACTAGTGTCAGACAAATTATGCAAATAAAATAACTAAAGGAAAAATAAGTCATCTTACAATTGTAAATTCTTCAGTTTTCTGAGAAGTGACGTATGATGTTTCCTCAGCTAATATATATATTGGCAGAATGGTAAAAGACCACATGTTAGTAGTGAAATTCTGGATGATTAGACCTCTTTACATGCAAATCCCCCACTTTCTGAAGGTATTCATCATACCTTGCTAGTACCAGGTTGGACCTTCTTTGACTTTCAGAGCTGCTTTAATAATTCATTGCATTCATTACTCTGAGGTTTTCATCCATATTGACATGACAGTGTCCCATAGTTTTACATTTGTCAGCTGCATAGTCATGATGTAACTCTTCTGTTTCATCACGTCCTAAAGATGGTCTACCTGACCCAGATCTGTGACTGTGGAGGTCATTTATATCCACTGAACTTACAGTCATGTTCAGTTTCAGACGATAAAAGATGAACATTTTTAACAGAAGTAACTTTCAGATGATGGCTAAACTGTGGTCATAAACACATGGACAGGGTCAGCAGTGGTACTCAGATTGACTGGACTTTAAACAACACTCAGGTGGTTGTACAGGGTCTAAAGGATGGGTGCCAAACATATGGAATGTGGTCCAAAACTGACCCACCAAAGAGGTTAATCTGGCCTTTAGGATTAATTTGGAATATGCAAAAATGATACTGAAGATATTAACAATCACATTCAGCTCAACTTGATCTAAAATGGATTAGACCAGTAAAATACTTATAAACAACTCCACAGTTTTCTCTTTGTTTTAGTGTAAAAAAAAAAAAAAAGAAGTAACGGTGCTTCTCTTTTTTTCTTTTGTGCAGACGAGTAGTTACATAAAAGTGTTTACATTTAGAAACTGTCCTTTCTCAAAAGATGGGAATAACCTGAACAAATATGAACATGAAATGTCTTTGTCGTCGTTGTCTTCCGCTTTATCCGGGTCTGGGTCACAGGGGCAGCATCGTCAGCAAAGCAGCCCAGACTTCCCTCATCCTAGCTAGTTCCGCCAGCTCTTCCACGAGAATCCAGAGAGATTCCCAGGCCAGTTGAGAGATATAATCCCTCCAACATGTCCTGGGTCATGACATTTCATGTCCCATTTCATGTCCTGGGTCATGTCCCAGGACATGAAATGTCTTGTGAGAAGTAATTCCTATTTTAGCATTATTCTGCCTGTATGTTTTGTGTATTTGTACATCCATTGTGACCAGTAAGTTGTAATGCACATATGTAAATGATAAACTGAGGCAAAATATTGTTAGAATAAGTTTTTTCAAAAAATGTCAGGTTGTTCATGTTTGTTCATGTCACGTTAAAGTGTTTTTTAAAGGATAGTTTGATTAGGATTAGGAAGGATTAATTTTCATAATGTAATTTTACCTTTTTCACTTTAAAACTTCAAGAAAGGTTTGGAGTTGACATTATTTATATATTGTGTTATTACTCTACTGATCTCACCCACTTTAGAACAGACTGGGAGGATGTGGCCCCTGAACTAAAATGATTGTGACAGTTCTGCTCTAAAGTCTGTCAAGACAATCTCCACAATACCACCAGACCATCACCACCAGCATGGAAAACTGATGCAAGGCAGAATGGATCCTTACTTTTGTTTGATTCAAATGTTGCTCCTACAGTCCAAATGTCACAGAAGAAATCATCCAGATATTCTTTTGTTCAATTCTGGTGGGCCCATGCAAATTGCTGCCTCTATTTCCTGTTCTTACCTGACCTGAGGGGCACATGTTGGGAACATCTGCTGCTGTAGCCCACCTGCTTCAAAATGATTCAGATGTGAACTTTAGCGGGATTCTGTTGGGATGCAGGGTTCTTGGAGATACTGTTGCCTCTGTATCAACTTAAACCACTCTGACCATTTACCTATGGCATTGTCACAGGGAAAAGCAATTTTTTTTGTATGGTTTGTCTCTTTCTAACCCTTCTTTGTAAACTCTAGACTAGAGATTGTTGTTCCTGAAAATCTCAGTTCATCAGCAGTATCTGAAACGCTCTGACAACAACCATGCCAAGATGAAAGGCACTTAAATCGGTTTTCCTTCTCATTTGACACTGACCTAATAATCTTGGCATCTTGGATAAGCCTATTAGACATTTGTGTTAACATTCAGTTGAACAATTGTACCTAGTGAAGTGGATGGTGTAGTGTTCCATTCATGAAAATATAGTGTCAGTTGAACAAAAAAGCCATGATGATCAAGAAAACTGCAAATTCAACAGTGATTCTAATGTTATGGGCTGCATTTCCCTGTCTATTAATAGGGATAATCTCATTAAATGTTCCTGTGGGACATATCAGACAGTATAGACAAGTAAACCTGTGGTAGATTAAGTCTAGTTGTGAACAAAATCTGAATGAAACTAAGCATTCCACTTGAAATAATCAAGCAACAAATACACAACTTGTGAGAAGTGGGTAAATGTCTTTTCTTTGGATTTTAATACATTTGGAAATAATGGTGATCACTAGAAATTTTTAGTTTACCAGCTGATAAGTCATGAGCTATTGTAAAGGCACTGTCCATTGTCGTGTCTGTTGTCGTCTTTGTTCTTATCTTCATTGTTGTCTTCATTGTTGACTTCTTTGTTGCCTTTGTCATCTTCGTTAGCAATTTCTTCAAAGATTTTCTCTGACAAAACTACTGCTTAGGTTAATTTCCTTAAGATAAGGGGTCTCAAACTCATTTTCTTCAGGGGCCACATTCAACCTGATTTGACTTCCAGTGGGCCGGACCAGTAAAATGACAGAATAACCTATAAATACTGACAACTCCAAGTTTTACTGCAAAGAAACACAGCAAAACAAAAAACTATTAAAAAGGAAAATACTTGCTTCTATAAACCTTTCAAGCAAAAAAAATAAATAAAAAATTGAGTAACCTAAAAAAAAAACCCAGAAATTTTACCTATATTCTGCCTCAACTCATCTTTTTAAAATGTGCATTATGGAGCAGATGTACAAAGACAGTAAAAACTACAAAATTCCTTAAATTGTGCTTAATTTTCTTTAGACATTTCAGGTTATTTATATTGGTTTTGGTTTGTCATATTTTATAGCTACAGGATTGTAAAGAAACGTGAATATTTTCACAGTTATGTTATTTTTTTTGCACTAAACCAAAGACGAAAATTTGAAGTTTTCATTTATTGGCAAAATGTAATAGTATTATTGTCACATCAAACAAGAATAAAATATGGAGTAATTATTTAATTTGTATTATTTATATGTAGGTTATTCTGTAATTATTTGACTGTAGATAGTATTGGTCTGTATGTGGAACCTGAACTAAAATCAGTTTCATAGTCTGTGGAATTGTTGCACTTTACAAATTCATCCCCATCCCAGGGCCCGCATTGGAAACTTTGGAGGGCCGCATTTGGCCCCCGGGCCACACGTTTGAGACCCCTGCTTAAGATTAAGTACAATGCACAATATTTGGTTACAGTTTTGAGAAATTTAGATTTTTAAATGTTTTATGAATTTTTGAAATATAAACAGGTTGTTTTTACTTATAATGGTCCATGATTGAATGGCTTATAACATGGAAATGATTACAGATATCAATATAGTTACTGTTGAGCACTGATAGGAAGTCACATATGGACTTGGATTTGATTAGTTGAGTTTTCCTCCAGTGAAAGTACCCCTTCACTATTGGGAGATTGATCTCCTGCATCCAGACCAAAGGACTCTAGCATTGAACAGAAGCTGGCAACCTCACCCATTCAAGTTGTTATTGATTCTTTATAGAACATGCCAGTGAGATACAGAGACATCTGTACTATTTTTTAAGTACTTCAAAGGCAGCTGTGGCACATAAAAGTACATTATAATGTGCTGCGTGTGGATTTTTCCTACTGTCAGTAATATATAGTAAATGGGTCAGAAGCTGATTCAGCAATGTTTTATGGCACTCAGCAAAAACAAGCACAAAAACAGACATTTAATTGGGATAAAAAGCTTGCAGTTTAGCATTTAAAAGAAAGACTAAATAAAAAGTGTGTGTGTGTGTCTGTACAATCTCTAACTCTGCCTTTTCCTCGCTTCAGAACAGCTATGATAAACAGAAAATATCCTGTAAATTAAACACAGCTCAGTAAAAGGAAACAAAGAGCTTGTCTAAACACAGTGTCCAATAAAGTGAAGCTTTAGTCTGGTGGGACTGCTAATTCCTGTTCATGTTTTTCTTGCAGACACATTTGGATAGCATGCAAACATAGGAGACAATTATCTGTGTCCTGTCCTGTCCACTCCACTGACCATTTCAGCCTCATGCCACCTCCCTAACCCTTCTTAGTCTACCTCAAACTCCTCTGTTTTCTTTCATGTGCTCTTTTCTTTCTCTTCTCTCTTTGTGTATCTGTTGTTCCTCCTGGTATCCCTCCTTTCTCCTCTGTCCGGTTTCCTTCTGCTGCATGTGACGGCCATAATGAATGAATTGGCTCTCTATTGAGCGCCCTGCAGCTCTCACCTCTTTAGTGCATTGAGAGGCTGTCTGATTTTTTTTAGACTGTCAAATAAGTTGTATTATGTGTTGGAGAGATTGCTGGTAAAGCTCTTAGGGGAAGAGGAGGCTGCATCAGAAATAAAACCCTTTGACATGGGGCATTGTGTATGTCCAGACGAGTTTGGTTGGGGGTGTTCTAAGCTTTTCTGGGGCTAGAAAGGGAAAGGAGAAAAAGTGAAGCGGGCAAAACACAACAAGGCAGCCAGAGCAGAGATAAAGACGTGCTTTAGCGATTGTTGGGTAAATAAAAGCTGAGATGGAATGCACTGTATAGTGGCTGATTTAGGAGAAGTCAAGTATGTCGAGCTGCACAGTCAGATAAAGGATGTGAAAGTTCAGGTGCACTAGACTCAACAATGTTGGCGCTGCATTCTTTGTACAATTCACATCAAATACTCTAACATATAGCATCACAATGGGTTGTTGTATCTGTTCTTTGTGTCTGTTTTCGAGGCATGGGTTTAAGTATTTAGTATGTTTCTGAAGGGTTATTAAGTATGTATGGAATATAAAACAACCTCTGAAAACAAATTTTAATTATCAGCGCAGTGGTGTCAAACTAATTTTCTTTTTTTTTTTAATAAAAAATAAAAATAAATAAATAAATAAGTCCGATTACATTATGAAAATGTTTACATCAAAATAATTTTAGCTCAGGGGCCACACTGGGAGCAATTTGAGCTCAAATGGACTGGACCAGTGACATACCACTTCAATAGGCTCCAAATGTTCCTGTTTATTATAGTCCCAAAAAAAAAGATACAATTCTGAAACTGTCTTTGCTCAAGGACACAACGGCACATAAAAAGCACAGACCAGGATTCCAACCCTCAGTAATTGGATGACTCATTCTACCTCCTGAGTCGTGGCCACTCCATGAGCCATGGCTAAAGTGTTCACACATTGTGTAAAACATTTCAGTGGTAAATTTTTATATTGATAGTTCAATAACCTTGTTTTGAATTGTCATTCCCAACATTCAATACAACAAAAAGGTGAGACATCAAACAAAAGTGTAAATGGTTTTTGCCATGTCTTTGCTTTCAAAGAGGAGAAACGCATCAGGAAAGACAGTTGTAATTGGTACTTTTAATCAATAATTTTTATACAGTAGTACTTACACAGACCCTGGGAGCCTGGCGGAGTGTAATCTGTGTCATAATGAACTAAAAATATGTTTTTATGTTTCAAAATAATATAAAAGTTCTTGCGTTTTCTGATATTGCTTTATCAAACCAAACATAGATGGACAACTCACACATGTTTAACCACTACATTACCTGTTTTTTCATCAAAGTCAGCAAAACACAAAGTCCTGCAGAGTGAAGTGCACCAACGTAGTGTTAATGTTGT
Organism: Siphamia tubifer; assembly: GCA_020466265.1. NCBI lineage: Eukaryota > Metazoa > Chordata > Actinopteri > Kurtiformes > Apogonidae > Siphamia > Siphamia tubifer. The sequence continues at coordinate 27,435,135 of CM035802.1, read as the reverse complement.
CAAACTCTACGGCTGTCAAATTCATTTTCGTTCAGGGGTTACATTCAACCCAATGTGATCTCAAGTGAGCCACACTAGTTGAAAAAAAGAAAAAAAGTGACAAAAAAAATCGAATTACATCATGAAAATGGTTACACCTACAGATTATACTTGTGTATTATAACATACAGATCAGAGTGGATCTACAAATACACAAAACATTTAGTAACAGGCAGAATACTGGTTAAAATGTACTTATTTACCTCAAGACTTTTCATGTTGGTCATATTTATTCAAGTTATTCACCTTTTTTTGTGAAAGGATAGTTTGTAAATCCCAATATTTTCATGTATTTTATTTTGGCATACTAAAACAAAGAAAAAACTGTGGAGTTATTTATAGGTCAATATGATAGTAGTTTACTGGTGTGATCCACATGGTCATATTATTCTAAATGGGGAACTTGATCTTCAATGATTCTGATACTGTGGGCCATATGTTTGACACATGTGCTCAAGAGACTTCAGGGAAAAACAACTCTAGGCTTGAAACATTAATGCTCTAAACAACGAAGGACACATACTTTATGTCAAAAGTGTACTTTGCTGAGAAAAGTATTTGTACTGAAGCGCCTCCTGTCCTCTAAGTTCATCTGACCATCTAGACACATACACCTCAGTAGGTGTAATGGTCTAAAATGCCTTTAGAGGTGAATGTGAGAGTGAATGGTTGTTTGTGTATGTATGTCACCCTGTGATGAACCAACATGTCCACTGTATTCACTCAGTGTCAGCTGGGATGGGCTCCAGCACCCACCTGAACCCCTACAGAGGACTAAGTCAGGGTTTCTCAACCTTGAATTCAAATGAGGTTACCTGAAATGTCCAGTAATTGATAAGAATTATTTTTTAAAAGACTAATAACAACATGTTTAAAGATTCAATATATATTTCATCATAATTAAAACACCACACACTTTTCCGAATAAAAATGCAGTATAAATAAAATGTAGGATATATTATCTGAGAGGGCATATGTTAATTGACATGATCATATTGTTTGTTCAGTATTAATTGTAAGATTTATAAATATAAGTTAGACTGACTGTCCATATCCTGACCAAGGAAAGTAAAATCATCACATTCTGCCGTTATTGCTCTATTTTACTGAAAAAGTCACTTTTTCTTTAGTCTTTTCTGTTTTAATACAATAACCTTCAACTTTACTCTGAGTATTTACATGATCTGTACATTAAACAAAGAAAAATAGATTATTGTCAGTGGTTAAAATGCAAAAAATGAGGAGATAACATTATAATAAATGGCAATAAATCACTTGGGGAGAGTTAAAAAGAGAAAAAAATTGCCCCAAATCACTGGGTCCTTATGGGTCAAATAAATAAATACATCTACAGGTACACCACCCCTATAGCCTAGCCATGCTATCCCTATTCATTACATGTATAGGCAGGGGCGCTGCCAGGGATTTTGGGGCCCATGAAAAGATATCACTTTGGGCCCCATCAGCAGTGTGTGGGGGGGTTGCATACACATTTTGAGCACCAACTATGTAATTTCCTGCATTCTGGTGAATCTTTATAAAAGCTGGTGTTTCATATAAAAAAAATTTTTTTTTATTCTAGTCTGTCTTAAAATTACGGAACATAAAAATAAATTTTGTTGCACTATACAATGGTATTTTGCGAGGACAGTAAAGCCTATTCTATTCTATTCTATTCTATTCTATTCTAATAACCACCACACATATTGAACATCTTTTTTTGTGAATGTCTTCCACATGTAGTCCTAATGACTCTTCTACACAGTGACACTTTTTTTCTTTCTTTCTTTTCATGGGTTTAGTCGTCCACACTCAAGTCCTCACATAACTCACTGAAGTCACATCTCCCTCCCTCCTATTCCTCCTCTTCCTCTCACTGTGTGCTGACAGAGCCACAACGTGTAGAGGTAATTCTAAGCAGGGAGGTCTTTAGGGAAAGATTGATTCCCCTCATGGAACACTCTGCCCCTGGTTTCCAGTGTGATAGATGTTCTTTTATAACCCGCCTACTGTATGAGAAGACAAAACTGGGGGTTTAGAGCCTTGGCCTCAAACCCTTTTTCCAAAAATCTTCACTTCCTTTTTTTCTTTTGCATTTTTGTTTCCAGTTTGCCTCTGGCCATTTGCTGTATGTCTTTACCAAAAAAATGTCAAGACAACCTTTGTAGGAGGGTGAATGGAGCATATTAAAAATATGTGGGAAAGTCCAAGTGAAGTGAAGGATGTTGTTGTTGCTGCCCTACACTGATTTAGTAATGTACATGCATCAAACATCAAACACACACACACACTTTATTTGATTTGCCTGTTTCTTATTGTGAAAACACATTTTTGGTGACTGTGACCTTTGACCTACATTCACCAAAATGTAATGGGATCTAATTTGGACCACTTTGCACCGTTTCTGAAAATTTCATGAAAATCAGTCTAGTAGATTTTGCGTAAAGCTGCTGACAAACAAACTAACAGACAGACACACAAGCTGACTTAAATACATCTCTCCCCTTCGGAGGCGGGGGGCAGGGGGCGGGGGGTAATAAAAAGATCACCTTCAGTTTTGTGGATTAATCCACAGTTTTGCTAAAAAAAAAAAAAAAGACCCCCTGAAAGAGGTGGTATTGTTTGTGAGTCTGTTGATTTGACTGTAAGCAGCTTCATACAAAAAACTTCTGGACCAATGCCCATGAAATTTTCAGCAAAGGTGCAAGGTCGTTCAGAATAGATGTCATTAAATTTTGGTGAATATAGGTCAAAGGTCAACAACAGAGTCACCAAAAATGTGTTTTTGCAATGATAAGAGATAAGGCAAATCAGGTAAAATATTTGCAAGGGGGATACCACTTGTTTATATATTTATACACACACACACACACACACACACATATATATATATATATATATATATATATATATATATATATATATATATATATATATATATATATATATATATATATATATATATATATATATATATATATATATATAAAATCCTCTTTATTGTTATGGTGTTTTATGTAATTGATTATATTGTGGGCATAATGCATTGTAAGGTCATTCTGCAATGCATCTCTGAATGACAATGAATGACAGTATTATTAATAAATTGATATAAATCATTTTGAACAGTAATAGGAATAAAAAAGATGAACAAAAGGCAAAGAGAAACCATAAATGCAAATGGAATGCTTCAGAATATCAAAAAAAGAAAAAAAAAATAGATAAATGACAATATAAGTATTGGCTTTGTGATGGGACAGTACTGTGGCTTCTGCATTGGCCTACTACAAAATATAAGGTCAGGAGTAATGCCGTGGCTTAAGTGTCTTAGTTTTATTCAGTATCTTAGCAGCTTTCATAGGAGTATTTACAGAACAGTTCCTAACATAATTAACTCAGATAATATGAAGAAGAACGAGGTAGGGAGGGAACAATCAGAAAAACACATCATAGATGAACCATACAACTGAGCATTAACTCTACAGACATAACATTTCAACATAAATTGTCAACTCACTCAAAAATAAATCTAGAATTTACTATGATGTTCACTTTTCTACAGTTGTTTTAAACCTGTGATAATAGATTCATGTAGTTCAAACACCTTCTTTTGTTTCACTATTCACAGTGTTGACAAGAATGGAAACATCAGATAAATAAAAACTACAAATGCCTGTTACCATCATTTTCAAATAAGATCATCTTATTGCAAAGCAGGTCCACACGTGTCAAAATCCTGCTTCATTAATCCTTCAAACTGCTCTTTAAAGCTAAATTAAAGAGTATACGACTGCAAATACCTCACCCAGTGGACATCGTTTTCCTTCATTCTGAGTTAAAGGTTGTGGTTTGTAATATTTTTGCAATTCATGCAAAACAAGAAACAAAGGATGCTGCTATGAATACATTTAGGAGTAACAGCTGACTTTGCTAAAGTTTGTTTTCATGAGGGAAATTAAGACACTGCACACTTCTGTTGTCTTCAATGTGAATTCTTTATGCAAAGACTGTTCCTGTATGATGAATAATAGGCATTTCCTCCTTTTTCTAGCGTCCATTATTAAGCGTGTTTACTGGTTGTTAAATGATGCAGTTCTAGTTAGTGTTGACTGAGCACGTTCCCCCAATGGACAGATCCATTTGAGCCTCTCTGAAGGGACACATCAATTGTAAAAGTTAACACAATCCTTCATTATTGTCACCTCTCTTAGTTACAACAAACGATTGATGATATTGAGGAAAAACACTCACACATAGGAGGAATTAGTCAGACCTGTAACCCTGTGACTGCCCACTCAGCATGGTTTACAGATATGGCTGTTTTTTTTTTCTTTTTTTCCTTGAAGATAATAGTATTAATTAATCACTATTACTCTCTGAAGCAGCCTGAAGACACAGGAAGAGGAATGATTGTTGTGGTTTAATGAGGCGTCTTTAACTTTGGACTCAGAAAAGGCAAAAAAAAAAAAAAAAAACTGGAAAAAGAGATGACACCTATTTCTGTAATTATCACACCGAGGGTAATTTTTGCTGTATTATATATGTTTAGCCGATACACTATTTAGGACTAATATATCTTTCTATCATCTGTAGCAGGATCCAGCCCCTAGGATGAATTTATGACACTAGACATATTAACAGTCAAGGATGTAAAAAAAAAAAACATTTCAACTCAGCGGTCAGATTAGATTAGATTAGTTTGCATTACATTACTGTATTTTCTGGACTGTAAAGCGCACTTAAAAGACTTAAACTTTCTCCAAAAATGACAGTGTGCCTTATAACCTCCTGTAGAGTGCCTTATAAATGGATTAATTGTGAGTGTGCTTAGTGAATTGGAATTTGATTTATCCCATAATTGTGACTTCTTATCTCATAATTTTGGCTTTTTTTATCCCATAATTTTGACTTTTTGTCTCATGATTTTGACTTTTTATCTCAAAATTTGGAATTATTTAAAGTTTTATTTAGCAGTATATGACTGTATTTTGTTCCGTGTTTCAACTCAACAAGGTTGGGAGTTATTGTGACTGTTGAGCTTCACTTAATGTACCTTAACATGTGCCTTATATATGAAAAAACTAAGTAAAAAAATAAATACATTTTACAGCGTGTTTTATAATTTGTTGTGCCTTATAGTGCACATAATGTAAACACTGTACATTACATTAGCTTTATTGTCATTTGACATGTCACAGTAAACAAAATTGCGATGCACAGTCCCTCCAAAACCAGTGCAGCTCCGACCACATTCCAGGCGCCACCATCATCAGATAATTCAGAAGTTACAGCGTATACACAGATAATGCAAGCACATACATAAGATATACTCAACAATCATGCATATACATTAAAGACAACATACAGGTGGTCACATGATGGACCTGTTTCAATAGATTCTGTGCGTGGGGACAGGAGAAGAAAAAAATACCATAATAATAACCAATAAACAAGTGGTACCAGGCACAACAAACCCCTTACATGTATTGTATTTTGGCATTGATCCAAGTGAAGTCATTACATCTTTAATGTTTAAAAAGATCCTCTTTAATTGCCACCAAAGTGACAAGCATGTGCTGGTGTCAACATACCAACTGCTTCTATATATTTGTAAAGTTTTAAGTAAAATTAAGATAATGTTTTTATAGACATTTGAAAGTTCACCCATTGTAAGTAAATAGGAGATGAAAGAAGACTTTAAAAATGTATTTTAAAAATATTGATACTTTGACCTACTTTCCCCAAAATGTATTCATGATATTCACGTGGTACAAACGTGATTTGTAGCACATTGGAAATTCCACACCTACTGTGGGCCAAGGTAACTGTGGAAGCCCCCTGAGATGAAAACATACAGAGCAGATACTATAATAGACTATTAATGCAGTACTATGAAGACATACATGTACAATTCTAATGGTGTAAGAGCTTCAATCTTTGTGTAAACAGTTCCTTAATTCTTAATTCTTGTATTTCTTTTATTTTTTCCCCCAGGCTTCATCTACACAGGCGACGTAGTCCATCGGATGTTAACTGCTACCCAGTACATCGCACCCCTAATGGCCAACTTTGACCCAAGTGTGTCCAGAAACTCCACAGTCATCTACTTTGACAATGGTAAAAGCATCTAAAAAAAGAAACTCATAATACATGGTTCTGTTTGTCTTCATTAAATAGTTTAAGTCACAGTTGTCAAACATATGGCCCGTGGGCCAAAATTGGCTCTCTGAAGGTTCCGATCCAGTTCATGGGATACATTTGTGAAATACAAAAATTATACTGAAGATAATAATAATCAAGGATGTTAAAATAACTTCAGTTCAGGTTCCACATTAAGACCAATATGATTAATTGATTTTTTTTATTTTTTTTTTATGGAGAAACATTTACAGGAATATGTTTTGGAAAAGTCAGTCACCTGTAAAATTGGGTAATGACAGTTGAGAATGTTAAGTTTATGTTAAAATACTTACAAACATTAAGGTTAGATGAGATGAAATGAGATGAGATGGGATGAGATCAAATATGATAAGATGAGATAAGATAAGATAAAATGACAAGAGAAAAAATAAGATTATACAAGATGAGATAAAATAAGATGCGATAAGATAAGATAAAACTTTATTTATCTCACTCTGAAGAAATTGCAGTTAACATGAGCTACATACAAACAAGTACAGACAAGATAAAGAATTAGAATTCAATTGAAATATTATTTACACATTTACATGAACTTTACATTAACACCTACCTTACAGTAAACAAAAAAATGCATAAAACAACATGCTCAGATTATTGTATTTAGTATGCATATTATGAGATAGACAATATGCCACCGCAGTCTCTCCTGGGTTGACTGCTTTTTATTAGAGTGAATGCTGTAAAACAAGACCATGTAATTGTTTTGTACTAACTTGGAGAGCCATCTGCAGAGGGATACTTTAAAAATAGCACTCCTCTATCATTAAATGATTTATGAGAACTGTTTCCTGACCTTTGTAACACTCTCCTAAATTCCACTCCTTCTTTTTAAACTAAATTGATGTCCTTCTCCACTCTCCGTACCTTTCCTTTTCCATTTGCGATGGCCAGTATCCATCATGTCAGTCATCGTTGTGTAATGCTTCTACAGCAGAGTGACTGACCAACTGTGTGACCTTCTGCAGTGGAGCTCATCAGACTTTACCCAAACTGGCAGCCGATCGATTCTCAGCCGGCCTGCTCTTCAACACACTGTCCATCAGTCAATGTCCTGCCAATACAGCACAAGAACTGCATGGCTGGGTGTGTTGTGGGGGAGTCGGTGCCTCCATTAAAAAATGAAAAAAAAAAAGAAAAAAAATCCAAAGACAAACACACACCACCAGATTGCATATTGTTTGATGAGGCGTTTACGGAACGGACATAGTTTGTTCTCGATACTCAGACAGGGTGGTGGGAGTTCTGGGAACTATCACAGTGACAGAATAATTGTTCTTTTTCTGGAAAGTTCTGCAACAACAGAACTTTTTGTTTTGCTTAGTTTTTTTTTTTAATCAATTTGAGTTCGTCAAAGACTGACAACACAAGCACTGTAAAATGATCTTGAATTTGATAGTGCATAATTATAGCACAGAGGAGTATTTTAACACCTGGCAGAGTGTGAAATTGACTTTGTTGGCAACACGATCACGTTGACAACACTGAGGTAAAAATACCACCATCTGGCTGTAAAACATATTTGACACTTATTTGAACGCAGCTATAAAACTCTGCTGTAACTTAAATTCATAGTACAAAACAGGTCTTTATTAATTCATTAGTTTTTAATTAATTTCCTGTCTTTTATCTCCTGTGGTGTCTCAACACTGTGATCCAACCACACCTGAAGACAAAGGTGTTTATATTGGTTTGCAGCTACCGCACTCAAGGGCAGACAACCACACAGCGGGATATAAATAGATGTCAACTGGAAAATAAAAAAAACAGCATGTTAATGGGAAAAGTAATTCCAGGGGGATGTACTGTAATCACTATGCCATGTATCACAGTGTGAAAATATCTCAGCCAGGCATAAATGAAATCCATATGATTACTGGATACCATCATATTTATCTTAGAATTTTAAGTTTTTATTACAATTTTTATTTGATAGATGACAATCATACAATATTGCTTAAAGTTAATAAGCAGGGCTTTTACACATAAAAGAAAAGTATAAATAATACCACAAGGTATGAAAGTTCTTAGAAAAAAAGTTAAATAAAATAAATCCCAGTGGGAGCAGCAGGAATAGTAATGGCAGACCTACATGGTCCCCCAACTGGTGCTGTGGTACCATCTCTTTGTTATTTAACATATATTATATGCTATACATATATATATATATATATATATATATATATATATATATATATATATATATATATATATATATATATATACTGTATATACTGTAGTCACTTGGGTCAAATTTCAGAAATCAACATTTTATATTTAACTAAAAGCTCATTAAAAGGGATTTTGTTTACTCAAGAAGGCTTTGTTCTGAGGCCTCCCATTGGTTCAAATATATAATTATGTAAATTCCTAATTAAGGGTTGTCTAGAGGGAATCCCGATATTTCCAACAGTACCAAATATGACGGGGAAATATATAATGCGAGTGCGAAGGAAAGTTTTGAGGCAATTTTTTCTTTGTTTTAGACTTAATTACTGTCAGAGTCAGTTGTTGCCCTTTGAAACACTTAAATTTCACAAAAACTCATAGTTAGAAGTGTTCAGGAGACAATTTACTTGGATTTTATGCATATACTTCAAATTCGATCAATTTGACCCATTTAACGTGTTGAGGTTAAAGCTAGAAATACTGCTGTGAGACTTCTGACTGGTTTTGTGCTGGAGAATCACATGTAATATACAACATACAGTATATGTTTTAATAAAATATATGATGATATTCTTAAAAAAATAAAATAAAACACCCACCCTTCTGTCTTTCTGGTGAGTTACATAATATCAGTATTAAAATAAATCTATGACTCATACACTATATGGACAAAAGTATTGGATGTTGAGGTGTTTCTTTTCTAACAGGTCTGGAACACAAAACAATAATGACAAATGTCACAGAACACTTTTATATTGGGATAAATTAATTGATTGATTATTGATTGTTAATATTGATGTTTATATATCAAATCAGCATGAACAGGACATCATTTGTCCATATATTTTATACACATATATTTTTTTAAGTGTAATGGGACTGTGAAGAAAGTACATGGTTGTAGTAGAAAATAACTGTCTACAGCCAGCATGAAAAATATATATTTTTTAATTTAGAGATGGAACATTTAAAATCTTAGTCAAGGATAAAAAAAACCCCCAAAAGGTCCATGCTGAGAGAAATTAAATGAAAATCATCTCTGAGGAATTTTAACAAGTTAAACCAAACAAAGCAATGTAATGTAATTTCTTCACAAAATAAAACTATATGATGATATTTGTCATTATTGTTCTGTATCTATCTTAGAAAAGAGACTCCTGAATTTTCTGTGTACCAATACTTTTGCCCATTTCTGTATGACTTAGGCAATTATGCTATGAGGATAATGATATGAAAAAATGATGATAGTACAAATACTGGATTTATCGTAATTATTCCAACAGCCTGAGGGGTGGGCTGCCATAACTGCCGTACATTCTTCAGTTTGTTTTCAGTTCACACTCTGTGTAATCTTGTAAGTGGAAATTAGAAACAAGGCCAGTGTGTGCTGTCTCCACGCCTCCTCACCCACTCTGTATATTTAGCCAGGAAACCCCAGACAACACCACAGCCTCGCCTTCTGAACTCAATGCATTTTAATCAGACTTATATTAGGATTAACTTGAATTACAACGCACGACACAGCCATAAAGTATCACCAATTAAATGTCTGGGTCAATATTCACCGCCTCTTTCCTCCAAATGCTTTTTTTCTTAATGAACTATAGAGCATAATTTCTCCTGACTCTGTTTCCCACTTTATTTGCCACTTATCACTTGTATCTGCTAACTAGCATTCAACACTGTGTGCGATCTCCTCTGACAATCAGGCAGTTTTTTTTGTTCAATATCCACATTGAGTCACAGTCACCCACAGTGTGTCTCATGTCATTCATTGTGGAATGTACTGTACCGGTACATGCAGACGTGTGTGTTGTCTGATCTGTCAGCACTGAAGCTAAATCTTGTCTTTACTTTGAGTGGAAGAGCTCAGACTGTGTGACGGAAAAATTGATTAGCTGTGTTAACAAACCTTTATCGTGTTGGCTCCCGGCCAAATGACTACCATGAAGGTGGGAACAGCTTTCGCATCAATAGATTCTCCAAAGTCCACATAGTAAATCTAAATAGTGTTAAAAGTAATGTGAAGTATGGCATCTGGAGTGGAGACCTGAGTGTCCTTGGAGACTGGAGCTGATTTGACATGTCCCAAAATTAACTCTTAGGAGTCTCTGGATGTGTTTTAAGATGACGTCCAAAATGTAAAGTTTTTTTCATTTCATTTTGTAATGAACTGCTGCATTTCGTAATAAATTTTGCCACATTATGTAATAATTTATTACATTTTGCAGCAGCAGGGCATTTGGTGGTGTGGCATTAAAACTCAAGGAGCTGTTCCAAGTCGTTTATGGCTTGGTTGGTAATTAGACATATTAGACATTAGGACAATTTGAAATTAAGGATATATTTTGGTAGTGGAAATTTTGTTTAGCCTTTTGAGGCAATGTCATATTTGTTTAAAATGAATCTTAGTGGATAACTGATCTGGTCACAGCAGCTCTCTAAACAAGCAGAAGACACTTACATTGTTTAACCGCTTAAGTCCCAAGGGAGTTTTCTGGCAAATTCAGCCTAAAATGCATGCCCAAATTAAAGTAAAATACAAGAAACAAACAAACTATGCTTTAGAATTGTTATTACATAATGCACCATGTTATAAAATTTTCTAGAGAATAAAAAAAGTTGCAAGTGCATTTTGTAATAATGTTCTTAAAATGTAATGACTTATTACATAATGTGGCAAAATTTATTACAAAATGCATAGGGGCAGTTTATTACAAAATGCGGTTCAACAAGCCTCATTGGGTCTGCCTTTAAATTTCATTCATTCACTTGTTTTGAGCAGAAGAAAAATTAAGCTTTTTTTGTGTCCAATGAACAAACAGCAGCGCAAATACATTAATATATTTGGCTTACACCGTTAATGGCTAGGTGTATATTCCTGAATATCCCCCAATTCTTAATAATATCATGACGTGATTCATCCCCACCTTTCATTTGCACATGATTTGAAGTCAATCAGACAAATACTTCCATAGATATGAATAAAAGAGTATTTAGTGAATTTAAATTTTTGTGGTCCCCCTTGTGGACAATCTAGAAATGTTAAATCATCTAAAATCAAATCAGTTCGTCCTCTCCATGATATTAATTGATATGGAAAATACGACATTTCTAAATCCAATATTTTTCAAGTTATCACCTTTATCATCTTTAACAAGAAATATAAAGCTACCAGATTGTTTTGGAAATAATTGTGTATAGTTTTCATTAAAAAGCTCTTGAAGCATTGACTGTTGCATTGCAAATTCTTTATTTTAGATATTCATCTTAAGTTATAAAAACAGTTTGTTCAACACGTTAAAATAGTTGAGAATTAAAAATGTTCCCACTCAGATTTCATGTCATTTGTGTGATTTTAGAGGCTGTTTGTTAATATAGTATGTCAAATGCAAATACTAACATAATCTCACACAGGCGAGGTAAATAAAATATACCAAACAACAACAGGCAACAGTTATTTTTATGAGAATTATGAAGGCATAGTCAAAAGTAATCCAAAAATGTCTTAAATACAGTCAGACTCCTAATAGCTACAGGCAGTCTGACCTTCCACTCAAAGCACCCAGAAGTATAAATTCCTTTTTGTGTCCAAACAATAAGTCACTTACTTTACTGTCATCTGCTTTTGTACTGTATAAAAACTTTTACTGTTGTGAAAATTGCCCCAGCTCCATCATCCATCAAAGTAAGCACCACGCCTTGATTTGGTTTTGTCAAAGTTTCAGTTTTATTGCTTTTGCGTTTTCTCCAGTGAAGTGTTTTCATATCAGTGCTCACACTACTTTGGTGTCAGTCATGTCACACCCACAGGGGGAATGGAGGATTCTGCCAGGAAATAATCCTTCAAAAACATATCGTCTTACAAATGTGATTGTTACATTTATGGCATCTTATTCAGCCTTGTCAGCAGTTCACACTTGATCTGAGACAGACAAGATGGTGTTCAAGTCGATGTGTAAATCCTGTACGTAGTAAAATCCACTATATTGTCTAATCTGGTAATGTGATCCTCCATGTGGTAACAATGTGTACGTGTTTTCCTTCATTCCTTTTGTTTTAGGTACTGCTCTGGTGGTGCAGTGGGACCACGTCCACCTCCAGGACAACTACAACCTGGGCAGCTTCACCTTTCAGGCCACACTCCACAACACCGGCAGGATTGTATTTGCATACAAAGAGGTCAAGATGCTGTGTTTGCTGTTAATTCAGTCAGTGCTATTGCAATGAGCCTGTTTACATTCACACCAATAGTCAGATTATGCAAGTGACCGTGTTAACAACATAATCTGATATGTTTTATCAAATAATGGCAGTCATCTGATTATGAGAATCAGATTAACACACTTGTATTTCTCCCCAATACTCTCATGTCTTCCTGCATGTATACAGGTTAATCTGATTTATTTCATTCTTTTACTTGTACGCGTGTGTCAACGGAATTAAAGCAAGTAAACAAAAGTTCCATAGTCAAACTTGAGTCTACCATCGTTGCATATGTCAGTCCCTGCAGGACTTGGCGGGCCTTTTTTTTTAGATTGTTGCGGTCTAAAATGCCTGACGTTGCATGAGCTTTTCTGAAAAATTGCGATGAAAGTTGCATGTGCTTTTTAGGCTTTTGTTGCAGAAGGAAGTGAAAGTTGTGATAAATAGTTGCAACTTTCCCATTTTTTAATCAAATTAATTCAAAGTCATTGTGATATGGTCCTCAAAATGACCTTTTACCAAGATGTAAAATAAACGATTACAAAAATGCAACAAAATATTATGTATTTTTTTTCAAAATGCACCTGTCGGTTCAAAGATTAAAGTTCATATGACCTCACAACACTACATGAAGTTGTAAAACATAATATAAATGTCTCAGCCAGTCAAAAAAAACTGTAGTAGAGGCAGTTTCTTCTGACAAAAATAGAACAAAGACACTGAGATATTAAGACAACCTTTCAAATATGGCAAATAAAACATTACTTGGATGACAAAAATGCAGCAAAAAAAGTACTCTTCCAAATGCACCTGTTGGTACTAGTGCATCATTTTAGTCGTAAAATGCAAACTGCTGGCCGCGCACATGTTGCTTCGTACTGTAAGGTAAACAGGAAAAGGCGGAAAGAGCAGCTCAAGATGTTGCAAATGATTGGTCACATTTTGTGGCAAAGTCGTGGTGATTGGTTAAAATTGCAACATTGTGCTGAATTCACAGGGATTGGCAGAATTTACGTTGAAGTTGCAAATTGCGAAATCCTGGAGGGTCTGCTATGTACCTACTACAAAAAAAAAAAACCTGTAATGGATTGGAGTCAAATCACAAGCAGTGCATTCGATCTGATTATTCCCAATTAGACTTTCATGGTCATGTAAACAGGCTCAAAGTTCCCTTTGACACTCCATATTTTCAGATTTTGTTGTGAATTTTTCATCCTTCTTTCTTGTTCACATCCACATATGTTCAGTTCCTAAGAAATACTTTTTACATATACTGCATTTGGTTGATTTACAACGAAACAGAAGTGCAACAAGTTTAAAATCATTGCAGTATCAGTAGAGGAGGGTAAGATTGTGTCTTAAAAGTCCCAAGAATATGTTTTTGATCCCATTTTAAAATCTGTATCAAACACTCCCTGTGCACAAAGAAAAGGATTGAAATGAAACCTATCTCTCAGCAGAGACTGTTGTAAGAGTGTGAAATTGCACTAATCATGGCAGCAATGATAAATGTAATGGTTGTAATAGAAGGACTGCTCCTTTTGTCATCCAGGTCTCTTTTGCTATTCATCATTTCCTCAAAAGATCAGAACAATTATATATGACTGACATTGAAATTTAAAGAGCCATGAAAATAGAATGAATTTTCAGTATCTTCATTTTTATAGTTGCATAAAAAATAGTATGTTAGTGTCTATTTTCTTCTGATTTCTGTGAGACATGTCAGTCTCTACATGCCTGAAATGTCCATTCCACACACACAGACAGCCATATTGAAGTTTCATAATGCCCCTATTCCTATGGGAAATAGTAATAAATTGGATGAATTGTTTGAATTGTTGTTACTGTCAGTCTGTTCTTATTTTCCAGCCTGTCCCAGAGAGATTGCTATGGTCATAGTAATTAATCCCCCTCCCCTTTTTTTCTATTTCAGATCCCTGTTGAGGTGTCACAGATCAGCTCTGTCAATCACCCTGTTAAGGTGGGCCTGTCTGATGCCTTTGTGGTGGTCCACAAGATCCAGCAGATACCCAGTGAGTCTTGCACACAGCTATTTATTTTTGCAGCAAAACATGCAATTGGGTATAGTGAAAATTCCCCAAAACTCAAGACAAATGCCTTGGGGTCAATCTGGTGTTTCATAGTAGTTATAAATCCCATCTCCTCAAAGGGTCTTAAACAGTGTTTTTGAACCTTGGGATCTGGACTCCACGGGGGGGGGGGGGGGGGGGGGGGGGGGGTTGCCTGGAGTCCAAATGGGGTTGCCTGAAATCTATTGATACAAATAAAAGCTTAATTAAAGAAAAATATATGGAGATTTGAGAGAGACAATCACAATCCATAAGAGCCATGACAAACTGAAGCACTGTGGTACTGTTTATCTGTCAAATATTCATTGCGGTTCATTTCAGATGTTGCAGTGATTTCATAAATCATACTTTGAGCTATTGTTTGTTCATTAATAATTGTCAGTCTTGTAAATACAAGCTGGACCAATTGTACATATAGTGACTGAGGAAAATAAAATTCTCACTTTGTGCCATAATCTGCACCTGACTTTTCTGCCTCTGTCCATAATAATATACATTATACTGCATACACTAAATGTCATCTAAAATTAACATTAATTTCCAACATAGCATAGCAAACCATTACATGATCAAAAACAAATTCACTTAAGCGAGAACACATGTCTCCGTTTTGATTGTCTGGGGTCACTAGAAATGTGTCACATTAAAATAGGGTCATGAGACAAAAAAGGCTGAGAACCACTGGTGTAATAGTTAGAACTTTAAACTTATGTAGATTTTCATCACAATGATTTGTGTTATGTTTTTGTAGCCTGGCTAGGCATCCAGTTTTGTCAGTACTGAGAAAACACTGTGGAATTAGGCCAATCACTGTGAAATATGCACAATCTCTTCTTTATCAAAGCAATCATAAGTCTGGGGAGCGGGTGTTTTGCAATGCATCATATGAATCGAAGTTAGTTCCAAGTCTGCAAATCTCTTTACAATTGTTGCCGGGTTGTTTATTTGATTCAGAAATAAGGATTGTATTATAAATTACACCCTTTATTGTTAAGTTTCTTTGACAAAAACATCATGTCCATCTTATCTGTGACTGGTTTAGTCTCGCCTTCGTATTTGGATTCAAGCCCTGTGATTCCAGACGGATTTCTCATTGTGAAAGATGAATGGCTGGCTAGTGTTTTTAGCTGTCCAGCCAATAGGCCATGAGCTATCATGAATGCGCTGTCTGGTGTCTCCTCCATTTCCTCAGGACAGTATCTACAAAGTCTGTTCACACATGGAAGTAAGTTTTAATTTTTCAAATATGAAAAATATGCCTTTACTTATAATGCGATGAATTTATACTACCTTTTTTTGGTCACTCAAAGCACTTTATATTAGTGACCCATTATTCATTCACTCTCACATTCTCACTCTGGTGGCGGTAAACTACATCTGTAGCACCCGGGGCAGACTGACAGAAACACGACTGCCTTTTGCGCCTACAGCCCCTCTGACCACCACCAAACATTTATACACCAGTGTGAGTGGCACTGGAGGAAGGAGGGTGAAGCGTCTTGCCCAAAGACACAACGGACTGACTTGGACAGAGATTATTATTGGACAACCCGCTTTACCAACTGAGCCATGGCCGCCCAAATATAATGGAGTATGCTTTGATGGTTTATAACATGGAGATGGTTACAAATATCACTATAGTTACTATTGAGCACTGATGGGAAGTCATATATGGATATTCATTTGGATCTGTGATATTTGACCTTAAAGTATAAAACTCAAGGTCACGAATGTCTTCTCTGAAACTGGTCAGATTCATTTCAAACTTCTGCTAAGTCTGTTTGCAGTTTGGCTGTATGTAATTTGGCCTTACTTGGGCCACATTATGATGGTTGGAATGGTATGCAAATGGTTACAGATAATATAGCCATGGCTGAGCACTAATAAGAAGTCATGTATGGATTTTGATTTGATTGCAGTAGTTGAGTTCTCCTCCACTGATAGTACCACCCACTGCACTTGGGAGGTTGATCTCTTGCATCCAGACCACATGACACTAACATAGAACAGAAGCTGACAACCTCACAAATTCAAGTTGTTACTGATTCTTGATAGAAACAGGGGTATTAGTCCTATTTTTCAGTTATATAAAATGTCTGATTGACAGCTGTAATAACTAGTTGTTGCTGGAAATGAATCTGACATCTGCAGACTTTGACTTCAAATTGCGCCATATACACACATACCACGGCAGCTCCGTACACTGCATATTAAGGTGGACATAGTGGCGCCACTTCCTCTCACTTTGTACAAATGACGCCAAAATATTGTGGTCGCAGGAACTGCCATGTTGTCTGTGTGATGCAATTTGGAGCCAGAATCTGTGCACGGGTTGTACATCTGATTAGTTTCTGGTTTCTGATGGATTCAGGCCTGTGATTAGTTAATTGTTAAAGCATTCATCCATTTTTAAAGCACCTAATGGAAAAAAATAACTAACTAATTCTAAATAAACAAGGACAATTTGACCAGAAATATACCTGAAAAGACTGACATGCTCTTTAGGAGAAATTGGATATGTACTTTGTGGTTTTAGTTTGGCTAAAAACTCATAGAATAGCAGTGTGGGATTTATTACCTATGGCAATAGGATTCAGAATTCACTCCTACATTTAGAGTGAAGTAGCATCTCATGATCTATTTTTATGAACAGTTTATGTAAATCCTCTCTCTCAAACCCATATTTAACCCACAAAGACCCAAACGTCCACCATCAAATAAAAGCATCTTTTGATGTAAACTGTTTAATACTTTTTTATCAACTAATCCTATCAATACATGTAAATAATTGGTGTAGAATACAGTTATTTATCTTTTCATGGTCATCAGATATGACCCCCTTAGATGTTCAGAGGCTGTGTAGTTACCGTGGAAACACCATCATGTTCTACAACATTGATTCATCAATAAAGCCCATGGAGATGGATCAATGACAATGAATGGACACTTGTTTTATGTTCAGCTATTGATAGTTCTGCTGAAAGAGTTAGTTTTTCTTAAATTTTCTCTGTTTCGGATCCCCATAATCATCAACTGTAACCCAAGCTTATACAAATATCTACCTGATTAGTAAATCACATATAGGAAAATACTTGATTTTAACTGAAAATTCATAAAGTACAGAGGAGAATATTATAATAAATGGCGATAAATCAAATTTCCACAAAAGTCACACTGGGTCTTTATGTGTTAAAGGTGCTGTATGTAGGAATTTTGTTCCTAGTAACTATAAAATGGCCCAGAGTGTCGCCAGACCTTAAGGAATTATGCTTATTTCACATACTGATATGACTGACAGTACTAGTCCAGCCAGAAAATTTGCATGTGAAAAGCCTAGCGTCAGCCCCTAAACAATGTTTATGTTGTCATTTTGTGTTTTAGTTGATGCTCCACCCATCAGTCAGTAGCATTTCAGTATCCTGGTTGCCAGTTCTGACTGAGCTGCATCTGGAATATTTCTGATCACAAATGTCTGACATTACGAAACCTAAAAAGCCGCTTATTATTCACAAATAATCATGACAAAGTGAGAAAAAACAAGGATATGTACAGGAGATGCTTTTAGAACATGGAGAAGGATAAAAGCAGATAATTTGAAGAGTGATGCTGAGTCTCAGTGCCTATTACTGAGTGGTTAGACATCAGGCCCAGGCCGCAGTGTTTTTTTTCCCAGGCAGAGCTGCAGTGTGTTCTTCTGCTACGTGCCAAGCTGCTGGGCCAAGCCAGCAAGCGAGCCAGGGCCGAGCGAACTGGGGCCTGAACTGTGGAGCTGGAGCTTCAGCCAGACAATATAAATACCAGAGGTGGTCAAAGTACTTGAATTCTGTACTTAAGTAAAAGTCCAACTACTTGTGTGAAAAAATACTCTAGTAAAAGTAGAAGTACTGATTCAACTCTTACTGAAGTAAAAGTAATTACTATTGTAATTAAGTAAAAAGTTTTTAAAAATTTGCTATGGATGAAATAATCCTTATTTAAGGAGGAAAAAAACAGAAAAATCAAAAAAAAAAATTTAAATAAATAAAAAAAATTACTTACTGATGTGTTTTATTGGGTCATGGTACTCTGTTCTGTGGGTATGGGCAGGAAATTTAGGAAAATTTCATTCATATCATATTTTCATATAAATAGGAGATTAAAAAATTATAAGATATAAAAATAGAAAAAATCTAAATTGTGAAATCAAATGTCATAATTATGATATAGTATTTTTTGTACATTTGTCTAGGTTGAAAAAGTAATTAGTCTATTTTGAGAATTTAATGAGTATAAAATACAGATATTTATACAAAAATGTAGGGAGTAAAAGTAAAAAGTTGCCAGAAAAATAAATACTCAAGTAAAGTACAGATACGTAAAATAAATAAATAAATATATATATATATATATATATATATATATATATATATATATATATATATATATATATATACTTCTGCTATACTACTACTATATCTTGTAAAATTCATACTGTTATAGCATAGGTTCACTACACAGTATAAGGAGATATTAAGTTCCATTAGAAAACATTTGCTATTTGGAATTAATTGCACAATTTATGAATGCAGCTAGAGTCCACAATAATGTAATGTTGGCATCACTTTTCAGCATGGTAGTATATGTATGCACACTGTATCTTACTTTAAATGGAGTCAGCTGGAAACATTAAAATTACAGCTGGAGGGGGAGTTTTCTACCATCTGGCATATTATGTAGCTATTGTTCATTGTGTGTCAAAGTGAGGACTTAAGAGAAAAAAAAAAAAACAACTCACATTTTGAGTCTGTCAGAGTGCTTAAAAAAATCTTACATATCTCTTGTTCAGAACAAAAACTGTCACAGGTGTATAAACAATATCCAATAGGCTTTCGAGAACACACACATTTTAGTCCACCCTGCTGACTGACGCCACTGTCTCATCACTGTTTTATTTACTTTACTTCAAACTGTCTCTCATTCCCTCACATCCCAGTTCACCCTCATCTGTTTTGCTTTAGCTCCAACTGTCACCACCTCTTCTCCAACACTGTTCCACCTCTCAAAGGGCAGTGGGCAGAGCCGTGGGCAGTGCTCCATGATTTGCCTGTCCTGTTTGCCTCTGAGTTGTTCTAGCTGTAATTTGGGCCTATTAAATTGAAAGCAAATGGAGGCAAAGTGGAGATACTTCAAACCTTTTCATCCAGTCAGCCTCTCCCTCTTTTCTTGGGCCTCTGTTGCAGTAATGAGTTGTCAAACATCATTTATTCACTAATTTAAACCATGCTTAAATTGCGTGTGTTTAATACAGATAGGATTTATTTGTCAAAGCTAATACTGTAAAACTTCTCTGCAGTATTTCAGAGAGGCCAACAGTTGGTGCCTTTGTGTTGAGGTCGAAAAGGATTATGACTAAATTTGTACTTTTAGATTTTTTAGAGTGGTAGGGTTTTCTAACATGGACTTTTCTTCACTGAAATCTTTCCCTAAAATACCTCTTTCTGGGAATTTATAGCCAGCAAAAACTGGGAGACTTGTGTATTGAATCTTTAGTACCATCCTCTTTGACTTTATAAACCAAGTTGTGTTTGATGCCCGTGACACAACATGATGAAACCAGTGTGTGTAGCTGCTTGGTAGCAGAGTGATGAAATCTTGAATGGAAGAAGATTGAGACCACAAGGGTGTGTCAAACATGAGTGATGTCTCTAGGGACTGTGTGTTCTCCTTTTTTCCTTTCAGACATTTTTTTCCCTTTGATAATCAGTATGAAATGATCACTGCACTGATTCCACTCGTCAAGAAATCAGAATGATAAATAGCCCCTAAACAGATTTTGTGAGGGAGCCGAACTCCTGCACATGCAAACAGCCACAGTGCAGTACCAGCCTGCATATATCACATTAAACTCAATGATGATAACAAATTTTAACATTGAGAGAAACTAATTGGGTGACTGTGGCTCAGTTGGTAGAGTGGGTCGTTCAGTGACTGGCTGTTCCAATTCTGGCTCCAACTGTCTACACATAAGGCAGACACTGATCCCTAAATTGCTCCCAGTAGATCTAGCAGCACCTTGCATGGCAGCAGCTTCCTACTGGTGTGTGTGAATGGGTGAATGTGAGGCTAAACTAAAGCACTTTGAGCACTATATGAGTAACCTTCTGTCGTTGCAAACAAAGTGAAACTACTGCAACAAACACAGTTTACTTTTGGAGGGGTTTTTTGGAGAGGGGAGGTGATGTTCAGTGAGCATGTGATATTTGCAAAGTGCACATGTCCATGTCTGGCAAAAGAGCAGCGTTTGCATCCGTTCATTTCAAAGGAGCTTAATGACCATGAACATAAGAACAGACATTTGTTGGAAAAAAAGGCAAGAAAAAGAGATTTCACGAGGACTATCTTCATACTGGTGCAAATACTGAAAAGGAAACGTTATTGTGATCAAACAGGATAGAGTAGTAATAACAGCTAAGAATAAAGGGAAAGATAGGAGTTAACCTTTAGGGGGGAAAATCATCAAATTTTGATGTGTATAGAATGCTCATCCCTTTACATTTTATTCTCAGTGGATTTTTAAAGCAATCATCACCTCGAGGCCTCCTGTTTTTTTTTTTTTTTTTTACTTCAGCATGTAGAGATAAAGAAGATATTATTTATAGGACAGTTATTGTAGAGAAACATCATTATTAATCTGAAAAAATAGGCATCGTGCTTCAGATATGGCTTGATCTTCTTAAGCTGTCTTCTTAATGAAGGTAACACATTGTGACATGTTTTGCTATCGGAGTGTCATGTCTAATGCTAACCTTGTCAGATTGAAACATGTATTCTAATGGTTGGTATGTTCCACTTCTATATCTCAAGTGCTCTTTCATGCTGCACCCTGACCAAGTGTTTCAACTCTGTTAAGTCAGCCAGTTTCTGCACAGCCACCAACAGCTACTAGAGTAACCATTTTAACTGGCTGTAGCTTTACCTTAGATTAGAAACTCCTTTAAGAATGCCTGCAGGAAACACAGAACTATCTAATAAAGGCAGTGATAAGATGGAAGATTTGTGAGTGTCCTGTGGCCAAGGTGTGTAATTAAAAAGTCAAGTACAAGCACATGTGAAGACCCAGGCTTTAATATAACATCCCAAGGCATTACACATTATCAGTCACAGTGAGTTATTCTTAAATGAAGCCAGAACTACCTACTCTCCCATCAGGCCCCACCTGCCTCTTCTGCTTCCTTAGACTGCCATTTGGATCCCAAGAAGAAAGATACAAGGTCTGGTGCTTCTTTTCCATATACATTATGCATTACGTGTCTGATAATAGGGTTTTATAACTTCTGTGGTTTTTAATTTAATGCCTATCTAATCATTACCATCTTGTAGAAAGGTTTTTACTATGTTGGAGATATGAAGAGGCTAAGAGGGTAATGAGTGAAGGCATCACATTCCCACTGATTTTCATGCAGCTCTTCTACATGCAGTAGCTACAGGATGGTGATATAGCTGTAGTTGTATTAAAGAAAATATATGGGTATGTTCTACAAAGGGCATCGGCCTATAATTGAAAATAAGAATCATGTTCTTGTTACTCTACAGTGGGCAGTCTACTGTACAAAGGAGGTGGAGTAGATGCCTTCACTTGGTGCCTCACTATTCTACTCTGTTTTAATTTATGTGGCATCATGTTAAAGGCAAAGTATATTAACATTTCTCATTAATGTTTGGAAATAGGACTCTTCACACTTGCCTATTCCTTTCCACTCACAGAGAAGAAGAGAGTAGAGGTTGATTGAGAGTAGACTAAATAGGGAAAGTAAATGGGGTTTTGTAAATAACAAAAAAAGAAAATCATTATTTCCTGAATCTGTCACAGTGTTTATCTTCTGCAAACACAAACACACCCGTGCGCCAAATTTCTGTAGAAATGTTCTGAAGACAGTGAAGCAATACAGCTGATGCTGCATTTGTCACCAGCAGGCCTAATAGAAACGGTAGATTGAAAGGTCTAGGTATATGTCTGTGCTTTTTATCTCTGACAGAACCACGTGTTAAGTGCAAAGCGTATAAAAAGATGAGCTGGGTACACTTTATCTCCATATTGTTTCATCCAGACATACTATGTAATACTGATATTGATTGGTTGTATAAGCTGACAGCCTGAAGGTTGATGCCCACAAACACCAAAAACACAGAGTACTGACAGACCTTCTCTGTAGATACATACACCACTACACACTGAGGGTCAATGCATAACTGTTACCTTCTGTATTAGTGGATCAAAAATAAAAGAAACACACTGCCTCTAAAGAGAGACTTTTGTTTTTGCACTATTTTCAGACACCATAGGGGAGGGTAAGGTGAGGGGTATTTAGTAGAGGTTGCAGTCTGAGACTTGACTTCTAGATTCTATGAATATTCTGCACTGACCCATAGCTGCAGACATTCAAATTGAAACTGGCTTTGTTTGATAGCGTTTGTGAGAATTAGATGAATCCTTAGGTGTTGTTTGTGTTGTGGCTGAGGTCAGGCTGTTATTGATATGATTTGCAGCTTCCTTCCATCTCTAAACCAACAACACGCCTGGCTGTGCAATGTGCCCACACATTAGCAGCCTGAGGCAGAGGGTCTGACCCTCCCCTGGCCCCCAACGTGTCATTAGGCACCTGATAATTCCTTTGCCAGAGGCAAGAGGAAGTCAGTCACTGGGGAGAGGAGAGGGGGGGGTTACAGAAGGGTGCTCATATTCTCCAGTTTGACCGAACAGGCTCACATTTGCTGCTTTGATCAGTTGTCCTGGCTGTAATGAAACTAAGCAGGTCTGCTGGGAAACAACATCCGGTCATGGGAACCTGTAGCCGACAATCAGGATGAACAGTCAACCCAGCAAAACAGTAACCTTGAAGATATTTAATAAGAACTGTTTCACTTTAAGTATTTGATGAATGAGACTTCTGTGGCATTGCTTTCTGTGCATTACACGGCCATTGTCTAGTGTACTGAATTTCAATTTTTTAGTTCATTGGTCAAGCAAATACAAGTGTTATTGAAAATGCCTCGTGTTAAGCAATGTTCCAGCACATGTTGCAGTGCATACCAGTGATTTATTCTGCTCATTTACACATCTATTCCTCAAGCGTCTGCTGCGAATATTACATCAAAATTCAATTAAGTTTCGAATAATCACTACATTACCAGCACCAAACAGTTGTTCTCAGATCAGTAAAAGAATTACTCAGAGCCTTTTTGACTTTAACTGACCATATATCCCTTTCATTTCATTTCTATTGGTGGAAGGGAAGATGCATTACCAGGAAAACCAAGCAGCCGTTTTACACTGGCCCATGTGAGTTATAAAGGCGAAGATGCAATGAGAGTCAATGATGTATCTAATCAATCGCTCCATCTTAGCCCGGCTGATGACTTGCTGTTACAGATGACTGGGAAGGCAGCCTTTCAACGGGGCCTGATTGATATCACTTCCCAGGGGAAATTGCTATCGTCCATTGCCAAGTTTCTGGCTGACACCCGGGCAACACAGAGAAAGAGAAATAAAGTGCTGTGGTAGCATCCCATATGACCTGATTCTGCCTCCACCTCTCTTTCTTCAGGGACCACTTGTTCCAGTTTTCATATCAGGGTGGAAAATTTGCTGTTCACTCTCTCACTCTGTCTTCCCTTTCTCTGAAATATAGATGTGAGGCGGAGGACAATCTATGAGTACCACCGTGTGGAGCTGACAAAGACGAGGATCACTAATTCTACAGCAGTCGAAATGATGCCTTTACCAAGTAAGAAGTATTTATCATAACAGCTGTAGGCTCAAACATAAGCCTGTCTGGTATTATTGGATGTATTCCTTATCATGTTATAGCGTGAAGACTTTCTCAGCTGCACGGGGCCTCAGCTGTGTGTCAAATGGACTATAAAGAGCATAAATTTCTGACTAAGATCTGACCTGTTGTGACCTTTCTCTTCCTCAGCCTGCCTCCAGTTTA
Organism: Siphamia tubifer; assembly: GCA_020466265.1. Lineage (NCBI taxonomy): Eukaryota > Metazoa > Chordata > Actinopteri > Kurtiformes > Apogonidae > Siphamia > Siphamia tubifer. Next base: position 27,410,462 of record CM035802.1, on the reverse strand, counting down.
CCAGCTGCAGTACATGCATCTCCTCACAGATCAACTTTAACTGTAGTTGGTGTCATCGACTCAACAGGTTTGATACTTTTATTATGGAAAGAGCCTCTACTCCTGTTCACTTCACATTCAGTTTGTCTAAACATCTACAATCGTTTACATTTTTTTGTCTATTTAACTGGAGATGGGGAAGAGTTTGGTTTGGGTTTAAAAAAATCTTAACACTTTAACCCATAAAGATCCAGTTTTACTTTTCTGACAGGTTTCTTAATTTATTTATCATCATTTATTGTAATATTATCCTCTACACTTTAGATTTTTAAGTGAAAATAATGTATTTTCCTGCATTTAATTTACAGATCATGTAAATTTTCATAAACCAAATAGCTCCATTCACTCTCCCAACTCCATGAGTTTTCCTGGTGAATCAATATTGTAGAAGATGACAGTGTTTCCACGTTCACTACAGAGCCTGTGAATGTCCAAATGGGTCATATCTGATGGCCACGAAAAGATGACAAACTGAATTTTACAACAATTATTTACATTTATTAGTGGATGAGTATTGATTTGTTTATCAGTAAATTATTTTGGTGGGAATGTTTGGGTCTTTATAGTTTAATAATGTTTGCTTTTGTTCTTACTTGACACATTTCTGCCAAAAAATATTTAACCCATAAAGAGCCAAACACCCACCAGCAATCAGAACCATCTACTGATCGAAAATCTGTAACACTTGTTGATCCATTAATCCTATCAATCCATGTCAACAATGGCTGTAAAATGCAATTTCATGGTCATCAAATATGACCCAACTGGACGCTCAGAGGCTCTGTAGGTACTGTGGAAACTTCTGCAACATTGATACACCAGTAAAACCCATGGAGTTGGGTCAATGACAGTGGATGGAGACACTTGGTTTATGTTCCGTTACTGATATTTTGATTGAAATGTCAGGTTTTTTTTTTCAGTTTTCTCAGTTTTTTATATAATAACCCTCAATATAATCTGGGCCTTTATGAACATCTACATCATCAGTGAGGTAAATATTGAAAAATATATATTGTTTTATAATAATTGGTGACAATTAACTTAACAAAAGTTAAATATTGAGGGGAAAAAATAATTTGAAATGTAATACTGAGTCTCTATGGGTTAATAACTAAAGTTTTGTACTTTGTTGACACCTTTACTGACATTTTCTATTTTGAATCATGGTTGTAAAACCTGATTCATCAATCTAATGACACTATTGAACAGACTAAACCTATCTGTTTGCTACGTTGACATTAATAGCTGAGTTTTCTAGGCTAGTGTGTATATTCAGTCACTTCGTATCGATAGTTCGACATCTCTCTGAAGTGTTGAGTTGAATTTTATATGAACTCGCAGAGATTGTGTAACATGTTGTTATGCTGCTGCTGCTGAAGAAATAATAGTGAGGAATTACTGTTAGTGTAACAGCTGCAGGTCTTAACTCTGAAGTGCAGTGGGTCTGATTTACACAGCTGGGGGAAACATTTTTGATTCATTATAAAACTCCTGCAGGACAGATTACGCTGCCAGGTTATTACAGGAAATGCAGCAACTGTATGTGAAGTAAAAGCATGACAAGTATTTATTTCATCTAGATATTGTGGCAATAACTTTGTAGCAATAACAAAGCTTAAATGCAGCTTTTCTAGTGAGATAACAGCAACACTCACCCATCATACACAGAGAAAACTAGAGGAAAACATCTTCTCATTTGGTTTTAACTCAACTAAATTGTGATTCAGATCATGTCGTAACATTCTTCAGCTGGATCACCCAACTCTACATCACCTCTGATTTAATCTATGATAATAATAAAAATAACAGCTCCCATGGCTACGTTCCACATCACAATTGCATCCATTAGAATTATTTTCTATAAGACACATGTTTAACCCATAAAGACCCAGTACCACTTTTATGACTTTTTCTTTATATTTATACATATTTAAGTGATTTATCACTATTTATGATAATACTGTATTGTCTTCTGTGTTTTGCATTATTCAGTGTGAATCAGGTATTTTCCTGTATTTAATTCACTGATTATGTAGGTGTTCATAAAAACTCAGAGTAAATCCAAAGGTTATTACCCTACCCTACCGAAAGGGAGAGGGGTATTGTTGTTGAGTCAGTTTGTGTGTCTGTCTGTCTGTCTGTTGGTGTGTTTGTAAGCAGCTTTACGAAAAAACTACTAGACACCGATTGTCATGAAATTTTCAGAAAAAGTGCAAGGTGGTCCAGAATAGATCCCATTAAATCTTGGTGAATGTCGGTCAAAGGTTACAGTCACCAAAAATGTGTTTTTACAACAATAGGAGATCAGGTAAAATGTGTGTGTGTGTGTGGGGGGGGGGGGGGGGGGCGTTAAGAACAAGTGTCTCCATCTATCATCATTGATCAAATTCCATGGGATTTTATTGATGAAACAGTGTCTTAGAATATAGCAGGGTTTCCATGGTAACTACAGAGCCTCTGGATATCCGAAAGGATCATTTCTGATTATGATTTAAAAATATGAAACTGCATTATATTTACAAGTATTGATCAGATTTGTGGATCAACATTTATTAAACACTTTAGATCAGTAATAGCTTTTGGTCACTGGTGGCTGTTTGGGTCTTTATGGGTTAAAACATAATACATTCATCAATTCTGTTCAGGAAAAACACACTGTGGGAGCATTTATTAAATACATGTTATACATTCTATGACACAGAATTAAACATCAATGTAACATGTAATCAACAATGTGATATTTCACTTCTATTATAAATATATTTACACAAAATAACAGGTCACACCTGTTCTGTCAAACTCTTCTGTTTTCTTTTATGATCCATCCTGTCTGCCTGCACTTCAAACAAAAGTAAATATTTGAGCAGCTAAAGAAGTGTTGCTGTTCCTCCTCAGTATTTCCTGACAGCTGAAATGTGAGCCGTGGTAGGTTTTGTTTTGTTAGATGGAAATGTTTGAGTTTAAAAGCATCAAAAGAAAGTGAGAGGAGTAAATTATGACAAGATAGTAGAGTTTATCATTTCCGAGTCAAAACTATGTGTGAATATCCAAGTCAGACACATGTCTTTTGCAAAAGGTGTTTTGTGTAGATTGCATCAGCGTGTTTTTAGTTTTATGTCTCCTTGCATTTTGGTGTCTTCACCCTTAGAATATTAATCTGCCACTGTTTCATTTCACACTCATCATTTATTTTGTCAGTGATACAGTTGAAATATGCATGACGTCTACTCTGTCCATTAAAATGAGTTATTACATTATGTGCAATTTTTGGATTTGACATTGCCTCTGTTCTGGCTCTGCCTTTGACAAAGACAAACTCATTTACATTAACATATAGTGTAGTTCACTTTTGTCCTCTCCAGCCATTTCTGGATGTTTTAGTATTGCATGTGAGTTAATGATCTCATTAAGCAACCCTTTAATTAGCTTTCTTTTTGTGTTAATATCTGACTGTTCAGCCTTTTTCTGCTCTTTATATCCTTCAGCCACTTCCTTTGAAAAAGCAAAACATGTTTTGAACACAGACTAATTAAAACCTACGGCTGCCTTGTTGGCTTGAGGAGTTAATGAAAGGCGCTGACGTTTTAAGAGAACAACCCTAATGAACCTCTCTGGCGGTGAAGCGCCAAGAAGGTGAGAGGGCTGTGGCTCTCTGACGCTACCTTTCAAGTTAAAGTAGTTTGATGTGTGGAGCTGGTGCTAAAGCAGGTTAATAAAGCATAACACACATCCTCCTGGAGCCACCGTGGACCAGAACTATCCATTTGAATGTTTGGAGAAAAAAACTTTGAAGGGATTTGTTTACCTAAAACTGGTGTATATTACAAGTGGATCTTATCCAATGTGAATGAGGTTAGTGAGAAAATATTACATTTTAAAAGGTAAATTGGCATTCCTTGCTTTTAGTGCATATGTTTCAATGTCAAGAAACACCTTTATCACAAGCTAAATTATTTTGGAGCTGTAGTGTGTGTTGTAAACTATCCATTTCAACCTGAATTTTTTCCCCCTCACGGGTTCATTTATATTTAAATGAAGCACATCAGCCCATTTCTAATTAAAAGTACCATGACTCAGCATGTTAGGCAGCAACTATCTGAGATGGATGCCACTGAGAAAGGAAAAAAAAAGGAGCTCCCCATAGGGACAGGTTAAAGCAGACCTGCTGTAATATTGCGTCTCATTCTGCTCTCCCCTCTCTCTCCTGGGGGGAGATTGGGAGGACACAGGCAGGAAAAAAGTATGGGATTAGGCTGAGGAATCTGTCTCGCTTGATTGAACAGATGAGGCTGAATTTTTTTTTTTTTTTTTTTTTTTTTTGTGGGGGGATAAAAGGAATAGGATGATTAGAGATGTGGAAAGATGAAAATGGACTCCCTCACATAAAGCTATTACCATAACAATATGTTCTCTGGAGAAATGAACCCTGCTGGGGACGTCTAAAGCTCTACTGGACTCATATTGTCCTTACAGCACAAAGCGCACACACACATACAGCTGAGTGTAAACCCACTGCTTTCTGATAATCATAGGCTGGTTTAGTTTCTGTGTATTTCCCTGGACATCTCCCACTCGCTGTGACACATAATTGCCACAAAAGCACACACCAAGTATATCAATTATTCTGTGTTGTTAGCCTCATAGCTTAATTGCTAAGCCATACACTGCTTGGGAAAATCTACTGGGACACATTGAATGCAGGTGTTTTAATTTCTAACAGGGGTCTGGGATACAAAACAATATTGACAAATGTTATAATATAGTTTTGTATTGGAATAAATATCATTGATCATTAATATTGATCTCTATGTTACAGCTTTAGCCATGATGTACCCCCCAATTTTTTGTCCGTATAATTTGTAAATGTCATTTTTTCCTTTAATGTTTAATGGTGGATTTGTCTTCCAAAGTCAGATGTGAAGAAAGTAGATGTTTAGCTATGGTAGAAAATAGTTGGGTTTTTTTTACAGTCAGAGCATGAAAAATACTTTACAAAATTAGAGGCAGAACATTTCAGATTCTAGTCATAGTTTAAAATAATAATAATAATAAGGTACTATGACATTTTTCAATGCTGTTTATAATCCCAGACCCTGGTTAGAAAAGAAACACATGAATGTAATGTGTCCCAAAAACCTTTGTCCATATAGTATATGATTTAAGCTAGGGGTTCCTAAAGTGGGGATAGTACCCCCAGAGGTATTTGGAAGAAGCCCATGGGGTATTTGAAATTTTGGGGGAAAGTCATTATGCACCAAATACAAATTAAATAATAAGAATTTATGCTAGAATATAAAATACAATAAATACAAGAATAGATTAGTTTTGTAGTCATTCATCTTGTCCAAACTTCGGAAGCAATTGAAGAAAATTTCAGTTTTATACAAAATTATTTTATTTGAGGAGCTAAATAATTATTTTTTTGTTGATGAAAGGCTCATTTATAAATTAATGACCAACATATTTATTTTCTTTCTTTCCTTTCAGTTTAATTTTTTGCAAAAAGCTTACTTTTAAAAATGTGTTCTTTTTAATATATATATATATATCACAGTTAAACATATGTTGGTAATTTTCAAAAATATAAATATGTAAATATAAACAGACAACTTTAGCACAGAATCACATTTTGCTTAATTTTTTTTTTTCAATCAAAAATGCTGAAGTGAGAGTTTGAGATGTTTCAGGTTGTACGCCACTGTAAAACGTTTTGTGGCTGACGATGTGGAGGTTTACCACTGAAGACAAGATATGCACAGAAGTGGTCTGAACTGTTCATAAGTGGATGAGCTCCATTTTAATTGTCTGTTTCCGACATGAAACATCAGGAGCTGCTGTCTTTGAGTTTCTTAGAAGTCTCATACGATAATACGGTAATACTCAGCCCTGTGACCCAGTGAACTTCCCTCTCACAGATCCTCCATCTTCATACTGTGTATAGCTGCTGCCTCCTCATAATCCCAGGATCCAGACCTCAAAGGGAGGCAGGGAGTGGGAGATCCAGATGTTTGCCTCTGTGTTGCATTCACAGTAGAAAAGCAGCAGGGATTATTATGGAAAATGAAAACATCCACACTACAGTACACAAGGCCTGCAGCTACAGAACTGAATCTCTGCCAATTATACTGTCCATTACTTAATCAGATACTTGTTTAGTTTTTGAAAAGCCTGTCAAAGTCCAGTTTATTTGAGTCACATAATGAGATCGGGCTGGTGGAAAGAGATACAGGAGCGATTTCAACAATACAGACATCAACAAAAGTCATTCCAAATAAGTGTCTGATTAGGATGATGATTCTATAAATGTGAATGATTGAATCCTGCAGTAATACGTAAAATCTGGTAAAAAAAAAATTTAATTTCTAGAGTAAGAAAATTGTATTCACATTACAATCTTTATATACACTGGGGGGAAAAATAAAAAAAATTATCAAGTGTATTTTTGTCATTTCTAGTCAAAATATCTGATCACACTTAAAATAAGACATAATCACCTAAAGAAGTAACCTGACTGTTGCCAGATGGTATCACGATACCATCTGAGACCCTTCCGCAACCAATCCATTTTCAAAGGAGGGGCCTTATCGAAAATCCTTGCATGTAATTAGACAAAAAATGTCCATTGAACTCAAGCCATGACACTTTATGTCACACCAGCCTCAACGCCACCCAGTCATGGGGTAGTCCCACCCAGCGACACTGATTGGCTCCTTCGTGTTGAAGAAAATCTGAACCCCACGGTACTCAGATGGTTGCATGAGCGTAGCGAAACACAGCCAGATGACGTGGGTCAGGTTACTAAAGAGTAACTTTTCAATGAGAAATAAGAACGTATTTTTAGACAATAGATCTTAAAAATGTTAGTTGAAGAAATCTTACCAAGATAATTTTCACTTGTTCGATTGGCAGATTTTTTGCGTAATTAAAGCAAAAAATAAAGAAAATCTGCCCCAGACGCAGAGTAATAATAATAATGTCAATTCCTAAATTTTCTCTAGGTTGTAGTGTAAAAAAAACAACAAAAAAAGTCAGATTACATGATGAAAACATTTACATCTACAAACAGTCCTTAAAAACAATGCGAATAAGACAACATTAAAACATTTAAATTCATTACCAAAAATAAGTATAACATTAATAATGTCTCAGTTCATAATTTTACTTTAAAGCTGTGTCCAGTGGTGAAAACTACTGAAATTTTCCCATTTTGTCATTTTCTTTGATCCAGAAAACTATTTCTTTGCCGTCCTCATCCTTATTTTAGCCTTATTGTTTTTTTCCCCTGTGTTTGTGAATAAATGTGGTTCATATCTGCAATACAATAAATTACCATATTTGTCATTATTTCAGAAACACCAGCAATCCTTTTAGATAATTAAACATATTCTACACTAAAATACTGCATATAAGTCCTTGAAAATCAGAAGTAATTAGGAAGCAAGACTCTCCTTCTAGCCTGGCAATTTTAAAATATGTAAAATTAGTCATACATGGTCATGACCAAAATACTCATAATATGTGTAGAAATACCGAAACACTGGTGAATATATATTGAATATGCACTGTATCCATAGTTACACTAATATAAAAACATTTATTATGCATCCATCATTGATTAAGAATAAATATCCATCATAAAAATGACTCATTGAACAGAGAACATACTAATAATAATAAAAATAATGGATTTGATTTCTATAGAACTTTACATTATTGATCCATTATTCATTCACTCTCACATTCTCACTCTGGTGGTGCTAAACTATATTTGTACCCACAGTTGCCTTGGAGCAGACTGACAGAAGCGTAACTGCCAATTTGCGCCTACGGTCCCTCCGACCACCACCGAACATTCATACTGTATGATTTAGTTTATTATTAGTTTAATATTAAGTTTATGTTTGAACTGACACTTTTATTTGCTCCTGTCTCAGATGTTCCAGTGGTTTTGACCGACATCGACAGGACTGGGTCGACAACAGTTGCCCCGATGAGGTAGGGATTCACAATACATACAGTACATGGTCCGATCAAGCCATAACATATGGGCACTTTTCATTTTCAACAGTCTCTGCCATGTAAAAAGTGTAACTTAAATGCATGTATAATAAGCACTTTAACATTATGTATAGAAAATTTGGGGAGTAAAATTTTTTTTATTTCAATTTACTGCTCAGTAATATATGAACTTGAAACGGAAATCATTTTTTTAAGCTTTATACAATAATCACAACACCCAGTTGTCAACAGAAATTGATATGAAGTAGGACAACGTCTTTTAGGTGTTATGTTAAAATATTTTGAAAATACATTTTGAAGAAAAATATTGAAAAGTCTCTGTTTCATTGACACAAGGATGTGGTAACATGTGGACAGGGTAGGGTGCTAGAGTAACATGTGGACAGGGTAGGGTGCTAGAGTAACATGTGGACACTTAAAATCTTGACTTATTTTTTAAAACAATAAACCAGATATAATCATAATGCTTTTATATAATGTGTTTAAGATTAACACCATGTTATTTATAGCCTGTGGTGGTCCATACTGATATGGATATATTACAAATAAAGAGTAATTTCTTGGTAACAGTTGACACATAGTATTTTGAATATATTATTATTAAATATATTATGGCTTGTTTTCAACATTTTTAGACATATTTTTTGTGCCAAATTTGAGTTATATTTTTTTCTGAGGCATGGTTATGGTGGAAAAAGCACAATCAATAAAATCAGTTCCGTAAAATAAAGATGTTTATTTGAAAAATGAGCCCAGTTGATACATGATGTGTGCAGATTTGCTTTTTGATGTCAATGTTCACTTTCACTTGATCGGACCCACATGTGACCTATGGATGTTGCACTACTTTACTTGCTCCTTGAGAAGTGCATGGATCTGATGGAACTGCTTGATCGATGTGCAGCAAGAGATGGAAACCCTTTACCTTTTATGTTCTCACATATTATTATTTTAAGATAACAGACACAGAACTGACAGACTGTCTCATCTTCCAGACCAAGGACAAGTTGTGTGACATCATTGACACGACAAACCTGTATCCGTTCACCACGACAATCGTTGCCAAGACAACGTCAAGAAGCAAAAACGCCACTGCAGACAGGGAAACACCTTCGACTTCCCACCCTCCTACCAGTGTCCCCACTGAAGGTAAAGTACAAAACAGAGTTGGAGTTGGAACAAAGCCATGGTGCATATTGAATTGGAGTCCGGAGCTTTCTTTTAAGTAGTGATGGATGTTGTGTTTTGGAAAGATGTTAAATGAAGTGTATTTGCTGGAACCGTTTTTTATTGGTATTGATGGGTTCCTGTTTTGCACAAGTCTCTCCTTTAGTGTATGTATAAATATGTACTGTGGCTCTCTACTTAAATACACCCCAAAAAAATCATTCCAGATGGCAGGCAGTGGAGCAAGGCAGACCAGCTGTGTTTGTACCAACTTTTAAACAATGCAGATTGAATTAGGACAAATCTCACTGGTCCAAAATAGATGCACCCACACAAAACTCTGATCATCTTGTTCAGCTCTGCTGCTCGCGACATCAATCTCTGGTTGCAAAAAAAAGTATTTCAACCCTGCAGATTTTCTTTTCCACAAATTTCCACTGATTCTAATCCCATGGTTGTCTTCTTTAATATTATTTTCACGTTAATTGCATGGATTACTTTGGGTATTTTACTATGAAAGTACATTGTGATATGTGAAGGCTGAATGTCTAACAGGAAATGAGATTGAGCATTGGCTTTTGTCAAGGTAAGTGGAAAGTGACTTTACAATCATTATAGAGTTCAGTGAAATTGGCTTGATCTGATCCAGAGATTGAGGCTTTCTGTTGGCTGCTTCTCATTATTACCAATATTCTCTCCTTTTCAAAGTATCATTTTACATTAGTGGGCTCTTTCTTGTCAGTTTGGATGGCTGTGGCTTTTTAGTGAAAAAAGGAATCCGATGCAGTGATCTGAGCTCAAATGAAATTACTTAAAGCGTTAGCAGATGATCCAAGAAAGAAAACTTTCCAAAGTTAGGGTTGAATATTTCACATAAAGGCACATATGAAACATACTGAAAAGCCATGTGTATAGTGTCTGTGGTTAGAAGTGAATTTATTTTTGAAAGATTAGAATTATTGAGGAGAAGAAAAACATACAGCACTTGCACCTTAACCCATAAAGACCCAAACAACCACTGGTGACCAAAATCATCCACTGATCTAAAGTGAATCAAAACATTTGTTTTGTCATCTTTTCATTGCCATCAGATATGTTCAGAGGCTCTGTAGTGAGCATGGAAACATTCACATTCTACAACATTGATCCACCAGTAAAATCCATGGAGTTTAATAAATGGCTGTGGGTGGATATGCTTGATTTTATGTGAAGTTAATTACATCTTTACTGGAAAAGTAACTGTTTCTTCAGTTTTCTCTCGTTATAGTGTTAACCTCCACTTTAATCTGAGTTTTTATGAACAGCTACATGATCAGTGAATTAAATATAGGAAAATTTACACTGAAAAACTGAGGACAATATTATAATAAATGGTGATATGTCACTGAAGCACTGGGTCTTTTGGGATTAAAATTACCTCTAATCCAATCACAACTAGAGAGAGGAATGATAATTTAACTGAATGTGCAAAATGTAGACTTATCTAGATGTATATTAATATTTTTCACTTTTTAAGGATATAGTTTATTGAACATGTGCAGTAATAATAAAAACTTTTTTTTTTCTTTAATACAGAAAATAAAGTCTTTCTTTGACAGTTCTTCAAAGCAAAGGTTACGCTCCTGTGATACTGCACCATAAACTATTGAGTATATGATTCAACACACCCCAGCAGGAGACTAACCTAAACGATACGGCTGCATAATCTCAGTTATCTAATGTAAATCCTGTTTGAAAGGAGCAGACAAATCTTTTTGCTGATGATAGGAAACTGGCCGCCAAGGTGTCCTCTAAAGTTTGTTTACTTGCATTTTATTTTTTCTTCTGGATTGTACAGATGTGTGTTACGACTTGGCTGATTTTATTGTGCCAATTTTCACCTCATTTCCTTTTTTATGAGTTTTGAGCAATTTATTTCTGCGATTTATTTAAGTAAACAGGCGCTTTATCTTAATCTGCTCCACATGTAGTGGTATTGAATCAATGATAGGAAGGAGCCGCTCACTCACAACTCAGTGTATATATTTCAGTCACTATCGTGTCTGCACATATCTCTGTATTTGCATACACTGTACTCCTTTGATTGAGCATTTTGCTGCTGAATCTTGTCATATCATTAGTTTCATAGTGTAATTGTTTTGCTTAGTCATCGTTTTTGGCCAAATTGTGATATCTGCATAACTTTACTCTTTTAACACTGCTGTGTCATTTTATGCAAATAGTTTAAAAAAAGTAATTATGCTATGAGGCTAACAATATAGGATTTCTGGGATGTGCAATGTGGACACAATATAATGAACACATGGACAAAACTAGAAAAAAAATAGCAATGTAAAAACAATGATAGTCTTGCAATGGGCCACCCTAATGTAAATACTTGGATCAAAAATAGGACCAAGATTGGGACATGAAAAAATTATTAATTATTGTATACAGTGCTATAAATAAAGACACTGTTAAATGTGTCCATTCTAGTGTTTTTGTAATCCAAACAGGCAGGTTTTTCATGAATTGACAGTCTCATTTCAGGTTTCATGTTTAACCCATCATGTCCACTCAAGTTGCAGCAGTCATTTTTGTGAAGCACTCTGCCTTGCATATTTACTTAGAATGTACCAAAATGTACCTGTGAGAGAATAAAGAGCTATTAGGAAAAATAGTAGTGTGTAATTTTCGTATCCTTTTTACTGTGTTACATGAGGATTTATGTATAAAAATAATATAAAACTGTGTTTTATTTGAAAAAATAGTTTCTCTTTTATTTCAGGAAATATTTCTTTTTAAAATAGACCCAAAGTGCTTTCATAAAACCCCTCTTTCCTCCTTTTTAGGGACCAAGTTCATATAAGCATATATATATATATATATATATATATATATATATATATATATATATATATATATATATATATATATATATATATATGACTGAAGTTACTGGACCCTTTTAAGAGGATTACAATCAAGTGAAAAGCCAAGAAAATTGCACACATCTTCAACCCCTTACCCACCAAGGCGGCCTGTGAGTTCAGTGCTGGCATCTAATCTTAAATCAGTTCTTCACATTTCAATGGTCATAGAACGGGCTCTTGGCCAGGAAACCTGGTTCCAGCAGACTTGATGTTGGTTGTGATCCAAGAACCTCTTAAATCAGAGGCGTTGGTCATGATTAGCAGGGACCAAATAAAACCAAGACTAAATAAAAGTGTATGATCAACACTTTAAAAACTGTAGTATATAATCCACAGAAGAAGGCTTTAGTAAGAATGTGACATTAAAACTATAGTCAGCTATTGTCCCTGTGCTTGAAGTTGGCATTCACGTTACTAGGAAAACAGATGTAGGGCTGTGCAACATCATAAAATATAAGATGTAAGGATAGAAAAACATCATTTAATCTTATGTTCTGTTGTATTTATCACTGTTACATATTACATTCTTTACAACAATATATTTGTCATTTGTGAACATACATGAAGGAAATATAAAAACATGGAGGAATATGACCCAGTACATAAGTTTAAAAAAAAACAACAATATTTATATATTAGTGAGTGAGTGAGTAAATCAATTGTTCCCTACATTTATAGAGCAGTTACTGTGCCATGATGTGCAGTGGTATTCGAACACCTGACAGGTGTGAAAATATGGCCTTTTTTTTGCCTCCAAAACATGATTAATTTCATTAATGTTGATGAAACATGCATGGTTTAAGACAGATAAGACAAGTCCTACTGTTTTTATGATTTCTATAGTTGGTAGAGTGTAAGGACGATTTTGTAGGTATTTAATTAGTTTTATGGGTATTTTAATGACCAATTTAAAAAAAAATGATTAAGCTTCCTGAATATGCCAAGTGTTCTAATAATTTTGGCTACCACTATATAAAATTACCATGATAAAATTGCTATAAGATGACCACTACCTTAAATAACCTAATACAGTATCTGATTTTAACACTTAAGCAGCAAAACTATTGGTTCAGTTCATACTAAATTAGGTTTATAGATGATCCACAATAGATCTGATTACATGATTACATTTTGGGAAAAGTGGGTCAAAGGTCAAATATTTTATTAACGTTTAAAATGCTTTATTTATATATTTATATATATATATATATATATATATATATATATATATATATATATATATAATTATTTATAATGTCTCAAATTTGTCAATGCTTTCTACGTCTATGCTGACACACATAGACATGATGACATCAGCTGGATCGATGACAAAATAAGTTACAATCCGTGGAAGGGGTGGGGTTTGTTGTCCCTGGTACCGCTTGTGTTCAGATGGATGTGTGAATAAGGGAACTGCAATGGTTTCTTGGGTTAAAAAAGAACTTTGAAAGATTCATTCATTATCTGAACCTGCTTTTATCCTCACTAAGGTCACAGGGGTCACTGGAGCCTATCCCAGCTACTTATGGGTAAGACCAGATACACCCTGGACATGTGGCCAGTTCATTACAGGGCTGACAGAGACAAACAATCAATCACTGTCACATTTACACCTATGGGTAATTTAGATTAAAGTTATACATCTAAATTAAAGACAAAATATCTGAACATGGAGCCTGTAGGTTCCATGTGACTGTTTGAGTTATATAACATATGCCATGATTTTGGCCAGGTTGATCTATACAGTGCTATAAATATATTTCTAACCATGGTTCTGTACCCCCCCCCCCCCCCCCACACACACACACACACACACACCCAGCATGTCCATGTGGGCCCCAGAAGGGTTACATTTGGGCTGCATATGTATTTTCCCATATCAGAATCAGAATATCTTTGTACCAAATACAACAAAATTGAGGTAGAGCTCTAAGGTTCAGTGCAAGAATTTACAAACTGACAACAAATATCAGTAAAATGCAGTTATTTACATTATTTAAAAAAAAAAAAAGTATTGCAAACTAAGATATATGTAAAACATATAAGTTAAGTAGTGCAAATGATATGACATAGAAATATTGTCGGATAAATTGTGTGAAAAATAATGTGAAATATTCAGATCTTGGATTTTGACTTTGATTTGGACCATGAGGTCACAATGGAAAAGGTGGATAAACCCACATAGAACTCTTATATATGCCACCCAAATGTAACCCTTCTGGGGATCACGTGGACATGCTGGCTGGACCATTACAAAATGAGCTGGTTCTTGGTAGATTTGCAGGTTTTTCCAGCTCCAAAGCTAGCACTTGATTAGAGTTTGTAGAAAGGCGTTTTCAGTCCGAATGAACTCACAATTCACATATCTAATCAAAAAATTTATGTATATTGTCAAACAAAAATCATTCAAAATTTCTCTGTGGTATGGCGTACAAATAAGTAAGAAAAATAGACTAAACATTGTCTTCTGTCTGAATGACTGTAGTGTTCTAATAGTCAGGACTAACTGTGGTTCCAAAGTGATTAAAGCTGTGATTGGTTCAACAGTCAGAGCCCAGACTGTGGTTACAGCGGCAAAAGGAATAATATCAACAAATGTTTGGTCTTGGAACATGTTGCAAAGACACCATTGCTCAAGGAGTTGACCTCGCCTGCTCTGAATTTATAGTTAAAAATTTAACAAAAACCTGGGGAAAAAAAAACAAAAAAAACATCTGTCTCTTAGAGCATAGCAAATGAAAACCTTTAGAATCTGTGATGATTTTTAAGATTAAAAATAGATGCAGAGTCTGGACAGTTATTCAATCCTTCTCACTGATGATATATCTACATCTTGTCTATTAATATTATCTAGTTTTATAATTTTATTTTCATACCTTTCCTCCAGTGCCCCCCTATTAATCATCGTGTGAGAGCTGACCTTAAATGGAACCTCCATCGCAGTCGGGGTGCTTGATAGGCCGCTGTGTTAAAGATGGATGCAGTGAGGTCCAGGAGGAGTGTAAAAACTGTCCAACTGCGAGGGAAAACACACTGACTAATGCCTCAGATCAAAACAGGGTGCGATGACAAGACTAACAAATAAAATGTGCTCGGCCTGTGTGTGTGTGTGTGTGTGTTTGTATCGAGGAGGTCAAGAGCCACGTTTTGCTATTCCTTTTGTATCTGACACCTAAAGCTTTGGCTCCTCTGACATGTACTGCAGATCAGATTCGAAGCTGTGTGTCTTCAGCTGCAGGGGTCAAAGGTCAGGTGAGAGTGCACATGCTGCTAATACACAGTTGGACTAAAGAGCAACAGGAAATCCAACAGACAGACAGTGAGCAGATGAGTGTGTATGTGTGCGAGCGGAGGCGCGGTTGTGTTTGGATGCCAGACGATCCCGACACAGAAGGTTTTGATGTCGTTCTTCACTCTACTGACACTCATCTGAACTCCACGTGTATTCCCTCTGAGGAAGTATGTTGCTCATAAAGATAAGCTCAAACGCTGCTCCTTTTTCCTGTGTACGATCCAGATACAGCGTGGCGAGGCCAGACTTAACCCCCCACCCCCACCCCACCCCACCACCCTATTTCCCCGAGCAGCGATTATGATCCATATTCATAACCGTCGCTCTGATGCGGGATTGACGAGCAGTTGCTTACAGTACCACATCCCATTTAATGATTCATCTCAGACACCAGAATGTGGTTGGTTTTACTCTTCGGAAATTGAAATAGAAAATCCTTTTGAATTAGATGGTTCGCTAAAATATTTCTCCTACTGTATGCCCTGAATTTGCATAATGTGAATCCTATGGTGTGTGTAAATTTCTGCTCCCTTTCGAGCAGAAGTGGGTCACGCTACATTTCCATATTTCATATGTATAGTTAACCCCAGACTGCTTTTATGTGTTGAATTATGCATGCCCAGCTATTATATTCAAATCATAAATTTTAAATCAGCTTTTAAGTGTGGTAAATTTCATGTTGAAAGGAGGATAGACTCTAATGAAATGAGCTTAATGTGATTTGAGACCTTCAGGGACAAGTTTATTTTCTTTTCCAGTGCTTCAAAAACAAACTACAAAGAGAAATATTGATTATTATGTCTCACACTGATGCCTCTTCATTTCTTTGTCTCCTAACAGATGATACCAAGATCGCACTACATCTCAGAGACAACCAAGGTAGGTCCATGTGTCACCTTGTTATGATATAATGTTTCGTAAGTGCTGCTTGGTGCTGTGTCTGTTGCCACTTTTATGACTCTGTAGGCTTGTTTTCATGAGTTTTTATTCCTGTTTAATTCAGAATAAAAGTGATTTCCAATTTAAGTTGAGCATGCAAACACCTAATTCTTGTTGAAAATTACTATTCTGAATGAAACTTAATTCAGAATAAAGTCACTGGTTTAGAGGGGTATTGTTTTTGAGTCAGTTTGTGTGTTTGTATGTCTGTCTGTTTGTTTGGAAGCAGCTTTACGCAAAAACTACTCGACTAATTTCCATAAAATTCTCAGAAAAGGTGCGAGGTCATTCAGAATAGATCCCATTAAATTTAGGTGAGTGTAGGTCAAAGGTCAAGTTCATAGTCACCAAACGTGTTTTTACGATGATAAGAGATAGGGCAAAGCAGGTAAAATGTGTGCAAAGGGGGGCAAGGTTTGTTGTGTTGAGCACCACTCTTTCAAAATTAAATAATTCCTCAGACATGGAAACAGTTTATTCCTCTTTAATGTTATTCCCATCATTCTGTGCCTGCAAGTTGAAACAAAAAGAAACAGGAACTGAATGCAATTGTTTTCTTTCGGTAGATATCAAAATGTCGTGCTGATGTTCTTGCCCAATCACAACCCTTTCTACCCCTAACTTTCCTGTGGAAACCTTTATTTGCCATTAACATTTCCATGAAAACATGAAGGAAATTGCTTTAATTCCATTTGATGTTATTCAGAATAACTAATTTAGAAAGAAAAAGTATAATGAAAACGTAGCCATTGAAATTATTATTATTATCAGTCAGCTAATAAACTCTATGTGAAACTGTGAATTACATATGTCTATATGTGCGACTTGAATCCTCTGGTTTGAAATTACAGTTACAAGAAACCTTATTAACTGAGGTCTGCAACCCCTGTTCTTTTGTGTCTATATCTACATAAATAAATCATGAGACATCCAGACATGCATCCCCTCCCTTTCCTCTGTGTGTCCTATGGGATTTTAATTTGGATGAAATATAGTGAGAGTGTGTAGAGTGAAAGACAAGCATTTCCTCAACGCTGTTGGGATGATGCCATCATGTCCACTAATCATATCTGTCAATTTTAAGATAATCACACTTTGGTGTTAAACTGGAACAACAAGGAACAAATGACTACATTTTGGTGGTGATCCAGAAGTGATCCTGGATTGTGGATCAGTTTGAAATTTTACATTGCTGTAAATGGAAAATAAATTTCAAAGTGATCCAGAATCTCTTCTAGATCACCACAAAATGTAATCATTTGTTCCTTGTAACACTCCCAACACATCCTGAGGATTTTATCAAAATCCATCCATACGTTTTTGAGTTATCTTGCTAACTAACAGACAGACAGACACACTCTGGTAAAAACATAGGTAATATCTTAGAACTGAACCCCATAACTGAACCAACCCCAGATCAGAACACTGCCCCCACAGACCTGTACTGTAGGCATGCGGCATGATGGGTAATTACTTCATCCACTTCCCTTCATCACTCTGAACAGGGTCAGTCTGGACGCACCAGACCACATGACCTTCATCCATTCAAACTGATGGTTGTTTAAAAGTTGAGAAGATACTGCGTCAGTTACAGTTAAAGAACTTGTTTCAGCTGGATCATATTCATCCCTAAAGTTCTAGAATTGTTAATGGGACAATTTCCAAATTAACTTTCTTTACACTTAACCTTCCCTTAGTAATTTATCACCTTTTGCATGATTCAGTGTTCTTACATTGGTCTTATTCATTGTGTAGATGAGCAGTCTCAGTGTAAATTTTTTTTTTTTACATCAAAATTGACAAATATGAAAAAAGGGGTCTTTTTGGCAGAATGTATCATTAAGTCAACATTTATTTTTTTACTGCTGAATTCATCTTGTGGAAGATGACGGTGTTTCCATGCTCTGAACATCCTAATTAGTTCATGTCTATTGATGAAAATCTGCGAAACTATTTTACCTGAATTATTTCAATGTATTGATATGATTAGTGCTTCAATATTTTAGGTGGTAGAGATTTAATCACTATAGTAATTATCCAATGGAAAGATCATACCTCTTATTTTAAAAGGACATTTTAAAATTCTACACAACAATGGTAATTAAAACCATTAAAATAAACAACTGAAATTAATAAAAAAAATTTTTACCATTTTTAATCACAATTAATTTGATCACTGTTCCAGACGTCATTGTATAAAGTAGACAGAAAAAACTGCAGCTACTAATATGTGCCAAAGACTCAAACTCTGAAATGACTGCAAGTGTATCTGTTTCCAGAGATAGCTTTTCATTTCCTGTTTGAGAGAAATTGGAAATCCACCACTTCTATCACACTTCTATTATACAAATGCTGTGTACCTCCCATCTCTAGACCACTCTTATGGTGATGCCTGCTGCTCTGATTATATCTTTCTCCGTGGCATTCTGTATTTTACCGCACTCTTTTAACATATACTACCTGGCATAATGTTGTAAAAGGGAGGCAAGTAATTGCATGAAAGAGGGAGTTATAATTTTGAATGAAGCAGAAACTTTTTGCAGTCGACTGGGGTGTTCATACAAAAGGCAATGGCTACAGCCACAGTTCTATACAGTTCTATGGCACGAAATATGGGTTTGTCTATTGCCGCAGAGCCAATCAAATTGGACTATAGCCAATGGTTACTATTCCATGAACTCATTAGCCTGTTGTTGCCACAGTACTGTGGTAACGGTTGTAAAAAATTACAAATTAGTGATAGTATATAGTATAGAATAGGAACTATTGTTCTAAATATTCTATATGTTGTTTTATGGCTCTGTGCAGTCAGTGAGACTGAGGCTCGAGAAGGTGTGCAGAGCTACATGTTAGATGTGGCAGTGTACTGTGTGACTTTTTAGTTCTGTTTTAGTTGTGTACTGAATGCTGTGGTCTGGAATCTACATTTCTAGCTGATTTATATCAATATTGTATTTTGCTTGCTGGCACCCATGCTGCTGTGCCCCCTACTGTTTATAAAGCTCTACGAAAATTGTTTTATTCTTACCAGGAATCAAACCAAAGTCTCCCAATTCATAGTCCAATACATTATTACTGTTTGCTCTCTATGAGCAATGTGATTGCCTTGGTACTTTTTAGGATATAAAAGGTTACTAGTCATGATATAATGAGGGTGCTGATTGGTTCTGTGGTAATAGACAAATCAATATTTTGTGTCAAACTACTGTCAGTAGCCACTTCAAATAAATGTTTTTTGTTTGTTTGTTTGTTTGTTTGTGGCTCCTGACACAGTGCTGTTGCGGGACCCATTGCCTTATTTATTGGATGGGAAGCAGATGGTTTTTCTTTACACCAGTAACACTCTGTCAGACTTTGAGTTGTCTTAAAGTATACTTGTACTGGTCATCCTTATGATATTAATTGTGCTTTGTGTATTACTTATAAGCAATAAAGGCACAAATCCAGTATAAAAAAACACCAGAAATGTACCACACTGGACCTTTTTTAAAACATGAATTACAAACCTATGCACCACAGCCATTGTTAGCCTAGGTTATGTACTGTGGTTATTTCTGGGTGATGATCAGTGTTGAGAGTAACTGGTTACAAAACTAATGCCTTACAGTCACACATTACTTTTTACTTTAATGAAGTAGTGAGTAGTTAGAAATATTTTTACTCAGTACATGTCCAATAGGACTTTCTTTACAACAAACTTTTTGCCCATATTTTTTTTTAAAGACTGTAAGACCTTAAGGAATCAAAAATGTGGCAGAAAAGTTTCTATTTTCTGTTGGTGTTCAACCAATGGCTGAAGCTGGCAGAAGACAGTCCATTATTAATGATGTATGTTCATTACTAACCCTGCGTTACAGAAGCTTTTTAGCATTAGCTTCAGCAATGAGAAGCTAAGCTAACGTTTCTATGACTAGTTAGAATTCTCTATCAATTACAGATATATCTCCTCCATGTTGTTGCATTTATTGTTGTTTTTATTTAGTTTTTTTTGTTTTTGTTTTGTTCAAAATAAACTTCTATCAATCAATCAATCAATCAACCAATCTATTATATTATTATTTATCAACCTTGGTATTGTACCGCCTGTTTGAACATCTAAAATTTAGAAAACATAGGTTCTACTGTGGACGCAGCATTTATGATGAGAGTCTGTATGCAACTAAAAAGTGATGCAGGAGCCATATAAACCATTAAAATTCTGAGACGATAATATTGTATGGTAAGGAATTACTTAAAAATAACAGTAACAAGTAATCTGTAATGCATTACAGTTTAGAAGTAAGGTGCACAACACTGGTGATGAGTGTGAGTAAACAAGCAGCAGTCAGTGACACAGACTGAGTGCCTTTTGTTTGTGCAGCTGTAAACTTTGCACTCCATCATTGACCTAAGGACATGACCCCAAGTTTCCCTTTGGGGACAAATAAAGTTTAAAGTCTAAACACCCAGCACTGGCCAATAATCAATCATCTTAAACTAGTATCTCCTTCACAAGGTCAGGGACCAGTCTATCACAGCCCAGCTGATCACACAAATCAACAAGTCTGCATCACTACCAGTGCTGGAACGAGCAGTGAAGGAGGAAACATGTCTATGGGCTGTAACGAAAGTTACTAGACCAATCCGCTATTATATGTGATCTTTTGAAACAGCTAGCGATGTAAATTCACCACAGGCACCTACTGATGCATTAAATGTGTAGCTTTTACTTTGTCTCTTTGTCTACTTTTACTCAGTCTCACCAAAGCCACCTCTGACCTTGAGCATGGTAGGAAATACTGAGGCGATAGCAGCTCTGACAAGCACTAAGATAGGGAACAGCAAGAGCAAACTGTTATATCTGAGCAGCTCCTACTGCTGTTTACAGAGACTGAATTATTGCTGCTACTCTCATATTGTTAGTTTTCTCACATCCATTAGCCAGGTGAGGGAACCACAGTGGTTGTCCGTTACAGCTATGGCACTAATGTACATGAGAGCTGAACAGAACAGTTTGGCCGAGCGTCTATTGCACTCCAAAGGTTTAATGTATTTTATCGCTGTCTAAGAGCTCTGCTGTCCATTATTGTTTACCCAGTCTCATCAGGTTTTTGCAGACAAAGCTAATGGGATAAATTCAGTCATTTACTAAAGATCTGCTACTTATCTTTTCTCTCTGTCCCAATTACATTCTACTGTGCCATATATATGGTATGATATACATATTGTGAAACATTTCTGTGTGTATTATCTTAAGAATTTGTATTATTATTATTATTATTATTATTATTATTATTATTATTATTATTATTATTATTATTATTATTATTATTATTATTATTATTATTTGTATAAGGCACAAAAGCCAAATGTAGTGTCACTTTCTTTGACAGGCTGTGTTTCTCTAAAAAGTAGAGCCGCTGACTGGCCTCATTAAGACTGACAGCGTGAAAAACATTAAATGTCTTTTTTTTTTTTAAACTCTAAAATGCATTGTTAAAAAAAGATGGATAATGGAGGCAATTGAAATAATACAAAAAGCTCTAAAAGTAAGATTACTGAATAGGACTGGATGATAAAACAGCAGTAATATATATGGAAATATTGTATCATATATTATCATATATCAAATTATTACTACATTTTACTTCTGCAGGATTTTGTGGTACAAAATGCAAGAAAATTAGCATGCCAACTTGGCAAGCATTTGTCACAAAGAAGGGGTTAAATCAACAAATAACCATCTTTCATGCTGTTTTTGTCTTCCTATGTCACTCTGACTTTGTTGAATCACACTCAAATTGTGTGAAATCACTATATGCAACATTAAAATGAAATTAATAGAATTAACAAAATAAGCACAAAATCAGTATTTGCAGGTTTTTATGTCCTTTTTAATCTCGCCCAACACTGGAGAGATGACTGTAATCACCGTGTTTATATGTGTGTGTGTCCGCAGAGACATATCATGCTATAACTCAATAAATACGTGGGATATCACCATGAAATTGCATGAGCCTACACAATAGATAATGCACATATGGAATGATTCATTTGAGTAAAGGTCAAAGGTCAAGGTCACAATTAACTAAATGGTCAAAATCACATTATCGTTTATAATTCAAGAATGGAGGGTCACAGATTGGTACCAAACTATGCGGAATGAAGAGTTCTACAATTCTCATAATTGGCGTTATCACCTACAACCAATAGTTTTTGAGATCTCTGGAGGTCAAAGGTGACATCTCGTAAAATTAACTTCTGTAACACTATGTGCGTCAAGCACAGACATATCATGCTATAACTTAATCATTACTGGGTATATTATCATAATATTACAAGCAGTGACGCATATATACATATAACAAACTTCTCAATATACCAAAACGTCAAAGGTCAAGGATGCATTTAACAGAAATGTCAAAATCACATGATTGGCTCCAATTCAAGAACGGGTTGTCATAGAAACTTGAGATTGGTACAAAATAGGGGCAAGATTAGGCATTCTCTGAATACTTGTTGTTTTATGTTGTTTTCTTGGGTTCTTCAGCGATCCACTCAGAATATAAAATCAGTCGTCAAACTCAAAAAGAATGAATGACTTCATGTGATTTATATGAAATGTTTCGTCATGATAGAATTTTTGGCTGTATCATCCATTGTCTGCCAGAGCCACAAATTATCCATGCTTTGTGTTCCTCAGAACCACTATAGTTTATGAAATGGCCATCACACAGTGTCAGTGACTGGCCACCCACTCTGGACAGGCCTGATTACAGCCCATTTATTGTGTGTGCTGTAATCAATGAGGCTGGAGATGGGCCGGGGGGATGACTGGCTAAGCAGCAACTGAAGCTGCTAATTAAAGCCAGGGATGAGTCTGGGGAGAGGTTGTCAAAGGACCGCAGAAGAAGAAATCTGCAGCTGGTTGAATAAATGTGGGCTGAACCAGTTAAAAACGTGTGCAAGATACACAATAAGGCCAGAACCGAAACTGTTTGTTCCATAATCATGTCATTAGTTCTTCACTGCAATAATCAGCATCTCTCTTCGGGGACACAGCACGAAGAATGCAGTGTTCCTCTGTTTCCTGTTTTTTGGGGGGGGGTTAGGGGGGGGTTGGTACATTTGTATTTTATGTTATTCTTGCAGCGAACAAATTGCAGGTGAAAAAAAAATCCTTTGTTTGTTTTGTTTGGATATTGCTCCAGTCCTCCACAGATGAAAACGAAGATTCCCTGTAGGTTATAGGACGCTGTTATCATCTTCAGAAGACGTCTCTAAACACCTGCTGTGTGGAATTTCACTGAGTTTTTCACAGAGAGCTTTAAAGTTCGACGTCTTCACATTGTCAGTGAAGGACGAGCTCATTGTTTACTCCCTCTTGAGTTCCTCCAGTTTGCATTTCCACAGCTGAGAGCAACACTATCTGCTTCTACAGATCTGCTTCATCCTCCTGTCATGAACTGAGCTGTTAACCTTAGTTGTGATTAGTTATTTCCTTGTAAGCAACTGAGGGAGAGTGATGAGTTGTGAATGCCCAAACAGACCGCCCTGTTTCAGAGTGTACAACCTATTTAAAACAAAAGTAAAGTAAAAATACCTCGATTCCTGTTTCACCTGATAAACACAAACCATCCCTGAAGATAACCATGAACTACCTCTGACCTGTTTAATGTCATTTGTGTTAAAGAAGTCTAAGCACATGCACTATACATTGACAATGTAATCTAAAACTGCAATATTATACAGTTATACTGATGAATGGTGAGTGCTCCCTGCTGGCTAAAGTAGGAACTGCAGAAAAATAAGTGAAGAGCAAGCCAAACATTACAAATGCAACAGAAAGGAAATACTCATAATTAAATTTCTTGTCATTCTGGAATAGAATTAATTCTCTCAAGCATCACGTGTGTTAGTAATTGCAGAAACAACAAACAGAGCAATGAAAGAAAAAAACAAAAACAATAGAAAGTCTGGTCATATAAAGGCGGAGACTGACTCTACACATACAATAATACCCATGAGCTTCAGCTGCCGTCGCCATGGAGAAAAGTCCTTAAACTGCTTCTACTGTAGGTGTGGAGCCCAGAGAAGATGAAGCTGTGATTAAACTAAAGTGAAGTTGAAATGCAGCACAATAGTTTGAGTTTAAACTCCAACTGGATTAAACAAAATCTAGTCAAATTCTCAAAAAAAAAAAAAGGAAAAACACAAAACTTAAACACAAACATATTATAATTACAACCATGAAGTCGAACATCTAATCAGATCTGGAACTCTTTCTGTTGTATAAAAACATGTAGATTATCTGAGCATTTGTGCTGACACATTTGTCTGTCTTTTTCTTGAAGTGATGCCAGCAGACAACTCTGTGGACCGGACACCAGGGACACACCCTCAGCACACCGGCCTCATCCTCGGCATCCTCCTGGTCATGCTCATCATGGTCGCTGGCGTGCTGGTCACCATCTACATCTACCATCACCCCACCTCCGCAGCCAGCATCTTCCTTATCGAGGTGAGCATACTCGAGTATAGGTGTGTGGAGGAGGAAAGTTCCACGATTATATTAGTCACTGTTTATACTAGCAAGCAAGGTTTATTTGTATAGGACAATTCATACACAGTTCTTTACAAAAATGGAAGAGACACAAACAATTGCAATTAAAACACAATCAATAAAACATAAATATCAATCATTTAAAATAAAGTAAAAGGTCAAAGTGCAGACAGAACCCTTTTAGTTCTATGCACAGTTGAACAGAGCTGTTTACAGCCTGGACTTGAACACTGTCAGAGTAAAGGCCTGTCTGACATCAGGGAGACTGTTCCAGAGTTTAACTGCATGGATCTGAAACACAGCGTCACCATGTTTAGTTCTGACACTGGGCACCAGCAAAAAGGCAGTCCCTGAGGTTCTCAGGTTCTGAGATGGTTCATATGGGACCAACATGTCCCAGATGTACTTTGGTACTAGACCATGGACAGACTTATAGACAAACCGAGCTGTTTTAAAGTCTATTCTCTGAGCGACAGGAGACCAGTGCAGAGACCCGAGCACAGAACTAATATGATGGAACTTCCTGCTTCTAGTCATGACCCGATCAGCAGTGTTCTGGATGGACTGCAGCTACAGAGAGTCCAGTCAGAAGGTCATTACTGTAGTCTAACCTGCTAGAGAAAATGCATGGATAAGCCTCTCTAAGTCTGGTTTAGACAGTAAACCTTTGATTCTGGAGATGTTTTTGAGATGGTAAAAGGCTGATTAATCCTAGATTTCTA
This sequence comes from Siphamia tubifer, assembly GCA_020466265.1. Taxonomy (NCBI): domain Eukaryota; kingdom Metazoa; phylum Chordata; class Actinopteri; order Kurtiformes; family Apogonidae; genus Siphamia; species Siphamia tubifer. Next base: position 27,384,830 of record CM035802.1, on the reverse strand, counting down.
ACTTGATTTTTTTTGCTTTTAAAGTAAGAGATTCCAGGTGACTTAAAATTTTGTGACCAAAGACAATGACTTCAGTCTTGTCTGAGTTTAGTTGTAGAGAGTTGTTTTGCATCCACACAGTGATCTGTTGGAGACAGTGACAAAGTGACTCTACGAGATGTAGACCTGAGGGTCATCAGCATAGTTATGTTAGGATATGTTATTACTGCATATTAACTGGTCCAGGGGCAAAATGTAAAGATTGATTCTATGTATTTTTTCCCCATTTCTCACTTTCTTACATTTACTATGTTTGGAGACTATTTGATTTTTTTTTTACTTGAACAAATGAGATTCAAAAATAATGCTGCCAATAGAATAGATTTTTAATGTCACAAGAACAATGAAAATCTATTAAGTAACTATGTTCTGTTTAGCAGCAAAAACACTTAGTGCTAAAAAAAAGACTATACAAACATGTATTTTTTATTTTACCTTCATTTAACCATTTTCATGAACAACCTGGACATGAACAACCAATCACTGTCACACCTATGGGCAATTTAAATTAACCAATTAATCTACTCATGCTTGTATTTGGATAAATATTTTTAATTAATGATAATAAACTTAATTGACTTGTGTTTGTTTAAAAATCTCCTCTTTATTCAGTTCAATTTTCACTTTAAAACAAATATGACTTGTGTTACCCCTGTGTTTTCTTTTATAGCCCTCTCAAATACAAGACTAACTTCCTAAACATGCAGACAGACATCAAATATTTATCAGTTTTAATAAGACACAGTTTGCAGAAACTTTCATACTTTCCAGTGCAGGAAGGTCCAAATCCATCTGCTCATAGTCAGGTCTATTCCAGACTGGCTGTCTGGCCGACTGTATAAAAACAAACCATCTGTAAAAAGATTTGTCTCTGGACAGAGCTCGATGCATTTTATTCTTCAATTCTGGCCTCATAAATATGCATTCTGATTTTCAGAGAGGAATGATAAAACTGCAGAGCATAGAGCGTTAGTAATGAATGAATTCCCTGAGGACGAATAGGTGCTGTTTGAACTACACTGAGGAAAGGAAACTTTATTATTTTTTTTATATAAAACTGAAGGCATCAGACACCTCCTTGTTGGTTTTACAAAGTCACGGAACATCTCTTATCACCTTGCCATCTTTTATGGTGAACTCTCAAGAGAAAAGTTATTATTTAGGTTTTATTGTTGCTCTTTTAACACATTTGTCTTGGAATTATACAACTTTTCACCCAAGCAAAGCAAGCGTGAATGAAAAGAATTCCTCACTCTCCCTTTTTCTATTTCGAGTTTTTAAAACGATATACATTTTTAAAAACAGCCCACAAACATATATTAAACATACCTATAAAACATAAAACTACTGGGCACTGTAGCTGTTGGTGAAGCAGAAGGATGTACAGTAGAGCATTCCTTCAGATTATTTCCACATGCAGAGCAGTGTATGTTGGACAGACTCTAGTTTTTGGACGTGTGTTTGGTGTTTTAGCCGCAGCATTTCCATACTGAGTGACCAGGAAAACTTACCACAATGTTGGCTGACATCACCTACACCTTCTGTAAGAGCCGTATCGAAGTTTTCCATTTGTATTTGTAGGTTTGGTTTGTGTCTGTACACTGCAGGGGTGCTCAGGTGAAGGGTGTGGCACTGTGGGTGTGTCATGCATGGTTAGTTGGCATTGCACTCACATGGTCTCGGTGCAGGCATTTGAACATGGCGTTGAGTGTCAGGGCAGTTACTTTCTGTTATCTTAAGGGACTTCCTGGTTAAATAAAGGTAAAAAAAAGTTTAATCTGCTAAAAAAGCTACAGAATATTCATGAATTCCTGAACAGTGACTCCAGACAAATGCATTGGAGTCTCTTTTTATAGATGTATGTTGAATGTGTTCCATGTTCGCTAATGATTTATTTTATTGGTCATTAGCAATCCCTTAGAGGGTTTAAAAAAAAAATTCAAAGAAATCCACAATCCCATTTTTGAGATATGGCCATTTCAATATTCGACTACGTATGATGTCACTCTGACGTTATGCGACGTCGCACAACGACCAAATTTCAAATGTTAGATTTAATGTTAAATATGAAGCACAAGATATTGTTGGATTTAACAAAATATGTCAATAACCCTGCTTTAAGGTAAAGGTCATACATTTTGCAAATATACCATTCGCTTGACGTCATATGATGTTAAAACGTGACATCATGGAGCCTATCGGTGTTATCTCATGTGATGTCTGAAAGTAAGATGAAGTAAATACAAAAAAACGCCTAATACTATCTGGTCTTTATTCTGAGATATTACCACTCATGTGTTTTAGGTGTTGACCTGTGACATTGACCTTTGATCTTTATAGCTCAAAATTTAATGGTTTCTTCCTTGACACATTATCAATAATCTCTGAAGGTTTCATCAAAATCCGTCCATAACTTTTTGAGTTATCTTGCTGACAAACAAATAAACTAAGAGACAACAGACGAATGCATGGTAAAACATAAGCTCTTTCGTGGAGGTAATAATAAAATTATCTTGGTCAGATTTAGATTTTTGCAGTGTTAACTTCCACTTGCAGCCAGATTTTTCTCACAAAGACGAACCTCAGCTGTGACCTCTCACCCTTGACCTTTGGCCTGTTTGAGCTGAACTTGTGACGCCCTGTAATCCCATGTGCTCTCCCCCCTCATGCAGAGACGTCCCAGCAGGTGGCCAGCCATGAAGTTCCACCGGGGGGTGGGTCATCCAGCCTACGCTGAGGTGGAGCCGGTGGGCCAGGAGAAGGAGGGCTTCATCGAGTCCGAGCAATGCTGAGGGAGGAGGGGGCGGACGCAGCCCCGCGGCCCCCACCCCACCCCTCCTGTACCAGCCCTCCTAGTGGGACTTGTTTAACACCGGGACCCTCCAGGACTCGCCTGCTGCCGCTGTTATCAGCAGAGGAGCTCAGCGAACACAATGACTAGTTAAGACTGCGGAACGGGCCCATTGAGCAGCAGATGAGGCTGGATACAGAGGGATACGGGGGAGCGAGAAAACCCTGAGAACTCATCCCTGACACTGTTCGGCTCCTGGTGGCAAGGGGCGGAGCTGCTGGGGGGTCCGAGGCTTTGACGTCATCCACTCAGTCCACATTGGCTCAGTTTGTAGGGCTGCTATGGAGGGATTGTACAGCCTGACTGTCTAGACTGCTACTGGTGGGGAGCAGGGTGAATTATACATTATATATTTTCAGAAACAATACAGAGTATGTGAACAGAGAGTTCCACTTTATTGTTGGTGGGGTTATACAGTATAGGCCTTTGTATATCCATCAGGTTTTGACTTGTTTTTCCTTTTTCTTTCAGTGGGTTGTTTTGCCAGGGTTTAGGCACACATGTATCTGTACAGGGCGTGGGTATTGCTTTTCGATACCATCGCTGGTTTTAATTGATTTTTCCAAAGCCTGTTGTGCACAGTGAGACTGTGGCTGTGCGAAAACTCCTGTCGCTATAATTGATCACAGCTCGGGAGTGCAGCTCTAAACATTCAATGTTGGTGTTGAATTATTTTGTGGCGGTTGGCTGGAGTTTCATTTTCTGAAAATGAAGTGTAGGATGTTTTTTTTTCTGTCTGTGTGTTCACTGAATATCGATGACCTTTTTTGTGTAATGGGTGATGGGCACACTCTTCTATCTACTTTGTTTGATTGATTCTTTGACATTTTTATTTTCATTACTGCCGTGCCATTTTGTCCCTGAATAGTTTGCACAATTTTTTCCATGCACATTTCTTTTTTTTTTTTTCTATTTGACATGTGGTACTAATGCAAAATTACAAGACAGGCGCTTGTGAGTGTATGCTGAATATATTTTCTAACGTGTAGGTGACTCTTTTGTGTGTGTGTGTGTGTGTGTGTGAGATCAGTTAACTATGGTGATTGGATGTCCACCTGCTTTATGGGTGCATTTGTTTGAGCTGGCTCTGCACAGGTGATTCTTTTTGACACACTGGTCTGCTTTGGTTGATTTTACAGTGTGATATTCCTTTTCCATTATGTTGCCACAATAAACATCGACTTAGTCTGTGTCCATGTTAACAATTCTATCCACGTCAACACATGTATGTATTGTATATACCGAGGCCAAAACATTTGCAGATTCAGGTAACTCATGGAAAACATCTTTAGTATAGCACTATAGAACTGAATACAAGAAAATCTCCTTTTTTTCTTTATGAGTGGCCTTTCTTTTGCTACTTTTTTACTCAAAAATGTGAATACTGTTCCAATCATTGCTGTTACAGATTAACACACAAATCCAACCCATTTCCGCTGATCAATACACATTGAAAATCCACAAAAGTTACGTTTTATACACCAATGGTTATCGACTCTTGTTTAAAATATGCTCAATATCCTGGGCATTCTACTGTAAAATAAAACGTGCAATATTACACCCATTCAGTTTTACACTGAAAATGCATAAAAACAATCCTTATCATCTAATATATTTTTTAAAAATTCATTCACAGTTGTTGCCATTACATCAAGACCAAAGACTAATCAGCATCAGAGTGAGCTTATTTTCTGATATTTACCTCAGCATCACTACCAGTTAGAGGTTTAATGGTTGTAGTGGCATTCTGCAGCCATTAAAAGCACTGCACGATTTAGTTTGACATCTTTCATATTGATGCAATGAAATCATTGAATCCTCCGAACGCTTGCGTTAACAGATCAGCTATAATCTTCACACCCAAAGATGCACATACGACTGAGCTACAATTATCCGATTTTATGACTCACTGGTTGATATAATGCTTCTCAGACTGTTTTATAAGTAGTTCTGATGTGGTCTCATTGGTGTCAAAGCAGGGTTTGTGCCAAAATGTACAAACCTCTAGGATTAGTGCGGCGCCCCCTCCACACACACGCCCGCGCGCACACACCTTAACATTTTACTCCAATAGGCACTTGGAAAATCATTCATAAAACAGCATTAAACTTTCATTTGCTAAGACATGAGACAAACCGTGTGGTCAGGGGTGGACAGCGATACGTTGATTCGACATCATTACTAAGTATGCCTTCTAACAGTTTTTAAGCATTTGGTGGATCTATTTTTCTCCGACTACAGATTGCATACATCACACCCGTTTCTATTTCCGGTGGCGGAGTAATACTAGATAAACCAATACAAATCAAAGGATTAAACGAGACAGAAACGGGAATATAACTTGTCTGGATGTATATTTTTTCCTGCAATTTTTGGACGAACATATCGCTGTCCACCTGATGAGATTTATGTCTTTGCAAACGAAGGTTTAATGCCGTTTTATGAATGATTTTCCGAGTACCCATTGGAGTCAAATGTCAAGGTGTGTGTGTGGGGGGGGGGGGGTTACTTTTGAAACCTAAAATGCAGGTTCAGCAACAAATGTCAAAATTGTGACGACCTAAAAACAGGGCTTCTTGTGCAGAATGCCAAACTAACCCTTTAAACCTTCCTTTATGACAGCTCATAAAGTCCTAAAAGTGCAGAAGTTTTCGCTTAGCGGGCTAATGGCTTTTATGTTTTAACATTAGGACTGAACCCTGTGGAGAAATGGTCTTTGCAAGTGTTTGTAACATCTGTTATTTGTACACTACCACCTGAAACTGCAAGTGTTTTAACAACCACTGTCACAATGCAGTCAGAGGAAGTGGGTCCGTGTATATTTTGGTGTTTGGGTTTTCCGTTTATGAATGGGATTTTTTTTAAAGACTGCTTTATTTGACTTTCGTTTTGAGCTCAAAACCAACAATTGAATTTCGCAGCATTTCATTTTCTAAATTTCACTTCACTAAAAGAAATTCAAAGTCAACAATAATTAAAAACGGACCAAAAAAGCAATATTAATGTTCTCGTACCGGAAGCTGTCATTCAGACTGTAATAATGCGAGAATAACAACCAAGAATTATGTCTTTGGAACCGTACTCGGAAATTGTTTCAGACCGGGTGGAACAAAACATACTGGTCCGTGTTTCTGGGCTCTGTCGCCGAGTAGCTCATTGCCAAAAACAATGGCCACGGCCTTTCTTCTCTCGACCCCCCCCCCACCACGCGCTCTTGCCTGACTTCCGGTGCGAGAAACGTTTTTATTTTTATTTTCTGTCGACTTTTAATTTATTTTTGTAAAGTGAATTAAAAATCTAAGGAAATGCAGCATAATGCAATTGTTGGTTTTGTGCTTCAAAACCAAAGTCAAATAAACCACTCTTTTTGTTTTTTAGTTCCCATTCATAAACGGAAAATCCAAATACCCAAATATACACTGACCGAAGTGGCTGATGGTCGGATTTGTTTGCGTTTGGTACGTTTAGAAACACCAGAAGGTTTATAGCTGCAAAGTATTCACTCGCTTCACTGGGCTCAACTAACTGCTTCCACTCCCACCCTCTTTAACATGTTCTCTCTGGTGACGAAAAGCAGCTCGCTGGTGCTGTTGCTATGTGTAACCACTCTGAGCTGTTGGGTTTTTTTCTGACGAACGACGTGACCCGTACAACTTGAGGTCACGTAGACGAGAGTTCGACGTAATGATTTCAGCTGTGACATTTGTTTGGCTCTGGTTTGACCCTATAGCACAAAACAGGAGTCCAAATCACACAGTATCATTGCGGTCTGTCATTTCTGTAACTGATTGATTATATTGATTTGAAATAATAAACAATGTTGTTTAAAGAGACTTGTGCTCTTATCATTGAGTTGACTGTTCATCCCTTTGTTAGAGGTCAAATGAAAGGTCATGGAGCATTAACCCTTTATAGGCCACTTGTTGAAATAATCTGAAATTCACTATTTCAACCTTTTCTTTTCTTAAGTTTAGTTTATCTCACACTTTAAAAGATGACCAATACATAAGTGTAAATACAAATAAAATAATTTTTGTTTGCTTGAAGCAAGCAAATAATACATATTGAATTAAGTAAAAAAAAAAGAAAAAAATCTTGAATTACTCACACAAAATGTATGCAGTATAATTGGTGAGTTAGTCTAATTCTTGGATAGTTACAATCTCATATTAACTTATATATATATATATGTATGTGTGTGTATGTGTATACACACACACACACACAGAGGGAGGGTGTGCACAATGATGGGATGAGACAAGACATTGGGACAAACCAGCTGAGTGGTTTAGTGTTGAAAACAGAACAAAACATGTAAGACCAGACAAAGACAGATGATTAAATATTCATCATTATACACTGGTGTGTGTGTAGGAGAACAAACTGAAAGATTTTACCACTGGGTGTTGCATTGTGTTGGTTTAGTTCAGGTTGGTCTGTTCTACAGGGGAAGGAGAGGAGGAGAAAATGGAGAAGGGAGAAGAAAAAAAGGTGATGAAGACCCCACAGGAAAACTCCCAACAGTGACAATAGCAACAACTATGGTGCCACTACGGAAGGCAAGGGAAATGTATTTGTATAGCACATTTCCTGTACAGGACAATTCAAGGTGCTTTACATAATACATATAAGAAAATTTAAATGCATTAAAAGACAATTAAAATAAGAGACATACAACATTTAAAAAAAAACAAGAATTTAAGTAAAAGCTTCAGTGAACAGTAATGTTTTCAGGCCTGACTTAAATGAACTGACAGTTTTTTTTCCCAGACCTCAGGTATTCAGGTAGTTTGTTCCACAGGTGAGGAGCAGAAGAACTTAATGATGCTTCACGTTGTTTGGTTCTGATTTTGGGAACATACAGTAAACCTGTTCCTGATTACCTCAGGGCTCTGGATAGTGGAAACAATAACCATTAAGAGGACTGAGCCAACTGGACACCAGACACACCAAATGCATCATGGGAAACAAATTGTTGCATTGTAGATATTATAAATGGCACAAAGAACAGAATCATGACGTCAAACTAAAATACTATGCGAGTAGATTTGCATACGTACATATGTTTTGTAGAAGGAGAAGGAAAAAAAACCCCGCCATAATTATTGGGACGTTTTATTAATGTACAGGTGTCATTTTCAGCATTGACCACCAGATGGCGGTAAAACACCAGGTCACAGATACACAAATGGCCTTGTTTTTATATTAAGATGTTCTAAAGGTGGTAAATAGTCCATGAGCCAGGACCCCAAAATTGACCTCCTGCAATCGAACAGGTGGGCAATTACTAGTCTTCTTTTAACTTCTTGGACATCTGAAGGGAACAGTTTATCATGATAACCATTGCAAACAGATAGCTTAGTGGTAGTTATCATGTATTGATATGGTGGACCAGTAAAATAGAAATGTGAAAACCGTGTAATGTGGTTATGTGTTATTATGTAGTTTGTTGACCACACAAGTTGCTTAAATTACCTCATGGATGTTTTCCCTTCAGTCAAGACCCTACAGGGGTTGTTAGACCACATGACTAGAATCACCTCAGCAGTATGTGATTGACAAATTGTGATAAAAATTAGAACATCAGAATCAGAATCAGAATCAGAATCAGAATCGTTTTTATTCGCCAGATACATTTGCATATACATGGAATTCTATTCCGGCAGGTGGTGTCACTCTCAGAATAGTATATATATATATATAATATATATATATATATATATATATATATATATATATATATATATATATATATATATATATATATATATATATATATATATATATATATATATATATATATATATATATATATATAAAACATATGAAATCCGTTGTTTTTTTTTTTTTTACTTTACCTGCAATAACAAGAATAAATAAACACTAACAACATTCAAAGGAACTAAAGAATATGGAGCAGTATTTGAGTCCTCAGAATTTGACTCAGTCATGTCAGCATCTGTGATCATGTCACCATAATTGGGACTCACTATTTCCACGCCACTTCGTCAACAATGGGCGTGGTTAAGGTTCAATCTCCGCATTTCCGTTTTACGTCATGCTGGTTGCTAGGCTGCATCAGAAGGTCCAATTATCAAACTATCCAACATTTACGAGTTACGACAAAGATTCTGGATTACACACTGCGTCGTTTATACAATTTAATTTAAGTAAAGTTCTGAACTTTATACGAAGCACCATGAGCGGTAAGTGTTAAATTCAAAACTTCGGGGCTCGACCCACAACCTCGTAGCAACCATTGACTGTGACGCAATCTTAGCCGCACGGATGTTAACATTAACAATATGAATTGTTTTTATTATAGTGGTTCATACCATCAAGTGCCCATGTCCAAACATCACCTTAATACATCATAGATATCACCCCAAATAATATTAAACATGTCATACATCATTTCCAGGCGGGGCCAAAAATCCAACTTTCATCACCAACCAAAGCGGTTGGTTTATCAGATTTGACTCGTCACTTATCAGGAAAATTCGATAGTACGATTTTATTCACTGGTTGGTAGGTGAGGTGTTCGTTTGCAGCCTTGATAATTTCATCAAATATATATTTTTTGTTTTGTTTTAAATAAAATACTTACCCGCCTCCACCGTTGGCTCTTTACTGCAGCAGCGTTTATTTCTCGGTGTGCCGAAAACACGTAGCCTAGCAACCAATCTCTGCAGTAACCAGCATGGCGTAAGACATAAATACAGGGGTTGAACCTTAACTCCGCCCATTGTTTTTTAAACCCTGCCCATTGTTGTCGTCCTGTGGAACAGTGAGAGTAAAGCAGGCGCAAAAATAGCAGTACTTTGGGACTATCATTGACGAAAAATTTTGTTTGAATGAAAATTGTCGAGCGGTGTGTAAGGGGTTATCTGCGCCTTCACTGTTTGAGGAAACTGATCCACTTCCACATTGCCCGAACCATTTTAACTTTGTTTTATCGTGCTTTTATTGAGTCCGTTTTATCATTTTGCCTGGTGTCGTGGTTCAGTCAGATCTCATTGACAGAAAAAGTCTGTCAAATGGTGCAGTTGTCTGATTGGTAAGTGTCGGTCTGACCCCGCCTTCATGTACACTAAGCAGGTACACAAGGGCTGCCATCTGTTCCCAACTTTTATGGACAGAATTTCTAGGCGCATCCGGGTGGGGGAGGGGGTCGTGTTCACTGCCCCTTACCCATGCCTAGATCTAGCCCCGCGGTGAAGGGAGAATCTCATCTCTGCTTTTTGTGGATGATGTGGTCCTCTTAGCTTCATCGAGCAGTGACCTCCAGCTCTCATTGGAACCTCCAAATCTGAGGCCATGTTCTCAGCCGGAAAAGGCTAGAGTGCCCTCTCTCGGTCGGGGGGAAGGTTCTGCCTCAAGTATCTTGGGATTTGTTCACGAGTGTCGAAAGGATGAAGCGTGAGGTTGACAGGTGGATTGGGGCGGCATCCGCAGTAATGAGGATGCTAAACTGATCCGTTGTGGTGAAGAAGGAGTTAAGTCAGACACAGAATTTATAGCAAAGGCACCTCTGCAAAAGTTTACGCCTGGTGAGCTGGTTGAGAGCCGTCTGTTTGGCGTCTTCAGAAGTTTACCTTCTCCACAAGCATCAGCCTTACACCAGGTGAGCGGCTTCAGTAGAGGACACCGACTTCCTTGTTGCCAGGGACTTTAGGGACCGTCGCAAAATAAATTGACTGGCAACTCTAAAAAAATAATTTTCTCCATTAAATCAATTAATCTCAAATGAATAAATAAATACACGAATTAACTTAATTCATAACCTTATTCATTTTCTAGTCATTTTTTACTCATAAATTACAGGTTATTGTTCAATAGTGTGTGGGTCATGTGACCTCTGGACTCCAACAGGCCTTCAATTTATAGCCCTTGACTAGGCACACAAAACACACCCTTTGCATTTAATTTATATCACTTGATTCAAAGCAACCTATTCTTTTGTCTTCCAGCAGGGGTATTCATCAGACATTTCCCTCATCCACCACCAACCTGGAACCCTGTACATCATTATCAGTCTTCTGCAGAGTTGGGTGATAGGCTTATCATTTGAATCAGGTGTGTTGGAAAAAGGATACATCGAAAACATACAGGATACCACCCCTGATCTAGAATAAGCTTTAGTGCTTCAACCTGGCACACTACATTTCTCCTGTTTAAGGTTAATGTATATTGTGCTATTTAAACAACTATTTAGAGAATGCCTCATCTCGCCCCAGAAGTTAATTTTGACTCATGTCACCCTTGACATGTTGGGCGAGACTAAAAAATGAATAAAATGAAAATGAAAACATGTATGATACTGGCCCTCAAGGACCAGATTTGAATACCCTTGTTTTACAGTATGATTAAAGACTACAATGTAGAAGTAAGCACAGGACTTCAGATAAGATCAAAATATACATTTATTCATACTCAGAATTGTAATTTGTGCTAAAACAAAGCCATACTATTGTGAACATGAGCATTTCAACAGTGCTGAACTTAAAATACATCGAGACAGAACCAAAGGAAACCATGCATCATAGAAAGGAAAACACAATAATGTGAAGACAGGATAATGAATGGAAAAGAGGAACATTGGTGGTTGTTTTTTCCCATTCAAATTTATAGGAGTCAGAGTTTATATCAGATTATACAACAATAATGTATTGTACAGTTTAATGCTCTGTCTAATGTCAGGTCTGTTTTTATTGTCTGTCCTTATTGCCATGTCCCAGTTGTCTATGTTGAAGTAACCCGATAAAAGTACATTACAGTATCTTACAGATATCCAAACCAGGAACTGACCCCTGGCATTTACACATGAGAATTAAGGCATTTCACTTTGAACCAGGGTCATTAAAACTCACTCGGGGTTTATTAAAACAATGAGGGAAGACTCAACACTGGAAAAATCTAAATCTTACCAAGTGTATTTTTCTCATTTCAGGTCTAAATATCCCATCACACTTAAAATAAGACATAATCACCTAAAGAGTAACTTTGACGTGAGATATACAAACTTATTTTTATATGATATGTCTTGAAAATCTAAAGTTACTCTTTAGGTGATTCTGTTTTAGTTTAAGTTTGAATTGTTTTGACCAGAAATGACAAAAATACACTTGATGATATTTAGATTTTTTTTTCCAGTGAACTAGAAACATTTAACTAAATAATCAGGGGAATATAACATGATCTGTGGTGGAGTAGTACTGTATGTTTAGAGTATGGATCTGTTGCTCTGTTTGTCTTTATGGTTTTAGTGTCACATATCTGGTGCTTGGAGGCCCTCCAACAGGAAGTACCGGATTACATTCAGTGCTGTGTGTTTTCTATCTTGGATCCCTCTAGTATCGGTGTAATCTGAATGATCCGATGGTTGTAATTGGGAATGGGTGTGGTGGGACACTCCCACTCATAAAGGTCAAGGGTCTGTCTGGTGCAGCTGATGCCAGCCTCATACAGAAAGTACAGAGATGGTTTCCTACAAAAAAGCATTCACTGCGACTATAATTCTCACCTACAAACAGCCTATGCCTACTTATATGTACATGATATGCACAGAGTTTGTATTTTACTAAAGATAGGGCATATGTTTGGCCAACAGGTGGCGCTTTTGGGGCAATGTTGAATTATATTTACAGCTCACTATCCTTGCAGAATATGCAATACAAGGACCTAAAATGTTTTTCCATTACAATTTTAGATTTTAGCAGCTCTTTCACATATAAATTTTTGTATTTCTATTGTCTGCTGCTACACTGTGAAAATCTAAATCTTACCAAGTGTATGTTTTTTTTTTCATTCCTAGTTAAAATATCTATTCACGCTTAAAATAAGACATGGTCACCTCAAGAATAACTTTTTAGTGATATCTAAGTTATCTATGTTTTTACACAATAAATCTGGTACGTTCTTATTTCAAGAAATCTTACCAATCTTAGTTGTTCAAATTGCATATTTGTTTGTCGATTAATTAAAGATTTTTATTATTTTTTGCTTAATTTAAGGAAAAAAATCTGCCAATGGAACAACTTCAAATGATCTTTGTAAGATTTTTGAAATAAGATTTTCCAGGGGTGACATGGTGGTGCAGTGGTTAGCAATCGTGCCTCACAGCAAGAAGGTCCCTGGTTCCATTCCAACTGTTCTCCTCGTATCTGTGTTGGTTTTCTCCAGGTACTCCAGTTTCCTCCCACCATCCAAACACATGTAGTGATAGGTTAACTGGTTCATCTGAATTGCCCATAGGTGTGAATGTGAGAGTGATTGTTTGTCTATATATGTTCAGCCCTGAGAAGAACTGTAGACTCATACAGGGTGTACCCCGCCTTCACCCATTGTAACTGGATTAGGCCCCCAGTGACCCCTGTGACCCAAGTGAGGATAAAGATGACGAGATGAGATTTTCCAGATCTATTACCTAAAAATAATGTATGTTTTTCCTCACTGATTAGTTAATTATGCCCTATTTTAAGTGTGATGAGGTATTTTGACTAGAAATGAGTAAAACACACTTGGTAGCATTTTGATTTTTGCCGTGTATGTTGTAACAAACTACATTTTTACAATTTGGAAGCAGTTTTTTCACATATGGCCATTGATAAGATTTCCTCCTTAGCTGAAAGGTCTATCGAACATTGCCAAACAAAAAGGGATCAGTCCTCTGTATGAGACTATGATAACCAATATTTACATAGAATATTTGAGCAAATCACTGAGATGCTTCGTGAAAAAGACAATTAAGACAGATAACCTTAAAAGTGTGTATGTAAATCAGTAATTATGTTATTAAATGTTACAGAAAAGTACTTCATCTAGCACTTCAAGGGATATTTTAGTTAAAGAAGGTTAAGAATGGGTATTGTGCAGGGTCTTTTCTTTTTGCTTTTCTGAAGGTCAATATCAGTATATTAGTGGCATCTCCTCTGTAGCCTAAAAACAGACTGACTTTGAGCGAGAGTTTCACTAAGTGCAAGTGTCTTTATTTTCAGGTCAGTATAGAAGCAGAAGGCACTAGGTGATGCACCCAAACATACAGCATCTCCACCAGAGCTACATAAATAACTAACAGGTACATGTTAAAGAGGCTAAATGCATAGAGGCACACTACAGAGATAAACATGAATACCTTCTCTAGTGCTTTAGAACTGTACAATAATATTACAGCATGAGGAAAGCATTTACAATTTGGTCACAACAAATGAGAATCATTAAAAAAAAAAACTAAATCCCACACAGTCGCTGTCAGAATATCATAGTAACAATTTAGTAGTGCAGTTCTGTTATACAGTAGGTCTATGCCAAGAGTCAGGAGTGCACACATTGGGCTTAAATAATGATGGTTACCTGTGTAACAGTACAAGCTTCTTTTTTTAGACTAACTTAAATGCATGTCAATGCCCAAGTCTAAAATCAAAAAGAAACTCCTAAACTAGAGCTGAAACTACTGTAGGTAACAGAGAACCAGCCTTAAAAAATGTCTGCAGTATCATCACACTAGATGTATAATGCACACAGCTAAAACTACTACAATGTTTGATTGTAAAATAAATAAGCATACTGGTTTGTACATTCAGTAAAATTTCAGTTAATTTCTGTCTAAGAAGCAGCTTTTCTGTCAGTACAGTACAGCGGAGATTCCAATATGTGTAGTTTAAGGTGTCCGTCAGCCACAAATGTCTCGTTAATCTAAAATCAAAACACACAGGGTATTATTAATAGGATGACAGTTTGGCAAACAGTGAGCATGAAATTTAAATTATCAATGACATTAAATGCTTTAATTATTAATACAGTAGGAAATTAAATAAATATCTTAACAGTGCTGTGAGATATGATACTATACTGATGGTATAAAAATCATCTATTGTTTTAATAATCATGTCACTCTTTGTGTTGGGAGTCATAATTAATGTTCTTCCAATACAGAGCCAATGCAGACTATGCATTTGCATGATGACAAAACAAACATAAGGAGAGTTAACGTGGCACAAACTGGAGGAAGTCTGAACAGGAGGAGGACTGTAACCAGGATGGAAAGAAGAGTTCAGAGTGAATGTGGTATAACCAGTCTGTCACTCCAAAAACTGAGAATTTTATAATATTTTCTGACATGCTTTACTTGAAGGCTCCAAATTACAACTGAAAAATAATTCAGTAAAAGTACCCAATATCTCCTCTAGTACATAATTGAAAATTCAATAAAAATATCTGATTACTTTAACAATTTTTAAACTAAATTTAACAGAAAATCCTTGTATTTATATTGATATAAATTATCTATGAGATTTTACTCCTATCCAACAGCCCTACTTCAAAAATGTGCATGCAAACACACAAACATTATATTCTGACAGTTCACCATCTCTACATTTTCACTGCACATTTTAGAACTTCATTCAGATTTATTGCTCAGATCTGCTTCCTGTTACACGTTCACAATTTTATTATTCATGTAAATTTTCTACTGTGTCAAGTGTGACCCACTCAAAGTCCTGAACTGAACTGTAGATGCAAAAGAATGACAAAAAATCACCAAGCCTGTTGCTATCCATACGTAGGTACACACAGGGTTTAAACAGTCTGACTTGGTGTGGAGATTAAATAGGTTTTTTGTCACAGTAATTGACTACAGTGAGGAATTGAGTCTAAACATAAAGTAGAGTGTCATAAAAGATGTATGAATTTCTGAGTTGTTTGACATGAGAAATCTGTTGAAATCTGAAATATTCAGATTTCATGTGACTTCTACTGTTCATATAATATAAAGAGTCACATCTGAATAAAACTACACTCAGATTTGAGCCTCTTTTGTCTGCAGTGTGAATAGCCTTTGCTTTGTGTGATCCAAAATAAAAGCATCACTCACTGGAAAGCGGCTCCACCTCCTTGGCTTTGGACAAACCCAGGCCAGAGTTCTGTTTAGGCCGTGCACCCAGCTCCCGCACATCTCTGGTAGGTGGGCTCTGACTCTTCACCACAGGCTCCTTCTCCTTCTCTTCCACCTCCTCTGGGTTGTACAGCCCCCCTTCTTCTGCTACCATCTTCTCCACCCTCTCCAACAAGCGTCCCACCTGGGGGTGCTCCCCAAATATACAGTTATTGATAACAAAATACCGCCGCTTACACTTTTCCAGGACCCATTGGAGCTCTTTGCCTTCTCTTCGAATGTACCTCTCGATGGAAATGGTTCGTAGAACCTCTGCCCAAGTGAACACCACTATGGTATGTTTCCACACACGCTCCCCAAAAAGGCTCACATGCTCCTCGATACGAGCACGGTCCACCTCTGTGAACATTCCCACAGGGATGACAAGCAGGAAGGCATGGGGGCCTGGCAGGCACAGAGAGGCTCCCTTCACTAGCTCCTGTTTGTAGGAGGCTGGTGTGTCCTGGGCAGAGAACCAACCCGGAGTGTCCACCACAGTCACCTGCCGCCCCTTCACCTCAGTCTGTCTCTTCACACAGAACTCAGCTGCTCGCTCCAGGTGAAATTCCTCTCGCCCGATGATTGTGTTGCCTGTCAGACTCTTCCCTGGCCACCTCCAGCCCAGCACCACCAGACGAAACTCTGACAGGGAGGCCACCTGAGCTGCAGACGCTGCCTTCTTCTCCTCTGGTACAGTAGCTCCTACAGTTGCAGGACCCAGAAAGGGTAGATTATAATTCAGTGTAATGACATAAGGCTGCAAAATATCAAATATACCATTAATGATTGTTTAAGCTTTTCATTACAACTATCTTTTCCTGACTTTCTTTTAATAACCTTTATTATTTAACCTTTTGATTTACATTGAGAACTTGAAGCTTAAATTCTGGAAAAAGTACTTTTACAATTCAAGTCCATTTTACTCTACGTTTAACTATTCATTGTCCTTATTTTTGATACTACTTCATTTCAATCTGGGAATGCAATTTACTTCTGGTTTTGTATTTGTTTTGCTATGTGTACTCGAATGATGCTTATTACACTATCATTGTTTTATACTATGACAATAAAGTGGAAACTGACTTTATATAGTCCAATTCACTTATTTGTTCAATGTTTAACCATAAGTATGATCTACTATTATCACAAATAGAAAAAGCTAATTAAATAGTAGATATTAAGTAATAAAGTAAATGAACAAAGTATGAAGACATAAGTAAAATTCAACGTTTCTCAAGCTTCCTGAACATTAAAAATGAAACATGATGATGCAATACTAAAATCACCATGTGACGTAGTTTCTCCATCACTTACTATAACCGTTTATATATTAAAGAGAATACAGTGTTGGTACTCAATCAAAGCAATATTAAATTAACTTTAACCTTCTCCAGTTCATTTCCATTAATTCTGAGTCTCATAACTTTACTTACTTACGGCTCATCTGTGTGAAACGTGTCGCATTCCGGTTTTGGGAGTTAATGTTTGTTAGCCCAAAACTGTCAGCTAACTTAGCGCTAGTTTTAATACCGGCAGAAACTTTCCGTTTTTGTTTCACAAGTTAAAAAAAGTATATTCACTTCACTCACCTGCCGCCTGTAGTGGTGTATTCACTTCCATACTCTGATTTATTCCTAAATGTGGCCTAATAGAGGTTATATTTCTATGTTGGGCACAACTACTAGGCTAAAGGACTTCCTGTTACCTTCTGACAGAAAGGAGCAGGAGAACAAGTGCATCCGGTCATGCCTTTCAAAATAAAAGCCGAACGGGAAAAACAACCGAGAAAACCTCAATGAGCGTATTTTGTACACAAAACTGAAACAAATAAAATATTAACCTTTAGAGATGGAGCTAATATTAGCCACACTCAATCCGCAAAGGACAAAAGCAGTACTTTATTAAATAGCAAGTTCTAATAATTTGCTAATTCATAAAAAATATGGAATTGTTTGTATTTTCAGTTACGAGAGAGTGAAAATTTAGTCTGGGGTCTGATGTGTCAATGCAGCAACATTTCAGACATATCTTAATAGTTTTTGTGCAGTGTCAAATATCCATACTCTGATAACCAAACACAAAATGTGCCATTTTAATATGTTTCATGGGCATTTTTTGCACTGAAAAGTACAATTGTAACACTTGTTTGTGCATCGTGTATTTTAGACTTACTATAGGACCCGATTCGAAAATGACATAAAATAAAATTTTCCCAAAATTCAGACCATGTGTATGAACTCAGTCAAAATGATCTAACCATGAATGAAGTGTAAAATGTGCACAGCATGCATGTAGGCTAAACTACAGTAGCCTCACTACACCTTATTGTATGTGACAAACACATTAGGAGTACGAAAATTAATATCCAGTAGCCATTTTATTGTTGGACACCGATCAAAGCAAATTATTTACATTAAGTGCAAAATCTATTTACAGCTAAACATTCTGTTAAAATGTACAAACATTACTTCATATTCTCTCTACGTCTTCTTCCTTCAGCCAATATAAGCAATACATTCAGAGTAGATTAAATATGAACAGGAACTACAGAAAACAAAGACATCAACAAATAAAACAAAAGAGAGAGTTGGATGTACTTCTATTAATTCAGTTAACTAGAGTTCCTTCACTTAAAAATTTTAATCACTGATGATTGGAGAATACAGAAAAAAGTTGTTTAAAGCTTTTAATCTTCCCTATAAAACTTTAACAATATAACAAAATAAAAACTTTATTTTCAGTGAGTAATGTGCTATGAAAATGCTAAATTGCCCATGAGGCCAACTTTTGCATGTCATCATCTTCAGCTCTCTTCTTGGATGCTGTAAAATAAAAAGAAACAGAGTGGTTATTAACAGTTAATGATATTTAATTATTAATTACATATTAGTCTGGGTTAGGGTTGCAGATGGCTCAAAATATTACATTTACAATGGTGGAAAACATCATTAGGCCACCCTTGTTTTCTTCAATGTCTTATTCAATTTAATCCTGTTACAACTAAAGGTACATTTGTTTGGACATATATAATAATAACAAAACCAGCTCATATGAGTTTACTTTCAGAGCTGAGATATGTCCATTTCACATGGTTTTCTAAATAACCAAAATCACTTTAGTTCTGAGATCAATATCTATGGCACTGTACTAATAAAACAGTGCTTTTAGACATTTCATGTTTTCTTTTCTGTCTGTTTTCATCACATAATACACAGGAATTAGTACTTAATTGCACAATCATTGTTTCTGATTACTTTTGATGATCTAATGTAGTTTTTCAACCTTTGGGGTCATCAGAAATTTGTGATATCAAAATGGGGTCATGAGCCAAGGACTTTCAAAACAGACATTTTTTGTTCAAATAAGTTTTGGTCATGTAATAGATTGCTATACTATGTTGGAAATAAATGTCAATTTTAGATGACATTTAGTCTAATTGAATGGAGACAGAAAAGCCAGGTGTAGATTATGGCACAAAGTGATAATTTTATTTTCCTTGGTCAGGATATGTACAGTCAGTCCAGCTTGTACTTAGAAGGCTAACAATTAACACTGAAGAAATAATAACTCAAACTAAGAATTATGAAAGAGCAGCAACATCTTAAACTGAACATGAACATTTGACAAATAAACAGTAGCTCTAGTTTCAGCTTGTCCTGTCTTTCATGGATAGTCTCTCTCAATGCACCATATACATTACATTAGTATTTTTTAATGAGTTACTAGAAATTCCAGGTGACTTCACATGGAGCCTCAACCCCCAAGTTGAAAAACACTGGTTTAATATTGTTTTCTACAACTGTATTTGATATGTTAAGCATCTAAAGTGATTCTGGTGTTGTGTGGTTAAAAGTTTTGACCAAGAAACCTAAAAAAAGGGAGTAAAAGAGGTTAGAAATATTACAGATGAAATGACTTCAAATTTGTATCAAGATTTAAATGATAGACATGAAGATTAACATGTCCATGTTAGGGTTGTGCTTACATGCACGCTGGCTGGGCCGTGCTGAAGGTAGTTTGGACGAGGGCACACTGGGTAGCCCACCCATATTCTTCATACTGTTCTCCAGATCCTCCTGTTGCAGCTCCTCCAGCTCAGCAAGCAGCTCATCCTAAGAAAACACACAAAGTACACAGGATGGTACAGTACCAGTTGAGCAAGAAATCAACAGGTGCATTAGAAGGCACATTTCAACACATGTGATGTCAATAAATGACTTCACAAAAATGGCAAAGCAGAGAAAAAGACAAATGCAGACTAACTACCTCATCAAATACTTCACCAAATGGCCTGGATATGGCATCATTGATCTCCTGAGCCACGTCTTGTTGCTCTGTGATGTCTTGCATCAGGTCATCAATTTTGTTAAGGTCCCTGAAAATGAGAAAGATGACATAAGTTTAATATCAATGTTGTGACGGCCCGGCCCCCTTTGGATGTTTGGTTCTCTCCCTCCTTATTGTTCCAGGTGATGAGTAAACAAGGGACACCTGTGGCGGGAATGCATAGTCATATTTTTTAACACAACACTGATAACACTAGGAAATAGGAACAATTATTTCACTAAATAGTTCTGACAACATTAAAATAATTCTGCAGCTTTCACAATAAACATTTTATGAATCATGTTTAATAACTGGATCCAAATGTAGAATTATGAGACAGGGGTACGTTTTTTTGTGTGTGTGTTTGTGCAACAGATTAAGAAGATTCTGTTTAATAATCTGTTTCTGTTATTAATATGATCTTGTGTCTCATATCTTACATGTTGTCATGGACTTTTTTCATGGCCTTGGCTGCATAGCCCATATTCTTCAGGACCTCAGCGTTGGTGTGCGAATTCTCCAGTGCTTCTCTCTGAAATTCGATAGTGGACAAAGTGCCATCGATCTGTGTGAGTTGCTGTTCCAAACGCTTCTTCCTCTTCAAGGCCTGAAGGGCAGCTGAAGCAGAAACAGTCAAGATAAATTCACACTTCCCCTTTATTATCTGCAGCCTGAACAAATGTCAACTACCAGCGTTGGGTGTTAACATACAAAGGAATGGAGGTTCCTCCCATTCCCTAACAGGTTATTTTTAGTCTAAGATGATTCAACAAGAAATGCAGATGTATTGATGAAATATTCTTCTGATATTTCAATTTAATAATGTGTAATGTTTTCATGTTTTGTCACAGAGATGTTGCATTATGTTCTTTAACCATAATCTAACTTATTCACCACAATAATATTAGCAAATTAGACTATTGGCATTATGATGATTATATATTTTTGTGTTGTTAGTATGACAAACAGTATAATTTCCCCCCTCACCAATTCATATTGTCTAGTTGCTCTATAAATTTAGTACCTCTTCATTATAACATGATGTTGTCAGTATTGTTGTTTTCCATTACTGTTGTTTCTGGTTTGCAGGTTCTTTTATCCTATCTTATTTTTTCTCTCCACAATGTTTTCAATAACAATATTCAGTGGTCTTCACACAAAAACAACTGTAAGGCAGTAAGTTTTTTGGGGGGAGGGGGGGTACACCAGTGGCTGTAAATGGCTTAGTTCAACCTCTTTAACACAAGTGTAGGGTTTTACAATCCTACAAGCCTTTAAAAGGTTAAAGTACTAATTTGACACCCACTAAATCCCCAGGTTGCGGTTTGTTTTCCACTCTCTCGCTGACAGCAGGTGCACAGATTGATCATTTCAAACAAACATACCCCTCTTGTTTTTCGTCCCGTGTTTCTTGGCTATAGCTATTTCTTGCTCTATCCTCTTCTCCAGGTAGTCTTGTTTCTTGGTGAGCATTTCTTCCGTTTCCCGGAGTCTGTGGATGGCTTCTTGGGGTGTGGGTGCCCCCCTTCCTTCCCGGTGGCGGTGGTGGTGTTTGGACTTCGACGCACTGGACGAACTGGAGCTAGAGCTCCCCTTGAATAACTTTGAGATTTTACTCATTTTATCAGCTTTGCAGGTAAAGGAACACGCACTGAAATCCTGTAAATATAAGTATGGACAATCGCCAGTGGCTGCAAGCGGGTGTGTTAGAGCAGATTTTCCAGCTCGACGGCTTTGTGCTCTTAGTTCAAACTAGCCAGTGAAAGCACGGCACATTACCACACCTTTACCTGCATGACGTCACGACACCTGATACCCTCCCCCTTACCCATCGACCTACAAACCTACCTTGTTTCTCTGTGATCCCAACATATACTCCTGAGATCCAGCAATGCATTATTGTCCTCTGTGGGGGACAAATATTTGACAGTTTTACTTTAAAAATGTCCGTTGTAAAGAACATTCCAATAAATATTACTAGTATTATTATTAGTATTATTATTAGACTAGGTACAGCGAATTAATGCAAACATGTAAAGTAACGTTTGAAATTTTATTGTAAAGTTGTTTTTTAAAAGTTATTTTATTCACATGCTGTATATTGTAATATATATATATATATATATATATATATATATATATATATATATATATATATATATATATATATATATATATATATATATATATATATATATATATATCCTGGACGTCCTGGAGTATAGGGGGAGGGGACTTAGTCACGTGATTTCCTGTTTGGGTTCAAAGTTCATGTTGACATCTGCAAACTCACTGATAGCTATCTTAGCTTCACAATGGCTGATTTAGACATCGGGAAACACTGTCAGATTAAATCCTGTAATCTAAAAGGTTTGTTTCGGCTCCTCTGAAGTCACAGTTACTAGAGATGTTGAGGTCTCACACTGTTTTGTCGTTTTTATGATTGAGAGGATGCCGTGTGTCTAGCTTAGCCTGTCATTTTGCTAGCTAAGGTTAGCATTATGTGGACCATTAAACGTATTTGCTCGTTAACAAGCTAATGATTAAATATTATAAGTCATAGAGAGAGCAAACATTTAGCATGTAAAGCAAATGATTTTAGGAAACACAAACTATTTAGATCGTGAAATATTAAAGACTTAAGTAAAAGCTGAAGACAACCTATCGTAACTTAACACACGTATACATCACATCTCAATCCATTTTCCTGGGCTTTGTAATGAACACTTTTATAAATGCGTGTGTACATACGTGTTTATTACTGTGACACTAACCTGATTTTTCTCTTCACTCCAGATTTTCTTCCATTTGTTTGTGATTCCTGCAGTGGTGTTTTCTGGTGAGCGCTACCAATTTCTTAGTGTAAAGCAAATTATGTGATTAGTGACTTTATTCCACAGATTGAAATAAAAATTATGTAGTAACGTGTTATTTTGTAGGACTGATTTTAAGTCATTACTGAAATGTAATGAGTAGAAACTTTGCAAAGACACAAATGTTGAGCATTGCATGTCAGTTTAACAATATCTTTGAGAATTCTCAAAATCACTCTGAACTATATTAAATGTTGTTTATTAATTTTATCTCTACAGCCTTGAGCACAGAAGCAGAGAAGCCCATTCATGCAAAGAGGTAGGCTTGACTGTGTCTAACATAGATTTATTGTTGTCCTACATCATTTCCTCTCAGTATAGATTAATTTAAAATGTTTTACATTCCAGGAATCTGTGAAAAAGGAATCTCATAATGTCGGTGGCAATACAAGCTATCCATGTTCATTTGAAGACTGCAAGGGAAAAGAACTGTTGCCTGTCATTTGTCCACAGTGTGAAAAACACTTCTGTTTAGCGTAGGTTCATAATTTATTCCCTCAATATACCACTTATATCAGCAACAGCAGTCTTGTCTATATGGTGTGCATGGTATAGTTGTAATGTTTTATCTGATGATTTTTACAATAATGAAGCAGGTATAATGAAGATTTGTTTTTCCTTACAGCCATCGTCATCAAGGTGATCATAAATGTGAGAAGTTTGAAGTCCCTAAACCTCGAATGGCAGCCACCAAAGAGCTGGTGCAAAAGATTGTGGGTCAGTTCAGAGTGTAGATATCACTGGAAAGTTGTCTGCAGTTTGTTTCTGTCATTCCCTCATTTGTCCACTTGAGATCAGTGTTAAACAAAATACTACCATACTGGTGTTGTGTATATGTTTGTATTTACAAGTGAGTTTTGTTTTCATTACTTTGTTGTGACTAATCAGACTCGAAGGAGGGATCTAAACCTAAAGGACGCAGAGGAGCAAAGAACAGTGCAACTGCAGCTAAAGTAGCATTAATGAAACTGAAGTTGCATGCTGCAGGGGACAAGGGACTGCCACAGGTACAGTCCTCCATAATTATGGTTTTCTTTTTTTATTTCATGTTAAACTGTCCAATTGATTATGTCTGTTGTTGCCTTTTTAGACAGAGAGAACCTATTTTCAAGTGTATCTTCCAAAAGAATCCAAAGACTCCAGCAAACCAATGTTCTTCTGTTCCAAATGGAGTGTGGGAAAAGTGGTTGATTATGCTGCTTCTCTAGCTACTCTGAAGAATAACAATAATGTTTTAACAGCTAAGGTAAGACAAGGCAAGACTACTCTGAAATGCATCAACACATTTACATGTGATGTGCAAGAAAGTGCTGTATAAATTAGGATTTAGAAAATGTATAAGGTGGAGGCAAATGCAAGAGGTTCATATAGAGAAAAGCTCAACATGACGGACTGAAGGTATTTGGGGAAGATCAGAGATATGAAGGATATGTCTATGCCGACTGGTTCTGCCCTCTGGACTGGTATACTGTTAGTTCACTGTCTGGTTGTGGGCATAAGTTACTACACAGTGGAAAAAGTCCTTTAACAACTATGAACAGTTTTACTGTGACTGGTTCAAGGTTTAGTGTCTACAAACTGATGACTGGAAACACTGTAGTGCTAAAGGTCAACCTGTGGATAGTCACATCTTTACATGTCCATAGGAATTGTAAATACATGAAACTACTCAAACTCATAATATTGTACTTCTTGTTGTGTCAATCACAGGAGTAACTGGAAAAGGCGGATAAATGTGACATGGCCATTTAGACTGAAGTCGCATTGCAAAATATCAGATACATATTGGATTTAGTACCACATATGAAAGTGGGTCAGCCTGGGTCGGATTTAAAAAAAAAAAAAAAAAAAGAAAAGGGATTTATGCTATTCAGAATCTCTTTAACAGGTTAAAATGGCAGCAAAAAGTCAGATTTGGGCCACATTTGCCTGCAGTCTGAATGTAGTCTTAGACGGTGGAATAAAGACAATAATATTACATGAGTCTGACAAACACCTTCCTTTTTTGTCTTTTCTGACTTATCATTTGCAGAAGCTGAGATTATGTCATCCTGACACAGGTGAAGTATTTCGAATGGATGAAACGTTGCAGTCTCTGCTGTCTCAACCAGAATCTCCCCTCTACAATGGGGGTAATGTGATCCTGGAGTACCTGGACAATGAGTGCACTGGGTTGGAGAATGTTTCCAATTATGTCGCACAGTCTTGACCAGTTGCAGTATGATGGATTTATATATGACCTTTATTTTTTTTGCTGAATAAAATATTGGGGAAATGCCTGTATTTATGTAATTTTTCATCATTTTGCTACAGTAATGAATTTTTAAGTATGCATTGTTGAATCACACAGATGAGCTTTAAGCAAGAAGTAATTAGACAACCCAGGTGGGACTTGAACCCACAATCCCCAGCTCCGGAGGCTGATGCCTTATCCATTAGGCCACTGGGTCCTTGATTGGGTATAAATTATTTATAAATTCAACCAATATATATATATATATATACACATATATATATATATATATATATACATATATATATATATATATACACATATATATATATATATATACATATATATATATATATATACATATATATATATATATATATATATATATACATATATATATATATATATACATATATATATATATATATATATATATACATATATATATATATATATATATACATATATATATATATATATATATATATATATATACATATATATACATATATATATATATATATATATATATATACATATATATATATATATACATATATATATATATATATATACATATATATATATATATATATATACATATATATATATATATACATATATATATATACACACACATCTAAAATTAAATCTAAAGAGTGTTGTCAGCAGTATCGCTTTTACTCAAGTGACACAAGTAAAAACATAAAATGTCACATGTATCACCCAGTGTAATCAAACATGTCTTATCAATTTCCTCATTCTGACAGTGGTGTATTACTCACTCAAATCCATTTCTTTCATTTTCATTTTTAACTATTAATATTTTTAGATTTGTTTTTATATAGCTATAGTGGGTACTCATGATTACATTACAAGTCAAACATATTCTTCAAATGAGCATATAAATGGTATGGTGTATTTGGGGGGGGTTGGTTGATGGGTATTGTAATCGTTTTATCAGCTGTTTGCCAATATCTGAAGAATACAGTACATGCACCAAAGTTATCCTGTGGACGTATCTTGGCATAAAGCAGAAGCCTATTGAAAATAGGTGACCTTACTTACCTACATGTTCACAGTCCTATGTCCTTGTGGTATGGAGAAAATGTAATTATTTATTCATCAATTAAAAAGAATGGATTTGCAATTAAAAAGGATAGGTGTGTAACAAAAGGAGATTTGAGAACAAAATACAGCAAGTGGTTAAAAAAAAAATGTCTCTCCATACTTGTGCAGTTATAATATCGGAATACTTTCACTTATAAATATGTATGTAATACGTTTTTCACAAAGAACATTTAAATTGTAGGGCAGTAACTTTCAACAGAATCTTAATATTATATCATATATACTATTATATTATTAATATTAATATAATCATATCATATTAAGGTCAGGGATATTAAAAGTGTGAATCACTTTATGTTTATTCTCTATAATTTCCATTTTTGTAACTCTTTGCAAATTGCTGTGTATATAAATTGTGCTACACAAATACATTTGCCTGATTTGCCTAAATTGCAGATATGCACGGCGCGCGCATATACTGTAAAGCTTATGTGCGTCATGGAGGAGACACAGATAGCAGCTTAAAGCGTAAAGTTGAGATGGTTACTATAATTCATTTTCTGTACAAATGCAATCCATTACTACATTTGAGAAATAGGATTTGCTTTGTAAAATAGGTGGCCTGTGCAGCTTCGAATCAGTGACAATCCGTAGATCATTTTCTATTTAATACTGAGAACTTTGTGCCTTCCGCACACCCTGAAACATTTTATCATCATGTTTTAGTGAATAATAAACTTACCCATCAATGTTAATAAAGCACGGAAACGTCAATACAATACTGGTGTCATAACAACACTCTGACAATGATGTTAATGAGTGTTACAGACTTAGATCTTACTTCTACATTTACAGTGGTGAAGATGGATTATCCAGTTTGTATTTGTAACACTTAACATCACTTTGTTCATTTTGTTCGAAATTGCTCGATTATTAAATAATATTATACTGTAATACCGTATCGGTTTTTAGCATATAAATTATGTTTGTGTTCTGAAGAGTCCTGGGCCAATAATCACAAACAAAACTGAAAACAAATATCTTAAATGCCATGCAATATTGTTAGATAAACAACAGGGCTTTCCAGAGAAATATTTAACCAATCGCATTTGGCCAAAAACATATAGACAAGTAAAGTAGCCAATCACAAGAGGACAGTGGTAAAGGGAGGCGTGTATACTGTCAAGGATATATAAATGAAAAGAGGCTGAACTCCATCGCACAGAAGATTCCGTTGTTTTGATGTGAATAGATGTGTTGTTAAAACAGTCGACGATTTACAGCATTTTTGACCATTTTCATTGTTTTTCAACCTCGTCCGCTACAGCCTTTTCTGATCGAGTCGCTTAGAAAAAGCGACTTGATCTAGCAAATCCAAATCGTTTTGTAAAATTAGGTCGAAAGGGATGCCGCTGCAGACAGACTCCGACGGACGCAAACAGTCTTTGGATTTAATCTCGTCGCATTTAATTGGAAAGAGCAGTTTTTGTATAGATTTAATAAGCCTCAGAATAACCCATTCTCGACCGAGTGCTTATGTAAGATGCTTAAGCTCCCGTTCATATTAATAAGTCGACTGTGAAGTGTTGACAGGAGCATATACCAGTAAGCTAACGGCTAACCTTAGCTAATCAACAAAGCGGGGATCGTTAATCTTTTGCGTCATCAAATAAGCAGTTGGCTAAGAAGACATTTTCTCCAGCTGACAAGTTTTGAGCCACTTGTTCTCTGCTTGTGCGTACAATTTTGCTCGGTAAGTTAATAATTTCGCATTATCCTTGTATTAAATCAGGAAGACGATTTGTCAACTCCGTTTGAAGGGTGTGGGGGAGGGGCAGCAGCTGAGCTTACAGAAAGCGGAAATTGAGTTTTGATCTAAATATGCGACCTGTCAGGGCCTAAGGTCTTGGCTGTTTATGAAGCTTCGTATCTTCACAGTGTAATAACAACTTTTGTGGACGTAATATGGTAGTACAATTTCTGTTCTGAAATAATTGGGCCGTAGTAACATGAAATAACGATGTAAACATCAGCTAATGCTAAAGTGAAGTCAACAACACATCATGACATATTGTCTTTTTAATAATACAAATTAATGAGATTCGTTCGTAATCGTTGTATGTCCGATAAATAAACGTGATTGTTTTTTGTTATGTTTTGTTTCCTCACAGACAGCAATGAAATTGTTGGAAAACTCCAGCTTTGAAGCCCTCAGCTCCAGGCTGTGTGTGGAAACTGGGGAGTCTCGCATCCTTGGCAGGTATAGATACAACAGTGCAACAGCTGATACACTGCTGTAACACACTATCACTGTAGACCAGAGGTGGAAAGGAACTAAGTAAAAGTATTTCATTACTGTACTTAAGTAGATGTTTTAGGTATCTGTACTTTACTTGATTATTTATTTTTCTGGCAACTTTTTACTTTTACTCCCTACATTTTTTACATAAATATATGTACTTTATCACAGAATATTCTCTTTACTTTTTCAAACTAGACAGACTGTTAAAATGCTAAAACACTAACACTTCAGAGGGAAAATCTAAGCGAAATTGTGACTTTCTATATCACAATTGTGACTTCTTATATCAATTTAGCAATTTTATCTCACAATTTCAGCTCTTTTTCTCATCATTATGCATTTCTTGTCACATATTTATGACTATCTCATAATTTAGATTTTTTTATCACAACTTTGACTTTTTTATCATAATTATGTATTATTATCTCATATTTATGACTTTAAATCTCATAATGATAACTTGTTATTACAATTGTGACTTTCCCACCCCCCGTTTTTCCTAAATTTCCTGTCCATACCCACAAAACTGAGTACTGTGACCCGATCAAACACATTTTCTACACAGTAATTCACTTTTAAGGGCTTTATTTTTGGATACTTATTAAACTTTCTGATCTTTCCTGGTTAAATAAGTATTTCAACCATGGTTAAAAAAAATACAGTTTTACTTTTTAGTTGAGAAGTTGTACTTTTCTACTTTTACTTCAGTAAAGGAGTTGAATCAGTACTTCTACTTTTACCAGAGTATTTTTTCACACAAGTAGCTGTACTACGAAGTACAGCTGTACTACTTAGGTACAGAATGGGAGTACTTTTACCACCTCTACACTAGACACAAAGTGTCAGCTGTACCACGACCACTGTATACAGTCCGTGCACAGATCTCCTTGAGGATAGTTTGTTTAGCCGCTTTACTGCTTCTATTTCAGGGGTGCAGTCTTAGTGGCTCAACAGGAATATACACAAAGACGTGACAGTTCAGTCTGAATGTACCAAATTAAGAACAAGCAGTGACCAATTTGACTATGGTTGTCTCAGCATGGGAAAAAGTCCATGGTGTGTGATGTCATGGAAACTGGATCAAGGTTATGTGAGGAGGTGTGGTTGGTTCATGGCTCAGACCCTGCTCATAAAAATGAGAGTAGTAGAGCAAACAAGATCCAGTCTATTGTGCAATTTCATGATAACAGGGGACTAAGGTAAAAGCCTACATTCAATGCCAGGGATAGAGGTTAATAGGTAACTCATATCTCACTTTTCACATAGTGTTTGTAGGAGTGGGTTGTAGTTATGCAAGTCCTACAGTAAGTCTTTTATTTACAGTGACAGTGTTGTTACATAAAGGTCAGTGGGTAGTGGAGCTATGCAGCCTTTGTCTGTCTGAGAGTGGGTGGTGAAACTGAGCTTTGGTACTAGTTGTGACCTGGTGTGACGCAGAACATGTCCTCTCATGCCTCTCTGTTGCTATTTGGAGACAGTTGTGAAGTGTGATATGGGGGTGCGTGTGTATATGCACAGATAAACACAAGACACTGTGGCTGAGTGTTTCTGGGGCTGACAAGGCTGCAGGTATTTAGGGTGCTTAGTGGATTAGTGAGGCAGCTCATCATATTTGATCTTCTCACTAAGAATGTATGCATGTGCACATAGTTTATAGTATTTTCTGCACAGGACGTTCTGATATTGTGCACAAAACAGAACAGCATGGACCTGACACAAAAGAACAGCAGACGGAAATGCACAAACAAATACTTAGAAGTACACAAAACAAATCTGCTTGATTTTCAGTTTGTTGGGTTACCAGCAGTGTTTTGGTCGGCTGGGTCAACTGTGTTACATATGGAAAATCAGGCCAGTAATTTCCACCATGATATCCTTCACATCTGATGACCTTATATTTAGACTGGCAAGACCACAGACAGTTCAAGGCAGTGTGTCTGAAATTGCACAACCTTTGCACTTACATAACCTGTAGGTAGGCTCAAGCAAAAATAAATATCAACACACCAGGCAGGCATATCAGTGGTGTCTGACCCAGAAACGTGAGACACCATGTTGGAAATGTAAGCACTGACTTGCTGTTATGCAGCTATGGTTCCTTGTAGCAGTTGTGTATCTAAACATAGTAAGGAATCCATGTAGATAAAGTGTTTACAGTGTGACATTGAGGTCATATTTATATACTCTATGCATTTAAACAATAGTGAATGTTCTTAGAACTTTTGTTTTCCAGTCACTATTTTGATATGAAGCGGTTGGTTAGGTAATTTTCCAATGATCTAATGTTAACACTGGTTGTGTGATGATATGATAGGTTTGGAAAAAAAAAATTTTTTTTAAAAAGTCATAAAATATTACTTGTAACATGTGTAATAATATATGTTTTTCACAACTGTTTTACATTTGTCATGTAGTTATAGAATTGCATTTTGGATATTTTTTTTCTTCTTGTGCAGTTAGTATAAATGGTTTTACCCAAGATCAGTGAAGGCATTATAGAAGTAATTATGTTGCACAGTTTAGGTTAAAATTTACACAATTTGCTGCAGAACTTGTAGGAAAAGTCATATGAACTGCTTGGTTATGAAGGAAAATATTTATACTACTTATCTTTTATCTTTTTCTCTGTTTTGTAGTAAATATACCCATGTTTATCATGTGCTCTATATTCACAATCATCCTTTTTTTGTGATATTATACAAGTTCACTTGCTTGGAATTTTATGGAAATATAGCTTAAAAAATCCACATCACCATACACACACTGAACCTTTAAGTACTGGCCTTCTGTGATTATGTAATTGCACACTCTTCTGTTATGATTAACTCTGCAGCTCTATTGCTTTCCCATCCTTGTGTTTTATAAATATCTGTGTTGTGAGCAGGGCACTTATTTAAAGCATCCAAAATAGTTCAGGCTTTACTTAGAAAGTTCATTAAAATATTCTGATGTGTCCTCAGTCTTATGCGCCATGGTTTTTTAAGCCTAATGCATTATTAAACTAATCTTAATGAGTTCAGCTGTAATTTTCACTCAGTGGAATTTCCCCCTCATTTCCTGTTATTTAATGTTTCAGCATTAATCTCTGAAGTAACACAATATTATTTCCACTCCACAGGATCGAGAGCTACTCCTGTAAGATGGCAGGGGATGATAAACACATGTTCAAGCAGTTCTGCCAGGAGGGGGAACCACATGTTCTGGAGGCTCTGTCCCCTCCTCAGTCCACCAGCGCTACCAGTCCCTCGCAGTGAGTTTGCTACTGAAAACATTCCAAGTCAGAGCAGAGCTCTTGGGAACGTGTTCTTAAAACGTCCTCTCTTTGTGTTTTGTTCAGACTGGGGAAGAGCATTGAGGATGGGGAGAACCCTCTGAGTGACAAGTGTTGCAGGAAGACTTTATTCTACCTCATCACCACCCTTAACGAGTCCTTCAGGCCAGATTACGACTTCAGCGCAGCACGAGCCCATGAGTTCAGCCGAGAACCCAGCCTCAACTGGGTGCGTAGTTCAGAAATGGAACAGCAAAAACAAAGGCAGGATATTACAAAAAATAAATAAATTACAAAATTGCTTAAATTAATCTTTTGTACCTGTCTGTCAGGTGGCGAATGCAGTAAACAGCAGCCTGTTCTCTGTTGTGGGCGAGGAGTTCAACTCTCTGGGTCCTGAGCTGTGGAGCGCCATGGACCATGAAATAAACCTGCAGGGCTGCGACATTTACAGGTAGGATATGATGTCCAGAGTCACACAAAGGCTGCATGACACATGACGACAGAGACTGTGCTGTGTGTGTGTGTGTGTGTGTGTGGTTAATAGAGCTGAAATCCCTCCACAGCTGCTTTCATGAGCATGTGCATTTACACAGCATCTTAAACATGCTTTAGGAGTAGTCGCTTGTTTCCATAGCAGAGGTGCTTTCCTTCGTTTCCCTCAAGTACCCTAGATACTTTGGACTTTGTTTTTAAATGTAAAAAAATCATAATAAAGTTTCCCTGTGGGGAAAGCCCTCAAACCTCCACCCATATACATGTGTCTTCCACAAAATCTAGAGATAATAGTATGAAAAATAAAGATAATATAAATAGGAAGCACAGCTCTTAGGCAAACTACATTATATTCTTGAAGAAGAACTATGTGTGTGTCCCAATGTAGATAATTTAAATGCAACAAGCGATTTGACAACAGAAGAAATAGTCAAAGTAACTCGTATTATAGTGAATTTGACTATCAAAATCTTACATTATTGATAATTTTGCTAATTTTTAGTAAAGTGTGACATTTGAGTTTGTTACCAATGTAGGTGAGAATAGTATATTTAAGAAAATTAAAAGTTATTGGTAAAATAAATTCTTTACACGTACATGACATTCAGGGAAACATAGCGGCAGCTGGAGGACACATGCTTATTTATCACAGGAATATTAATGATCCTATATTTTCTATCTGTTTCTAGTTACAACCCTGATCTGGACTCAGACCCTTTTGGTGAAGAAGGGAGCCTCTGGTCCTTCAACTACTTCTTCTACAACAAGAAACTGAAGAGGATTGTATTCTTCACATGCCGCTCTGTCAGGTCAGCAGCAACACTCAGCTCTTCCACTTTTTTTTTTTTCCTGTCCTGTTCAGTAATTTGGCCTTGGATATACATTTAACTGGTGACACAAATTGCTTGACAGTTTTGATCTGATGATTTTGAGCCTGAGAGCCATTCCCCCTATTGGATGTATTTAATTATTCTATTACGTTACAGAAATTAACTGATGGGAAAACAGGACAAGATTATTAGGGGTGGGAGAAAAAATCAATTCACATATGCATCGGGATTTTTTGTTTTTGTTCAAAACTCGATTTCTTTTCCCCATATTTAAATTATTCATTTTAAAACGGGTGGAAAAATAATTACCACTTGTCTCCAGCAGGGGGCAGATATTTTTCTTTGACTATGTATGATGTTATATCCGTTCCCAGAAAAACTTGAAGGGAAGACAGAATGGTGGACATCTTGCAAAAATGCGCAGAGATAAAACCACCACCATGCCATTTTAAGTCAAAAGTGTGGACACATTTTTCATTTTTTTTACTTTGAAGGAAAGAGCAGAGCTATTTGTAAACTCTGTAACGCGTATGTCACATACTGCAGAAATACGACAAATGTTACTGCGCACTTAGCAAGACACCATCCTGAGGTAAATGCAGAGCAGGAACAACTAAGTAAGCTAAATAAATATTGGAGGAAATATATTGTATATTGTACATTTGTGTGTCTCTTTTACATGCAGTACAGGTTTTGAAATAAGAGTTTAAGTTCACTTTATTATGAAGTATGTTAATTTAAAGGCTCCTATTTGTGTTGTGTGCAGATAACTGTAGCAGTTTACTTCCAAAAGTCTGGTTCATATATATTACTGCTGAATAAATCTGAACTGACTGCATTTTCTTTGGGAAACATGGCTAATGATATGATCTGTAGGCATCATCATCCAGCTTTTTCACCTGGTGCGGTGTTAAAAAAGAAGCGAAAATTTGAAAAAATCAGGAATATCGATGAATCGCAATCCAAATCGAATCGGCAGCCACAAAATCGGGAAAGAAACAAATCGGCATAAAAGCATATCGTCCCAGCCCTAAAGGTTATACACAGGCAGTGATACAGAAACAAATACACAAAAACAAAACCATAACAAGTGGTGCCTGCACAACAAACCCTGCCCCCTTGCAAACGTTTGACCTGATTTGCCTTTTCTCGTATCATTATGAAAACACATTTTTGATGAC
This sequence comes from Siphamia tubifer, assembly GCA_020466265.1. Taxonomy (NCBI): domain Eukaryota; kingdom Metazoa; phylum Chordata; class Actinopteri; order Kurtiformes; family Apogonidae; genus Siphamia; species Siphamia tubifer. Next base: position 27,350,424 of record CM035802.1, on the reverse strand, counting down.
TGTGACTCTGACCTTTGACCTACATTCACCAAATGTAATGGCATCTATTCTGGACCACCTCACACATTTCCTGAAAATTTCATGGACTACGTGGTCCAGTAGTTTTTGCATAAAGTTGCTGACAGACAGACAAACTCAACCAAAAACAATACCCCTCTCCCCTTTTGGGGGGCAGAGTAACAACAAGAGAACATCATTGAATTTGAAAAATGGTGAAGTACACAATAGTCTAATATTGCTGTAACCAGGATAAAACAACAAAGGAATAAAGGAACAAAGCAAAAAATAGCAAGTAAAATGTAGTGTTCTCCATTCCTTTATAAAGTTTTTTTTCTATTATGTACATCATTATGATTAAAAAGTGAAAATAATCTGAAAAAATTAGATCTTTAGATCTGTGTTGTACCCGTGCTGAAAAAAAAAGAGCCTTAAAAATGCTTTGAAAATGTGTACAAACCCTGCAAATGGAGTCATGCTTCCTCTTAATATAAAATCATCTGTACCTGCAGTGTCCTGAGTGGCTACGGCCGTGATTGTCTCGACAATGAGCTGGACATGGAGTTGGACGACGAGGAGGAAATGGACGGCTTCACTGAGGACAGGTCAGACCAACTGGGATTCTGTGATGTTGTTTTGTTCAGTATTAGTCATAAAAACGGCTGCAGTTCACACTCTTGTTTTCCTTGTTTCAGGTTCCCCAGAGCTCTGTGTGTGTAAATGTCCCAGATGACGTGCTTTGGCCAAAGAACATCTGGGCTTTTCCTCCTTCCACGCTCTCATCTACCTTCTTGTTTTGGGACTTTCCCGCATCATCCAAAGCCATTTTCACATGTTAGACTAATGCATGTTTGAAGCCTTCTCCTCCGGTGGCTTGGACTGTGTTTTTCGTAGGTGGTGGACATTTCGTCGAGGCCCCACAGTTTAACTTTACGCTCCTTTTTACGTTGTTTATTTTGGAACGTGAGCCCAGCAAACAGCACAACACAACCACACAGGCATCTCCACACCAGCCACTTCTCCAAAGAGACAACTTCACAGACGACGACAACAAAGAAGGGGAAAAAGAACACGGTCTTGTTGTGAAGGAAAGAGCGGGGAGGGGGAAAAAAGCAGACTTGAGTGTGTTGAGTTTCTCACGAATGATGTCAAAAGAAGACGAGAGGAGTTCAGATTACACCAGCATCAATGAAAAGCGACACTGGGATTAAAGATTAATAATATTCCGACCTGTTGAAGTGGCTGGGCCAGGTCCATGAACTGACTGACTTGCTGGTTAGACAAAAAAAAACTCATCTGTCGTTCCTTGTTGTTTTCGTGTGTTGCTTTATAAGTGTGATGGTGACGTTAATGTTTGTTGTTTGTTTTTAGAGTTTTAAAAAAACGACGCATTTATAACAGAAGTTTGCATTCATAAATCTTATTACTGCGAATGCTCGTCTGTATTTGTTAGACAGGAGGGCACTGGGTTGCAGCTTAAACAAACATATCAGCTTTTTATTAATGTCCCACTGTTTTCAACCTTATTACCCAGTCCTCTCATGTTTATACATTGTCTATTTCCAGTATTTTCTTTTCTTTTTTACTGTCCTAACCCGCTCCCAGTTTATACGCCTGTCTTGCCAGTGTTCAGTTTGCTCCTCAACTCAGTGCAGAGGCCTCACTGAATGTATAGTACAGTTTAGATGACTTATTCTTACCAGAAAATGGCTATGTCCGACGTTATTTTTTAGAATTTGAGAAGCTCCTCTTTCGTTACCAGTAATACAAGAGTTCTGTGACTTTTGACTGCTCTGTGTTTTGTTTGAGTGGCCAATACAGCACATTTGAAAAGTATTCAACCCCCATCTCTTTGTCTACATTTTGTTGTATTACAGCATTATTCTGAAATGGATTACATTTTTCCCCTCATCAACCTACACACAATATTCCATAATATAATAATAACAAAGTGGATTTTTTTTTTGTTTGCAAATATTATTTAAAAAATAAAATAAAAATATCACATATACACAAGTGTTGACCCCCTTTCCTCTGACATCCTGTTTCCACTGATTATCCTCCACATGTTTCTATAACATGATTGGAGTCCACCTGTAGTACATTTAATTGATTAGATATGATTTGGAAAAGCACACACCTGTCTATATAAGGTCCCACAGCTGAAAGCGCATGTCAGAGCATAAACCTATGACGTCAAAGGACTTGTCTGTACACATTTGAGACAGCACGGTATCAAGGCACCGATCTGGGTAAGGGTACAAACAAATGGAGAACCTTCTAGAAGGATTACTATCTCTGCAACACTCCCCCAGTCAGACCTTTATGGTAGAATGTCCCGACAGGAGCCTCTGCTCAGTAAAAGATGCGTAACAGGGTGCTTGAAATTAAACAAAAGGCACCTAAAGGACTCTCAGACTATAAGAAATAAGATTCTTTGGTCTGATGGAACCAACATTAAACTATTTGGCCTGAATGGTGGAACTGAACATCAGTGGAAAGACCTGAAAATAGTTGTGTAGTGACACTCCCTATCTAACCTGATGGAGTTTGAAGGATCTGACCCAAATATACACGTGTGCCAAGTCTGTCTTATCATCCCAAAGAAGACCAGAGACTAACTACTAACAGCTGTGGCTCAGTTGGTAGAGTGGGTCGTCCAATGACCGAAGGGTTGGGGGTTCACATCCAGGTTCTGGCTGTCCACATGCTGATGTGTCCTTGAGCAAGTTAAATCTGAGTTAGGCTCTCAGTAGGTAACTTTAGAAACCTACTGGTGACTGTGAGGCTAATGCAAAACGCTCTGAGCACCATGAAGGTGGAAAAGTGCTATATAAGTACAGTCCATTTAATTACAGCCAAAGGTGCCTCAAGAAAGATGTTTATGGACATGTGATATTTCAGTTTTATATTTTTTAGCACATTTGCTAAAAAGCTTTATTTTTCCAATGTTATAATGATAATGTGTGTAGATGAAGGGAGAAAACAAAGAATTTAATCAATTTTGGAATAAGGCTGTGGTATCCATGTGGAAAAAGTGAAAGGGGTTGACTTTCTGGATGCACTATCTTACAAATGTGATTAAACTGGTGATTCGTTCAGACCTGCCTGGTTCTTTGTCTTTATGAGTGTCCTGTTTTATAACGGTTCAGCCACAGGGAATGTTCACTCAAAGGTCCAGTGAGTAAGATTTACATAAATTAAGTGCCGTCTTATTACAGAAATGCAATATACAGTAGCAGAAAATGATTAAACCAACTGTTTTCTTCAATTTCTTGTTTTTTTTTTTTTTTATTTCTGGTACAACTAAATGCACATGTGTTTGGAGGAATACAACAAAAATAGCTCATAAGTTTAATTTCAGAGCTGATATCTATCCATTTTCCACAGTTTTCTTGATAATAACCAAAATCACTTGAGTTCTTACATCATTATCTATGGCATTGTACTAATGATGTTACATGATGTTGACTGTACAGATATGTCACTTCATATTGAGCGCTCACACTAAAGTATTGCAACAAAATTATTTAATGCCTTGTTTCCAAAAGGACCCTCTCCCCCTTAATTCTTTACCTATTATTATAAAGAGAATATAACATGAACAAGAGAATGGCAGGGGTAGCACAAAAAAAATGTTTTATTAAAATAATGCAAAAATATATATTGTATAGTACACAAATACATAAATACTAAACATAAATGATTATAATTTAAATATATCCAGATACACAACTACTACATGTTCCTGTTCAAGCTTTGTGAAATAGTACAAAAGTACATTTTGATTTCATTAATCACAAAAGGGGAAATTAAAGATGAAGATGAGAATTTATTGATGAATATAAAATTTGCCAAATATAGTAATTAAGTAAATTGCATTTTTTTTTGTGTGTCCATATTATTTTTTTTACTCATAAATTTAAAAAAAAAATACAAATAAATATAAAAATGCATGAATACACTTAAAATAAAATAGTTTTAAAATTAAATAAATAAATAAAAAGGATACATAAAGCAGGGGTGTGTAGCTCCAGTCCTCGTCAGCTGTTATCCTGCATTAGATTTTTATTTAAATCTGGTGGTGGTCGCTTGCCTGTCCTGAGTTCACTTTGGCACATCCAAACACTGTCTTCTGGATCCACTAGTGTCCTGGAGGGCTGGAGTCCTGCATGTTTTCAATATTCCCCTCTTCCAACACACCTGATTCAATAATGATCAGCTAATCACCCAGCTCTACAGAAGCCTGATTATGATGTAATGACTTCCACGTGTGATGGAAGAGGGAAACATCTAAAACTTCCATGATACCGGATCTTAAAACCTGGAGTTCCACATCCCTGATCTAAAACCTGCAGAATACTGGCCCTCGAGGACTGCATTTAAATACCTTTGTTTTATGTAGATTGATAGGCTGGTCATTAGAGTCAGGTGTGTTGAACAGGGATACATGTAAATCATTCAGGACTGTGGCTCTGTCTAGGACCAGAGATGCAGACCCCTGATCTAAAACATGCAGGATAGTGACCCTCAAGAACCAGGTTTGGTGACCCCTGAGGTAAAACATTTACAAGAGGCAGGGTTTATTGTGCTTGGAACCAATTGTTTTGATGATTATGCATGTGATTTAGTTTCTTACAGCGCATTTGTTTTCATTTGCACATCGTTTAGACGCATGTTTGAGTTGGTCAGTTTACATCTGAACTTGCAGATGTTTCCTCTTAACTCAGACATACTGGTTTGTTGCAATGTGTTGGGCCTGAGATCAAAATGTCTCAATATTATGTCTCTGATGGAGACATAATATTAAAATTGTGAATGTTTTAAATGGGAAATTTCAGGTGGTTGTCAACATTTTGATAATATAATTTTAGTTTTCTCCAGAGGTGGGAAGTAACTAAGTGAAAGTACTTCCTTTACTGTACTTAAGTTATTTTTTTTTAGGTATCTGTACATTACTTGAGTATTTATTTTTCTGGCAACTTTTTACTTTTACTCACTACATTTTTTCATAAATATTTGTACTTTATACTCCTTACATTCTCAGAATAGATTAATTATTTTTTCAAACTAAACTGATGTGACAGTACAAAAAATAAGTCCCTTCAGAGAGAAAATAAGTAGAGGTTAGAAATTTTGACTTTTTATCCCATAAATTTGACAGATTTTCTCATAATTGTGCATTTCTTATCTCTGATTTTGGACATTTTATCTCCAGAATTTTGACTTTTTATCTCCCCTGTGCCATTTTATATCATAATTTTGACTTTTTTTCCCCTTTTAATTGTGCATTTCTTATCTCTGATTTTTGGACTTATCTCACAATGTTCACTTTATATTTCATAATTAAGGATTTTTAAAATCTCATATTTATGGCTCTTTTTTCCTAAATACCCAAGTACCATGACCTGATTAAACACATTATCTACAAAGTAACTCCCTATAAAGGTTTTATTTTTTGGATACTTCTATGATATTGTGTGATTTAGTAAATATTGTTTAATTTACAACAAAAAAGGCAGTTTTACTTTTTTACTTTATTACAATTGACAAGTTGTACTCTTTTACTTTTACTTAAGTAAAGGAGTTGAATCAGTACTTCTACTTTTACCAGAGTATTTTTTCACACAAGTAGCTGTACTTCTACTTAAGTACAGAATGTGAGTACTTTGACCACCTCTGGTTTTCTTATTGGTATTTTGCTTGTCTACAATATTTGGCCCCTGAACTAACATTACTTTGACAGCTGTCCTAGAATAAGTGACTCACTATCAAGTTCATCATGTTTCTCTAACATCTCTCAGAACTTACTTTTTATTTTTTCATTTTATAGCACGTATCATCCTGTGCTTGTGTACATTACTGTCACTTAAGTCTGACCTAAATACCAAAACCAAACCCTGACGATGTACTTTTGGGGGTCCACGAGTTATGATGGGATAAAAATGAAGTTGTGTAATCTGTAGTTTAACCACTAGATGTCACTAGACTGCAGAATATGGGGCCTTTTTTAAAAGGTTCTACAAAAGATAATGATTTTAAACATGTCCTTGAACCTGTGGATATCTCTTAACACATCATGTAAGGCCACTCTATCTTAATTTTATTAACTCAGCATTTTTTAAAATTTATAATTGTATCTGCTTTTGGATGTATTACATTAATACTTATTTTTTCTGCTCTATACTAGAGGGTTTCAAAGTCATTTTCTTTCAGGTACCACATTCAGACTGATTTAATTATCTAGTGGGCTGGACCAGTAAAATAAAATAATTGCCTATAAATAATCACAACTCCAAAAATTTTTTCTGTTTTAGTGCAAAAACCCCCCACATTAAATTAAGAAATTAGTTACTTTTATAAACTATCCAAACAAAAAAGATGTGAATAACCTGGATTTTTTTTTTTTTTGAGATTTCTGCAGAAAAATTGTAATTTTAAATTTTTTCTGCCTGAACGTATCATTTCCACATGTGTATTACAGATCAGATGAGATAACCTTGTGATTTAGGGCTCTACAAATGTAATTGAATTGTACCCCACCTTCACCTGTTGTAGCTGGGATAGTCCCCCAGTGACCCTAGTGATGACGTAGGTTCAGAAGATGAGTGAAACTAGATTTCATGCACTAAAACAAACTGCATTTCAATGAATAGGACTCTTCATTAGAGTTGAAAACATTTTTATTTAAAACAAACTGAAAGACAGTACATGACCCAGACTAGACTTCACCACACTCAAAAATATCCGATCTCTCCCTTTGTGAAATCAAGGTCAAAGTCATGTGCTTTAAACCTTGTAGCTGCAAAGAGTCTGGGGCTGCACAGTGCACCCTCTTCCCATTTATGTAAAAACACCGCATCAAACAATTGTGAAAAAGTGTATCCTCGAGACCCGGAGGCACTCTCACACAAAATGGACACTGCTCTTTCATTTCATTTTTTTTTTTTAATTATTCACCCTCACCAATGAAACTTATGCGCCCCTCCTTTTGCACTGTTTTGGAGTTTGCAGAAGGTTATACAAGGTTCCAAAGTGACACGTGCATAGATCTGTTAGTTCCAAGGAATTCTTAAAGAGGGAATTTTGGGTTAAAATCATGGGCAGATTGGCATCGTTTCATACACACACACAGTCCCTCAGATGCGCTGAGCAGCACGATTAAGGCTGAGGATCAAGTATATTCTGTAGCATATTGGCCAAAATAAACCACCCCACCCCTGCACCTCAATGCCCTTCATGTCAAACAGTTCCGACACCATTTCAACAATATGCATCTATTTGCAGGAAGTCTCTTCTGATCCCTTTGATTAAAATAACAAAATCTGTATGCAAGCGTATGTCAAAATGACTGCAGAGGAATAAAGAAATGTTATATTAGGATGCAGCCACGTACACCTGCAGAGCACCGAAAATCTGTTAATACTAAACAGGTTTTAATGCAAACCAGTACCGCCTGACTGACAGCCTTAAAGTAAAAAAAAACAAGCAAATTAAATAATTATAATACGCCATTAACAAAACATATTGTTTACATTTTAAAAACTGTTATAAACGCAAAGCTTTTTTTTTTTCTTTAAACCAAGTCGCAGAATTCCACCAATTAATGCATTTTCCTTGTTTCAGGGCCAGGCAAATAAAAAAAAAAAGTTTGCATGCCAACACTGTATTTAAACCATCTGGCTTAATAATATACATGTACAGGCTCATAGTTAATAAGAGGGGAGATTTTCAGTATCATTTACCACATTTTGATACAGCACCAATATGATCTGGGGTAAGAACAACCACCACTTGTGTAGCTTATGAAACTGACATTTGTAACAGAATAACGGACAAAAAACATGAATGAGAACATGATGTAGTGTATAAAACTGAAATGTGCGCTGTAACAAAACTGAAATGTTAAAATACTGTTTGCAGATCAGGATCCCTTTGTATGTCCTGTCAAAATTTACCTGAATGTGAACAAACTTGTATGAAGGAGAAAAAGAAAAGCTGCACCATAGTTTCCTGTGCTGAGATTTTCACGACATAAACATGATAAAGTGTAATGTGACATGATATGTATGTAGTGTTAATGGTCCACGTCCAGCGCCGGTCTGCCCTGAACATCCTCTGAACTCCAGTCCAAGGAAAACATCTCTCCTCCTCCTCCTTTAGTGTCAGAATCCACCATTCATTCCGTAACCAGGTTCATAATTATAATCAGTTCTGTTCGCGTCAATCGGGAGAAGCAGCAGCTCCACTGTAACAAGCTGTGGAAGTGTCAATGCTCCCATCATGTGCGCTTTCAAAACACCAAGGTCCAACTTGTCAATTAAAAAAAAAAAAAAAGATTATAAGAAAAAACAAACAAACAACCATTAGCCAGTAAGGACAAGCTGTGGTGCCACCTTGTGGGTGGTGCAGGTAGTCAGGCCATCTTCAGCTCAGGGAGATGCTATCTTAACCCCGCCCTTGAAGTCATCCATTCCAGGCCTTGGCATAAGCTGGAAGAAAAAATAAGCAAGGTAAACTTTAATTGAAGCTTTTATGATCAGAAAATTAAAGGTAAGGAAATACCTGATTTCACTTAAAAGTAAAGTATAGCGTAGTAGATTATAATGTAATGAATGGTGATAAACACTTAAAAGTTAAATGGTACCCCCCCCCCCCTTTGTCACAAAAGTAGCACTGGGCTTTTTTTTGGGTTAAACCTGTTACTACTGCCTACTCACAGGCAGAAATCAGTCATTTAAGCAACCTATGACAATTCTCATATTCAGCTGTGTTATTTCTTTTGCTGGTCAGGTGATATTCATTGAAGTGTATCTGAATGTCTTGTGTTGCTAAAACATTTTAATGAATAGGTGTGCCATAATTACTATACAACCGCCAAATCCAGTTTGGAATAATTATTTTGGATAATTGTGGTTGTCACGTCCATTCATCTATATAAACATAATGGAGAGACATGAACAGATGTTATTTCCATAACATTTACTACTGTCTGGGAACGTGTTCTTTTAACATCGTCTCGCTGTGTCCCATGTGCTGATTAAGGCAGAATGAATAATCCAAATTGGTAATTTATACTTTTGTCATAGTTTGTTTTATTCAGGGTCTCTGCACATTTCTGACAAGCATTGTTGCCCGTCTAGCAGCATAGTCTGTTCTACTCAATGATGTAAATGCTGGCTAAAAGGACACACTGCCCCCTGCAGTGTGATCCCTGCACTATTAGACACACAACAGCTCTATTAGACACACAACAGCTCTATGATAGAGCTTCCATCTACTTTTTTAGCATCTTGATAACAAATAACACTAGCTAAATAAATAACTAAAAATCCAGACATATGTTTTTTAATAACCATAGGCTACCCAGATGAAATTTAATACCTCATATGTGAAATTTAATGCCATACTTTAAAAATATAGTGAAATATAATGTTTTTTAAGACCTGAAAAACTACATATTGTTAATAAGACTTAAGACTTTGTAAGGATCCACAGAGACCCTGTTATTTTGATTTTGGAATTTAGTTGAATGTTGCAGTTTGTTTGGCGTTGTATATTTAAGTTTATCATATTGGACATGGAAACCGAAAGCCAATGGAAATATAGGCTAATTAATTTAGTGCAAGATGTCTGTCTCTTCTTCATGAGTTGTACATATATAATTTAGGTATTATGGTATAAAGTTGAAAGTCACTTATTAACAGTTCAGAAGTTTAGAAGGGGAAGTTTAATGATGACTGTTATAACCAAAAGCTCTAGAGCTTCCACTAAATACCCTTGAGGTTAAATACTTTTTGTCTTGCATATACACCAACTCCCTTATTAAAATGTTTGTCTTCATTTTTACCATGTGGTTTTTATAATTCATCTACTTCGTGTAAGAATATTAACTGAAAACATCTGGATACATATTGCGACGTTCCACATGCTCTGCAGCTGGACAGAGTTGAATCGCTGTCACGTCATTGCAGTGGTTCGCCATTTGCTGACTATACGGACTTTAACAGCCAATAACCGCTTCAGCCTGAACGTCAAACATGGCTTTTTGTCTTACCCCTCTCCTGTAAGTGCACAGCAGGACTGTATGTGCCAGGGGTGGTCTTTGATGGAGCTCAGGGTGAGGTATTTGGAAATCTCTGCTGCAGACATACAGTCCTTCATATCCTGCTTATTGGCAAATATCAACACAGCTGCTTTCCTCAGGTCCTGGGGGAGGCAGAGAGGAACATCAGAACAATGAAGCCATAACCCTGCCACCTCTGAAACCACGAGCACTAAACAATCTAGTGGAGTGGAAAAGGGCCGACCTAGGCCTGGAAAATCAATGTCCATTATAAAAACAGGGTCAGTTATGTGGGGTCTGTTTCCTCATGGCCATACAAGGATTTGTGGAAATGGATGTTCACCTCATGAGCCAGCATCCTGTAGAGCTCCTCTTTGGAGATGGCTAGTCTCTCTCGGTCTGTGCTATCCACCACCAAAATGATGAACTGTGGAATAGAAGAGGGGGAGAGAGACAAAAATTCACACTGAGCACCCTCTTTTTAAAAGCCATTTACAGCAAAGCAATGCAACACAGTGGGTGGGCATTTCCGGGCCAAGGGCTTCATGATGAATACTGGTAACTGCTATGCTAATAGCCCCTTTAGAATGACAGAGAGTGACCTTGTATAACAAAAGACCAAAGGCACGTTACTTCTGAGGAGATGTAAGAGACTGCAATTAAATCAAGGCAGTGACGCAGGAAAAGACTAAGTTTCCTATGTATGTGAATGTTTGACACATGCATTACTAATCTGACTGTGACCTAGCACATGGATCTAAATACACCCTTTAATGCTCAACTTACAGTGAAAAGGATGAAGAGATGCTTCAAAAGTTGCTGGTTGATTATTAGATGACATTTGAAGTAACTATAGTAACTATTGTGGCAGGGATTTATGGCTTCTAGGTTTCTCATTCACAAATGAATACATTTCTGACTGGAAGAGATGCCTGAATGTAACTTTACTAAACTTAAAATGCCGGCTTTGAGGAAATGTGCCAATGCTAGAAAAAGAAAAATACAGAGTGGAGAGGAGTAGATTAATCTACTTAAGAGTGGTATTAGTAGTGGTAGAACTTTGCTTTGATTGAGATTGAATTACTATGTTTTAAGTCAAATAATTAAATGAAAAAACCCACTTATATTTGCCTATTTGATATGGTTAGACTGCTCAGATTTATTGACTTTGATATTCACAGACTTGTTTATTAGGTATTCATTCATATGTGGGAACACTGTAATGAGTGAATGGAGGTGGACATGCTTTATCATTCAAGAAGGCCAAAGGAATTAAGACTACACATTTATATGCATGACAGTAAAACACCTTTTCTTTAAAAAACAAAAACAAAAAAACTTATTGCTTGCTAATCAGTTTCTTTGGCTTTGAAATCCACTGATTTGTTTGTTAGGTATTTATTCCCAGGTGTTTTGTTGAGCAGATATTTGTAAGTCAAAGACATTGGTTGTTATTCAATATTTTGCCGATGATTTCCTTAGAGAGTCTGTGAAACACTAAAAGCCTATTCAGCAGCTGTACCTGCAAAAATAGAGTAAAATCTCCAAAAACTAAGCTGTTATTTGAAGAGTATTGCTCTGACGTAAACCTCTTTAAAGTCCTCCTGCTTATGCGACTGCCCTCCTGTTCCTCATTTCTCTCCTTTCCAAAAAAATACGGTGGAGGCTGACCCTGGTTTTGCTTTTCAGACAAGCCCCTTTGTGAAATGGTGACCTCTGACTTGGGCGGCCCCTGCTGCCGTCTGTGCTCTGAACAAACACACCAGCTGCCGTGCTCAGAAAAAAAAAAAAATCACTGCTGGACAATACCCTGGTTCCCCTCACACTCAGCAGAAAATGCCATGAGATAGTTCGAGGTCTACATTAAAAGCTGATTCCTAATACAGACCTGTACCTTCAGAAAAGTAATTCAGCAGGCTCTTTGGTGGTTAGAATGTGTGTTTAAGTGACTCACCTCTGTATTTGAGTAGTAAGTGTTCCAAGATGACCTGAGAGATTCCTGTCCTCCAATGTCCCACATGAGGAAGTGGGTGTTTTTAACCACTATTTCTTCTACATTGCTTCCGATGGTGGGTGACGTATGAACAACCTCGTTCATTAGACTTAAAAAAGAAAGTCAGCATGTGAAAATATGCAACCTGACAAAAATAAAAAGAATGACAGGTTAGATTAATTGGAAAATGACTCACAATTGGTAGAGTATAGTGGTTTTCCCAGCATTGTCGAGTCCAACAATGATGACTTTGTGCTCTGAAAAACAAAAAAAAGTCTATTAAATTTATGTTGATGATCAACAGGTGAAATGATTCAGACCACTTGAATGCATGTACATTATGAGGAAAAACTAATGTAAAAGAGTGAGACATCCTCACTACATTTGCTTTGTTGCAACACAATTCATCCCTGCTACTCAGTCACAAAGACGCAGGCCTTACATCCTTCCTCATACATCTTGACCTCATTTTTTCCCCTCATGCGTAGCTAGACCCGGAGAAACGTTTGTCCATTAATAAGCCCATTTGAGTGCAGTTTCCATCGGCCCTGGCTCTGACTGCTGTGAAGCAGGCAAATGTGACAGGGTGAAGGCAGAGTCAGAGTTGACACGTAAATGTGAAAATATATCACTTTAGTGTTTTGACTTTTCCACCCTTTTGGGCCTCTGGCTACAGAGGAGGAAGGAAGTTTGGTCAGAGGGCATGCAGTTCTGGCCATCAGGGTGCACCATATTGGGATTTGGAGGATGATGCATGTCTATTGCTTCCTAAGAGAGGAGCTACCCTGTGGTGATAGTTGCAAGAGAAACTGGTGACCTTTCACCAAACATCACCATCTTTAACAGCAAATTTGAATCCAGGTTCCAAAACCATCCTGCAAAATGTTATCCCATGAATAAGTCCAAATACAGCTTTATTTTGCCAATAGACTGGAATCGTCTTGGACAGTGATGCCTGGTGTATCTAAAACAATCTAATGGACTTTTCTACACTGCTAACTTACTCCACTGTCACTGTTTACATGGAATAAAGTGCTTACATTAGCACCAGCAGACAAAATGTGATCATACTATAAGAAAATTAAGCAATGATGCTAAAGCACTTTTTAACAACCTGTTGACATTCTGTTATGAATACATAAGCTTCAACACTATAGCTCGATCCCCCTCAGGCCAGTAATCTCTTTAAGTGAGTGAAACTTGACACTGGGAACACTGTAATCCAGAATTAGTGAATGAACGTGGAAATCCTTCGTTGCTATACAAGAAGGCCAGAGGAATTAAGCGCATGCATTTATAGATACAACAGTAAAACTACACTGGGTAATAAAATCGGGAATGAACAATGCACGGTGTGCAACTTAAGCCGTAAATTCACCTGTAGCGTCGTAACATACGAGTAAACGTAGGAAAGTATATGGAAAGCACGTCTTCACGTTTGGCTGACTCCAGTCACTAAAAGCTTTTTGTTTGTTGAGAAGTTACAGATGATTGTGCACAAAGCAGTCACTGGGGGGGCACTTAAACGCAACAGCTCCCCATAAAGTCCAAGTAAACTTCTGCAATGTGAGTGACAATACTACAAATACGCTTCTCGGGGCTTACATCGACTTAAGGTAATCATATTGGTTAACTCATACACCGATAAGTCAGTGATAGAAAACTGTACTTTAACCTGTGTTTTTGTCAAATTACGACAGTTCAACCAAGTCAAAAAACCCTCGACAACAAAGATAAGTGTCGACTTCAACACCAGTTTTGTCGTTATTCTGGGTCTACCTCCTCACTTTTATGCTAGTAAGCTAACAGTCCAGGTTATGTTGGGTTGAGCTAGCGTAAGGTTAGTGAGCCGTTAACAATTTTATCGCGCTGCCGACCACATACTCACCTTGATTACAAAAGAAGCTCCACAGTTTTGCAAATATGAGGCCCATTGTTTCAGTAAACGCTGATGTCTGCCAGTTGACCAACGTTGACTAAGTGGAGTGGGCAGCAGCTTCACCACTCTCGATTCCACACCGCACAATCTGAGGCTGGATGCGGCTAGCTAACATTAGCTGGATGATCTCTTGTCCGCAAAACACCTCACCGACCTTTTCAACGCGGACTCCATGCGTTTTGGCAGCATGTAAAACACAAACGGCGCGACAGTAGCAATGCTTCAGGGTGACATAAATGTAACACGTCGCCGTTGAGTGTCTGTGGTGCCGTTAAAGCCCCCCCACAAATGTATAAACACAGGGTGTTAGTAAGAGCTCTGTCTGCCTCCTCTACCACTGCTCCTTCAGTCCGTTAGCTGCTGGCACTGGTTTGGAGAAAAAGCTACCCCAACAATTTAGTTATCTTCCGGTTGCGTGATGACGTTTACATATTTTCGCTGAACGTTTCTGAAAACATGTACACATTAAATTCTTTAAAATTATTATTGAATGTGTTTTTTGGGGGGCAGTAATTGAATTGCCATCTTTAAAAGTTTATATATTATATTGTATGTTCTAAAGTTCCAATTTAAAAAAAAAAGAAACGAAAAAAGTCACACGGTAAAAATAAAATACCCGTAATGCCATGCTGTATGATATTTTTTAAATTAATTTACAGTCTATAGTATTATAACGAACTGACCCAGTGGTCTGCTTCTGGATTTGTGTTAAAAATTAATCGATATAAAATAATAATTTCTCGGTATATACATTCGTAGCTGAAGCAGCAAACTTGATGGTGAAATTGCTATAGTTTGTCCGTCAAAAATATTTCGAAGTCGCTGGAAACGATATGTACATCACACCATGGCCATTTGAGAAAAACGAGGGTATAATTATAATGATGCATTACGTTTACAGTTACTGTGAGCTTCGAGCCAAAATAACACAGGGCATTGTCAAATGTTAAATAAAATTAATTATTATTAAATTAATCCGTTGAACTACAGTCACGTGACCATTTGACAGTGACGTATGAGGAAGAGTTTGCGCAGGCACAGAGAAATACATGCCTTGACATAGCGTGAGTACATAAACGCTTTGCATTTATTTGTCACAACAATGACACATCTGTACGTCTAACTGACTATTAATGTTGAACATATGCTTATAAACCCGATGACTGAATGTTTGACTCGTAACAGCAAAGCTTTAGGTTATGTTTTGTGTATAAAACCGTGCTTAAGTCTTACATATATTACATTTAGAGAATGATTGTCGACATATAAACATTATTGATCTGTTTTGATTTAATGTGTGGCCGAACGACCGTAGTCATTATAAAAGATGCGCGTGAACTAGAGTATAGAGGATAATAAACATCGATGGGTTTGAAACAACCAGCAGTAGAGGATTCAACATAGACCACTGCATTTATCATGTGGCATCGTGTATTTGATTTATGTATTTAATCATTTACATGTTGTGCTCGCTGTGTTCCATTAATGGCAAGACATTTCCAATTGTACAGGTTAGACATTTGATAAAAGCAGAAAAATGCCAATTTTTCCAAGAATTTCTCTGAAGCCAGAAGTGTGTGGCCACCTAAAGGACATCTTTTTAAACCAAGAGGTAGGAAATTATTTTTTTAATCTATCCTACCTACTTACTTACGTACTTTCTAACTACTGTTTTTGGACAAGCATAGACTCAAGTCCACAGTTTTCCCTTGATTTTCAGAAGTCACCTGTTGTTTGGGTTGCAGTCTAGTAAAAGGATATTTTGTGTGTTTTTCAAAAAAGAAATTTCTAGTCTTGAATCATTCTGGACCATTTTATTAGCATCCATGCATAGTAAAGTGTAAAAGAAAATTCCAAATTAAAACAACACACATTGGGAGCTAATTGCAATCATTAGATCTGGCAAAGGACTTCATTGGTAGTTTTGATTGCCTCCACACTTGCTTGAATTTGATTTTAGTGGTTCCCAAAATGGTTTGACTGCTGTGTCTAAATGGTGTAGAAAACTTTGTATATCTTAAAAAGAAATGCCTTATTGCCTTTTATTTTTTAATATTTAAAACTGACTTCATTTTGTTTTTGCTTCCTTCAGCTCGTAGCTGCTGTTGGCCATCAAGAAGCAGAAGACCGTTTCCAGAGGCTGCTCTTGTGTCTGTCACACCCTCCATCATATACATGTGTACGGGCCAGTATTCACCTAGCTCCACTGGAGGACATCAGACAAAAGCTGGGAGAAGAGCTGAAAAGGGTGAGGTTGTAAGGGTGACAAAGTAGATTTTTTTGTCGCTGTTTGAAGTTTTTGTGTGAGTTGACATCCCACATTGAGAGCAAGGTCAGTAGTTTAAAGCTCATTTGGAGCCATGTTGTTGCAGCAGCAGATGTGCAGCTCATCACCAGAAGACGTCTGCACTCAGATTCTTCCACACCCACACATTCCAGATGTGCTTCTCCTTCCTGTGGATGGTCCGAGGTATGTAAGGAATGCCAGAAAAACATCCAACCAATCCGAATGAGTTACATAAAGTACACAGTCAGGGCTAAATCACTGGGATTTGTTAAACCACTGGATGGTCTGTAGTTCAAGCCAATCCCACGTGGAATTTCATGAAATGACTACAGAAAACAGTGAATCTAACTCAGTCCATTTACTAAAGTACACATTTTAGGTACTTTGAATTGATTCTTGTATTTCAAATGTATGGTACTTTATCTTTCTTCTCCATTAAATTTCAGTGGCAGATATTTTTGTTCCATTACATTCATATAGATCTTACCTATCTTGGCCAGGACTCCATTGGAAAAAAAGGTTCTTTTGTCAGTGGAATTTTCCTTTTTAAATAAAAGGTAAAAGGAAGAAATAAATAAATAATACATATGAGAGTTTTAGTTACTTTTCAGTTGTACATTTGATTTGGTGACTAATGTAATACGTTTTAAATACATTATTTAAGAACCTAGAAATGCACTCGGAGTGCAGACCTCCACTTAGGCAGATCAGCCCCCTACCACACACACACAATCACCACCAAAAGGCTTGCATGTCAGATGTATAGGAGGTGTTAACCGCTCCCCCAAACAAAGTCTCTTTATTGCAAATAATGTTCATATTTAAAAATGTTTCACCTAAAGTCAATGTTTTAAGGAAAAAAGTTCATAATCTGAAGGCAGTTTTGTACAGTACAAGTTGTTTTTCTCTTTCCCAATAATCATGTCATGAACCTTCACATTTATCTGATGTCAGTTTGTCTTAATCTGGATCTAAACTTAAATATTTTATACATTTTGAGCGTGTGCAGCTTTTCATTGGTTTTTGATCCGTAAAGTTGGAGATGTTTTCTCATACTCATGCCTCCTTTTCTGTATTTACAGATCTGTGCAGCAGCTTAGCTCAGAGGTGGTGGTTGGTGCTCAATGTGGCAACGCTGTTCTGAGAGGTGCTCATGTTTTTGCTCCAGGGATCATTGCAAGTCCAAAGTGTGAGACATACAGGACATAGTTTTTTGTTTTATTTTATTATTTTCATGTTTCTGGGTAAAAACACAGTAGTGTCCCATTAGAGACAGAACTTTAATTGATTGCCATTTTGCCATTTATTTCAGTATCCAGTGTCTCCATGTTTTGGATAATAATCCCTTATAGTCCAACTAAAGTAAAAATGACTTTAAAACAAAAAATGTGGGCCATTTAGCAACATTAAACTATAAAATTGCCCCTGTCTCTGATGGTACATTACTGTATTTTGACCCTTCTGTATTTTCAAAATATTGTGTATTCATGTAGTGTCATCTTGTGTGTTTACTGTCTATTGTCTGATGACAGACATGAAGGCTGGAGATCTAGTTTCTGTCTTCTCGGACACAGAAGGAAGGTGTACCAGAGGAGCCACTAGTTTCCAGGGGTTGAAAGTGTTTGTGGGTAATGGAGTTGCTGAGCTGGGTCGCTGCAGCATATTTTCCACAGGTGAACCAAAAAAGTAAGTGACAAATAAGTAAAGTACAAGTGCTACAATACATAATTAGAAAGGTCACACAGCCAGACTATATACAAGTGAAATTGTTCTAACATTTGTCTGTCCCAGTATTGATTTTTACCTCCGCCAAAGGAGGTTATGTTTTTGCCGCCATTGGTTGGTTAGTTTGTTTTGTTTGTGTACAAGATAACTCAAAAACTTATGTACTGATTTTGATGAAATTATCAGGGTAGATTGGTAATGGGGAGATCTGGAAATAATTAGATTTTGGTGGTGATCCAGAGGGGGTCTACCTTGGGCTCTCAGAGTGCTTTTCTAGTTAGCTCATCTGGACGAAGTCGCGATGAGCTATTGCCATTGATCCATCGTCATCCACAATTCACTAAAATCGCTTCTCCTCCCTCAATTCTCAACAGATTTCAATTCTGATTGATTCATTAGATAGATCTAAACATAAGGCACAAAACTTATCACTTTTTGTTGAAATTGGAATTGTAAACTATTTGTTGACAACTTTGTTTATTTTTCCAGTCTGACACTAACATCACTTCTACTTCCTCAGATTTAAATTCTGATTGATTCATTAGAAAATAATTTGCCCCAATATTAGTTTCCACCAACAACCTCCTGCGTAGCATTTAACAGCTTTAACCGCAGTAATATGTCATTACACAGTTATCTACTTTTGTTCAGTCAGATGTTACCCCAGAAGAGCTTTGGGGGCTTCCTATACCATTCACACAGTTTTTGGCATTTGTTGATAAAAACACACAGACATACAGTGGGATTGATTTTATGATCTATTGAATGACTCCCTTTTGTTGATAGCAAGACATGACAGCTGTGAGGCCTGGATGAGCACAGGGACATTGGCACTATCATTTTTTTAAATCAAATTATTTTATCAATAATGACATATATTGTGTTAGTGGTTATTTTTATGTTGCTGACACATGAGCCGAGTGATGTAACTACTTAACACATAACTAGAACTGTTTTTATGAAAATGCAACTTTTTACAATTTTTTAAAAATTGACTAACATTATCTGTGTAATTGATAGCATAATTAAGACACGGTCAAGAATTAATCAGTGTCTTACCATTTACTACTGTATTGTAAAGTCTCATGGGGCACACAGGAAGAGGTGGAATTTAGGATCTCTGTACATAACTGCAAACAATGGTACATTAGTTATCCTGCCCAAACAAATTCCAGGCCATTGTAACCTTGGAACATTATGGTTGGAAGGATAATATACTCATAATGTGAGATGGTAAATGTGTTTTTCCCATTCAGGGGTATAGGTGTCCGAATGACAGAGCCACTTTATCAAAGTCCATCTTTTGATGGTGTTCTGCCCAGCCTGGTCTTCCTACAGGTATTATTATGCTACTATATTGTTATATTGTGTGTCAGAGTAATACCATGTCATTTTTTATTAATGACACTATTCAGGTCAGTATTTTTCAACATAATAGTTCATTGTGAAAGACGGGTCATAGCTTTTAATCAATCACATGAATAACAGGTGTTGATGCTCATATTTGTTCTCTCCTGTTTCTCATATAGAATCTACCCTCTGTGGTTGTGGGGCATGTGCTTGGGCCTCATCCAGGAGAACGTATTCTGGATATGTGCGCAGCACCTGGAGGGAAGACCTGCCACATCGCTGCTCTCATGGGGGATCAGGTAACACCTGCAACACTAGAGGCTAATGTTTTCTCCTTCAGGAATTACATCAGATATTCAGGGGTTAAAGGAATTTACTTCACACTTTAGTGGTTTAAAAAAATAAATAAATTATTAGGCCTTCACCGCAGACCACGTTCGGCACAAGGTCTATTGAGTCCACTGTGATTGCAATGACGTCAGCCCTTTCAGCTCAAATTTGACCCCTTGAACATGCATGAAAATTCACCACATTTTTCACACACTTCAGAAGTGTGACTCCTTGCAAGTATATATAGTTTTGTAAAAGTCGGTAAAGAAATGTGTCAACAGCACCCCCTTGAAAAGTCAAATAGAAAGTATTAGGCCAGCTCATTCCCTAGTGAAGTCAGAGCTATAAAAATTGGTACACATGTTCATCATATGATGACAAACAAAAAAACCTATTATTATTATTATTAGTAGTTATGTTATTGCTAGCATTTCTGTTTTTGTCTGTTAGCAAGATAACTCAAAAAGTTAGGGATGGATTTGGGTGAAATTTTTGAGAAATATTGATACTGGCATAAGGAACACATAATTACATTTTGGTGGTGATCAGTAGAGTTATGTGTAGAGGGATGGGTGTTTCATTCAGTTGGTCAGGGCAGACCACTGTTCGCAGAGGTCAAAGGGGGGTGGAGGCCGATCTGCTTTGGGAGAGTCTGCACTATGGGGGCTTTTCTAGGTATTATTATTATTATTATTATTATTATTATTGTAATAGTAGTAAACCTGTATGCATTTTTATGTTGTTTTTTTCTGTCTCACACAGGGTGAGGTTGTGGCTCTTGACAGAATCAGAAACAAGATAGATCGCATCGGTCAAAATGCCCAAATGTTGCATTTACGCTCTATCAAAGTTTATTGCTTTAACAGTACTCAGGCCGTGAGTAGTGACTCATCCCAGAACAGTGAAGGTACAGCCTGAAAACAGCATGTATATCAGTATTCTGTGGATATATTTGAGTATCTATGGAGTTAACACTTGTAATCTGATCCAGGGCCTCCATTCCCACCTGAGAGCTTTGACCGGGTGCTGCTGGATGCACCCTGTAGTGGCCTTGGGCAGAGACCCAACATGGCCAGCACTTGGAGCCTTAAGGAGATCTGCTCATACCAACCACTGCAGCGAAAATTAATACAAGCTGTAAGTTCAGCCACACACTCTTTATCACCATTAAGAGAGTGATTTAATATGTAGACAGTAAGTGATTTTGACCAGTAGATGGCAGGATGTGACAGTTGCAGTGCTGAGTTTCAATCTAATTCCTTTAGAATAAAAAATAATGGTAAGGTAAAAAAAAAAAAAGGTAACTCAGCTTTTTTTGTAGTATTTATTTATTTATTTATTTTACATAATTTGCATTTGAGTAGGTTTTTGATTAAAAATGACTAAGTTTCTGAAATATGTCATTGAGACAAATGAGGATATGATTCAGTGACACTGACAGTGGTGTTGTGATAGATTAGCATAGTTTTTTTTTACACTCAAATGACTGTCTGTCAATGCAGTTACAGGGAAAATTGAATTACTGCTTTTTGTTGTTTCTGTCCATATTTGCTCTTTTGTTTCAGGGAGTATTTCCCAAGCAAGATATTTCATTATAGTAGCTTTGATATATGTTATTGTAAATGTGTATGGTATATGAGTGGTTTTAAAAAATATCTATATTTAAAATTTTTGTTTTTTGTCATATATAATGTGCACAAACAGAATATACTAAACAATGCAAGACATAAAAGAAATTAGGGAAAAGAAAGAGAGAGGAACAAGAGTTTGATACCCCTGATGTAAAGGGTATGGATACTTAAGCTTTAAGTATGTTTAGCAGCAGATGGATTACTAGACTTACTACTACTACTACTACTACTACTACTACTACTACTACTACTACTACTACTACTACTACTTACAGATTAGAGTTGACGCAGAGAACGTTTATCCCAGTGACATATACCGCTCTGTCAGTATTTCTTGAAGGTTATTCTGTGTACAGAATGTGCTTTTTGGAAGATACATGCCACCCTTTGTACATAAAGATGTTGAGAATCTATGAATTATATGACCAGATCTTAATGTATTTATGATCTAAAGCATAAAACCGTGGGTGGTGTGTATGTTTACAGGCGGTACGTTTGTTGAGGAAAGGCGGGGTTTTGGTGTACAGCACCTGCACGGTGACACTGGCAGAGAATGAGGAGCAGGTAGCCTGGGCGCTCAGAACCTTCCCATGCCTCACACTTCAACCTCAGGTAAAAGCTGTGTAAATGGATGGTAGTCTGCTCTGTAATGTTAGGAAACCTCAGCAGCGCTTTTGTTCCTGCTTTTCTCAGGAGCCTCACATCGGTGCAGAGGGCATGCTGGGAGCTGGCTTGTTACCTGAGCAGCTGCGCCTCCTCCAAAGGTTCAGTCCCGAGCTGAACTGGGATCAGACGGAATCAGCTGTTCCACTGCCACACAGAGCGAACACAGACACTATAGGTTTTTTTATTGCCAAGTTCCTCAAACAGTGACTGGAGGCCATGAATTCTGTTTCAGAACGGCAGCATCAGCTCTCAGACGAGACTGCGGAGGGGAACAATAGTGTTTATATTCAAACACTGTGTGCTTTGATGGGGCGGTGTTGACAAAGAAGCTGGCTGCGCTGTTTACAGCATCTGCCTCTTAACAGCTGCTCTCTGAAACTGCGGGCCATATAGGGATAAGCTTTATAAACACAGAGGGCAGGAGAGAGAGAAGATGGGAGGGGGGGACACGTGGGGATGGAGAAGGGGGGAGAAGACTCTATGAGTACTGGCAAATGCAGCAGTGCTAGCGTCGCCATAACAACAGTGACGACACAGCTGCCATGGTGACAGAGGATTCGCTGAATCTCAGAGCGTAGATCAGGAAGTAGCGTGCGGAAAGAGGTCATAAGAGGTATTAACAATTTAGTGCCTTTTAGCAGCAGGACAACTGGGACCTCTAATTAGCACTTCAGCTTCAAATGGAAAAATGACACTGTGTTATGTTTGGTCAATAGGTGCATTTGTCCAATTTAATATAAGTTTTCTGTAAACACTTGTTTGTGGGTGCATTTTTTATGAGTTATGAAATCATTGGGGTCCACTGGTGAAATGTGAAATACACACTGCAGTGCACTAATTCATCCAAGGAAAGCACAGTTATGAGTCCATAAATCTGCACCAACAATCATTCATCAAATTTATTCCTACAGTCTCCAAATATGGGGCTGCATCTACTGTGGTGTTGCATATTGAGGATCTTTACACCAACCTCAGCCTAGTCTTTTGTTTTCTGTGGGAATACCATCAGACTCTTATCAGGCTGTCAAGACATCTGTCTGGAAATGCCAACAGTCTGCACATCAGCTCTCTACAGCTGTGCATTTTATGTAGGGGGGGGTCTGTTAAAATGGCTGCTCCATTCATTGCAGTAGCTCGAGGTTTTCAACCCAGATGATTTTTCTTTAACAACAGCGAAAACATCCCAGGATCATATTAGCTCAGTCTGGGTCTTTGGGAGTTTCTTGTTCAAGTTATTTTGGAAGCATCTGTGTGTGGAGAAGCAGAAAAAAACACAGCAGTTTCTTATTTTAGATTCATCCCCTCAGTATTGTCATTCATGTCGATGTTGTCATGACAACTCAAGAGGCATGACGGTGAGTCTACCTCAATTTTTCAGTAGAGTTTCAGACAACTATTTATAGACACTGGCTTCCTCCTGTTTGAGGCTTCCAACAAAACACACATCAAAATCTTCTCCCCTGCATCAATCCTTTGACAACTTTATTCTTCATATTTATGCATTATGTACATACACATGTACACTGTTAAAAAATCTGTAGTGCTACAAATGTAGCATAGAAATGGAGGAAGTACAATTTTCAGGCAAAATCAATCTAAAGTGAGGGATGGGGTGGATGGAAATGTAAACAGAGGGACAGAGTGCATTCAAACCTATGTAATAAAGTCTACTCGAGTTAAATTCCAGTATCATGAACACAATCATGATATCTGCAGAAGTTTAAAGTTGATCCAACCACCACAGTGTCTCTTTTAACAAGCACATGAGTAGGTGTTGGCGTGTCTTGAAACATCTTTTACACCATCACTTTGCGTTAATTAGATCCTGTTCGTGAGTCAGGGAGGTGGCTCAGGAAAGAGAGCAAATGACAAAAAGACTGTCATTGTCTTGGTAAACATTTAATTGTTTGGATTAGCTTTACCAACTTATTTTTCTAGTGAGGAATATACTGAAGAGGATATCCAAACGTAACATTCTTTAAACTATGAACTGGGAATTAAAGTGGGAGTTCAACAACATTCATTAGAAAAAGGGGTCAGACTTAATAAAAGATTAACCTAAATGGAGGTTTGGTAGTAGAACAGCATTAAGTTGCAATGTTACATCAAATTACTTTCACTTGAAACCAATGTGAATCAGTAAAAGTGCAGAATAAAGGGTGTATCAATGTTATAAAATGTTTCTGGACCCATACAAAGAGAACAGTACTGCATGTAAGAGAGGACGTTATTGAAGAACTCTTTTTGTCTTGTAAGGCAAGACTAAGGTGCACCTCGAAGGAGGCATAAATATGTTTGAATGTCTAAAACCATGGATGCAGAATTAAAAAAAAAAAGTACTACGCAATAAATGATGAACATAAAATTAAAAAGACCTCTGCTAATACAGCATCAAACTAAGTTTAGTCAACCATAGCTGTCAACCCCCGCAGTAGTCTGAAGGAACAAGTTATTCAAGTGGTAGCAAGCAAAAAAAAAAAAAATCAAAACAAAATATTAAAAACATTAAAAATTAAATTGCTAATCACAGAAAGCACAGCTCAGTACAGAAAAAAATTCTGCTTTCGTGACATGCTTTGTCAAACACAGGTTTAAAATATGCATATTTGAGAATATTCATGCATATCTGCACATAAACAACGTCTATGCATAGATACACACATACATATATATATATTTATATATTTATATTTGTATCTATGTAATCAAAATCCTGTCAATTAAAAAGTTGCAACAGCATTTACAAAGGACGTGTACATAAATAGGATGCTGTGGTTTCAGGGCATAGCAGCACGATGGGACAACAAAATGGTTTTTAAGAGGAAGTGAGTCCAAAAAGCTTCCCCTCTCTGTTTTTGGAGGAATCATGGGAATTTGGTCTGTTACTGGTGAATGTATGAGTCTCTGGCCCACTCCCCTGTGTCACCCCTCTTTTTTGGAGCCACCTCCCCCTCTCGGTCCCTGTCTCTATCCCGGTCATAGTAGTGATGATGGTGGTCACGTGTGGGCCTGTGGTGATGGTGTGAGCGCTGTTTGTTGCGTTCGTTATGGTCCTGTTCACGTTCCTTGGACCGATGGTGTCCCGTGCTGTGGCCGGCCTCGTCCGCCCCGCGGTGATGGTGGTGGTGGTGGTGATGGTTGTGGTCCCGATGGGGCAGCGGCTCATAACGCTGTTGTTGCTGGGGATGGCCTTCCCCTAGATCCTCCTCCACCTCCTCCTCCTCTTCTTCCTCCTCCTCCTCCTCCTCCTCCGGGTGGAGGAGCTGAGTACGCTGCTCTGTGTAGGTAGAGTCTTTGCTCTCTCTGCTTTCTCTGCTCTCTGGTGTTTCTGAGTCCAGCGTCTCCTGCCGGGACAGGCCCCTGGCTCGACTGCTGTGGTGGTGGTGGTGATGGTGGTGATTGTGGTGCTCAGTCCTGGTGGAAGACGAACGGTGGTGGACGTGCTGGGTCCTCCTGGATGACTCGGTCCTTAGGGGCCTCTCCTCTTCGATGCCCTCTCCCTCGGCCTCGGCCTCGGCGTCTGCGTCCCCCTGGTCCTGGCTCTGGTGGTGGTGGTGGTGATGGTGGTGATGGTGCTGGTGATCCTCTCTGGAGCCCTTTCTCTCCACTACTGCTTTATCTCCTTTCTGCTCAGCACCACTGCCCTATAGTGCATAAGAAATATTAGTCAACACAGGATCATAGGGTGATGTGATTATTGAACTATATATCTTTATACACAAATGTACGATCTGATATTACCAAGTTAGTAAGAGTCAAGGATCAATGTCAAAGTTGTTTGTCCAGGAAGCAATGTTGCAGCCCACAAATCAGGGAACACTTGTGGTTGATATAGTAATGTCATTTACAGAGCGACGTGTAAATTTCAAATCACTGGCCTGCCGAAATTCTGTTAGGAAAAAAAGGACTGAAATGGAGAGTGAGAGAAGTAACTATAACTGGACTGAAGACACTGAAGTACATTTATGATCTGCCCTGCTTTCTAAAGAAACAGGTAAGACTATTTTAATTACTATCTTTGAATCTGCTTAAAAAGTATTTTAAATCATTAATTATGCCAATTGAAATGTTTTCAGGAGTGTATTTCAAGGTGTTTTGAACCTTTTTTCCTAAACTTAGCGCTCCCTTGTGTTCAAAAGGTAATACTATAGTATGTGCTCCAAAATAATATAATAATTTAAAAGTAGTTTTCTAAGTAATTTTGAATTATCTTTAAATATGGTTAAAAGGTAGTTTAAATCATTATTTATGCCCATCTACATGTTTCCAGGAGTGTTTCAAGGTGTTTTGAACCTTTTTTCCCCCCAAACACATCAGCCCCCCCTGGTGTTCAAATGGTAATATTTGTGTTCCAAAAGGGTAATTTTGGACCATCTTCAAATCTGGTTAAAAAGTGGTTTAAATCATTATTTATACCCATTGAAATATGTCCAGGAGTGTGTCAAGGTATTTCAAGGTAGTTTGAGCCACCTTTCATTTCGTCTGCAGACTGGACAAAAAACTACACTGACTGCATGATAGCAGAGCAGATCGCAAATTTACTTCAGTCTCCTCAATCTCCCTCTTGACTTCAGTATTCTATACCTAACGTAATTTTTGGTGCGACAGTGATTTGAAACTTACACGTCGCTCTGTAAATGACATCATCAACCACAAGTGTTCCCTGATTGGTGGGCTGCAACATTGCTCCTGGACAAACAACTTTGACATTGATCCTTGACTCTTAATTACTTTTGTGATATCAGATCGTGCATACACAAATACATATTGTGCATACTCTAACACTGTATGTATGAATAGTATAACAAAATAAGGTATTTCGTATTATTATCACTACTTTGCTACATTTCTACTAGCATGTTCCAATGTGCAACTGCATTTTTTTGCAACTGATTTTTTTCTTTTAAATTGCTATTGCATTGCTATTTTACTTATGGTATCTCATTGGTTCTTCTAATCTAATCTATCGTAATCTAATAAACCACTGCAAACACACACATGCACAGCTCATGCAGATTTATAGCCCATAGGAGAATGTACATTTTATGCAGAGGTGGGTAATCCCAGCTCCAAAGAGTAAAATTCCTGCCATGTATTTGTTTTAACCATTCATTGAATCAGCCTATTTTCTATCATCCAAATAGAATCACCTGTATGAAGTGAACAGGACTGGCAGGACCTTTACTCTTTGGAGCTAGGATTACATACAGTACATTTTCTTATAGTACTTTTGTAGTAGTTTTACTTCACTACCTCTCAGATGCTGAATTGTTACAATGGAGTCAGGAGTTAAAAAAGTTTGGAAACCACTGATATAAGTAGTTCTTCCACTACTGTTCATACTCCCCCCATCATTCATAAAATGTGGATACATAAGATGTCATGCTACACCACACACTCTTGTTTGTCAACCTTCCATTTCAGATCAACACATACTGGAGGACACACATCTAAAAGAAAAAGGAGGTTTTCCAAAACACAAGTAGAATCAGCTGATCACTCAAGATCCTTTAACCAAGACCCCACATTGACTCACCACACAAATAACCACAAGTCAAGCTTATTCCTGATCTTCTGACAATTCAGCAATTTCCTCATTTTCAGTCTTACATTTCCCAGTGTGTTAGCAGTGAATGGAAAAAGGACAGTTTAACTGGAGTGCAAAATAAATGCACTGCATGTGAAAGCAATCATGTTATCTTATCAATTCCTGTACGCCTCTATCTTCTATTTCACTCCCGCTCATTGGAGGTACAGTACAACCTCCTCTCTTCCACTGTTTTAACCTCTAGCACTGCTTCTTGTCACCTTTCCTCCTATTTATAGCAACAGCTCCTCCACCTTTTCGAGCCTAGCATCCTCTCATACCTGCACACCAGGGATGGGGGCTGTGCTGGAGGGCAGGGGGGCTGTGGGCAGCTTTGTTAGCAGTGGGTCTGGTGGACTTGAACTGGTTGGGTGAGTGCTTTTCCAGTAGGCCTCCAGGTAATCAGCCATGTGCTCACATGCATCCTCCAGCTGGTTTTCATCCAGAATGATGTCAAACATTTCCTGAGACAAAGAAAGGCGCAGTCAGAGTTAAAGGAAAGCCAAAGGATACACGGCAAGGTCATGAAAACAACATGGTCTGTGACACGTAAGTATGATTTCCAAACATTTGTTCAAAAGAAAAAAATATTCTAGGAATGTTTTGAGAAAGAAGAAAAATCCTACTCGTATTTTTATATAGAGAAAGGCAGAGCTGTTTTCGGGAAAACTGAATAAGACAATAAATAGCATGAGGCATTCATTCTGAGAAAATCTTTAACGGTAATTCCCAAAGGATATACACTGCTCTTTGAATTACATTAAGCCTTCATTTTCACAAGCCTGGATGCTTGCTTCATTTTGTGAAATAATAACTAAGCAGATTACAGATGAACTGAAATAGAACTGGCAGGCAATGATAAAGCGCTAAAAAAAATCTGACTTATCAGATGTGCATTAAGCTCAGAGCCAAAACTATCTTTAAAGGACAAAACTGGGTTTAAGTCAGCGCTGATTTGACTCGGCAGTGGGTACTCACAGGAGTGCATTGAGCTAGTTTGTCAGCTGCCACCATCTGGACGTTGAGGTGTTTGGCTTGAGACTTGCCTCTGGATTTGATGAGCCTCTGCAGCACCTGAAAGAACAGAGTCTTTATGAAAACATGCTTGTTTCACCAGACAAATTGAAAGGAAATACAAATTCTACAAGTTGTACTTTCTGTACTGTGCCGATATTTATATTGTGAAAATTTTTTCTATGACTAGCATCATGTCTTAGTCCAATATTTTCTACCAATTAAGTGGTGGAAAGTCCACCACCCAAACAGTAGACCTTAAGACCTATAAAATAAAAAGGGCCACCCATCAGCCTCATCAGCTCAGGCTGGTAGGAATCTTGGTGGATACCTGAAGTACCAGGGCTTTAGTCTCATGTAGTATTTTAAAGTTCACCACCCAAATAATAGACTTAAAACATACTAAATAAAAGAGCTAGCTATCAACCTCAGTAGCTTGTAGGAATGCTTGGACTTTTCATGAAGAAGCAGGGTTCAAATCTTGCACAGTATTTTAAAGTCCCCCACCCAAATAGTTGACTTAAAAGGCCACAGAAAACCATTTCTGCTGCCGAGGGGCTCTGTTGGTGCAGTAGTGTGTCATTTGTGTGTTTAAGTCAGTGATGCCGACATGGGTTCAATTCCCACTCCCAGCAGGTATCCTGTAAGCTAAAAAGGGACCCCTGTGGTGGGGGTCAGAGGGGCTATGTAGTTGCTTCTCCAAAAGTTGACGAGATAAAAGCAGGGGGTTATGGGAACGACAACAAGAACTGACAAATTTTACACAACACCTCATTATCCAAGTTGTTTAATTTCGTGATCATGTCTCACACCACTCCTACAAAGTTATTCATGATCATGAAAGGGAGTTAAAGTTTGATGAATAATGATCATAAAATTAAAGAACCTGGATAATGAGATGTCATGTTCTTGTTCGTATTATCCCTTACTTTTATCTTTTCAACTTTCAGAAGGGCAACTACACGGCCCCTCTGTCTTCCACCAAAGGGGATGCTTTTTAGTTCCAGGACACCTGCTGGGAGTGGGAATCGAACCAGTTTTGGAATCACAGACGACTTACGCATGCAAACGCTCACCACTACACCGACACTGAGTCCCTCAGCAACAGAAATGGTTTTCTGTGGCCTTTTAGGTTTAGTATTTGGATGGTGGACTTTAAAATACTATGCAAGAGTTGGACCCTGGTCCATCAGGTACAGACCAAGCATCCTATCAGCCTGAGCCACTAAGGTTGATGGTTAGCCCTTTTATTTAGTCGACTTTAAGTCTACTATTTGAGTGGTGGGCTTGGAAATATTACGAGAGAATCAAATCCTGGTCCTTCAGGTACAGGCTGAGCATCCTACCAGCTTGAGCTAATGAAGCTGATAGCTATCCTTTTTATTTTGTAGGTTTTAAGTCCACTATTTTGGGGGGTTGGACTTTAAAATTACTGTGAGAGATTCGAACACTGGGCATTTAGGCACAGGCTAAACACCCTACCAGCCTAAGCCAAAGAGGCTGATGGGTAATCCTTTTATTTAGCAGGTTTTAAATCTACTGTTTGGGTAGAGGGCTCTGTTATATAATATGATAAATTGATATGCTCAAGACCTGAACCCGGGACAACTCAGGACCTTACAAGTGTTTTACCAGACTGAGCTACTGAGACAGCTGCAAGGTCACGGTCATTTTTGAGGTTTTATCTCTGTGTTTCAGGTGGAGTGTTTGAAAACAGAAATAGTCAAAAAGGGACTTGAACTCTGGCCAATCCAATACTTGGCCAGCATTCTATCAACCTGAGCCAATGAGACTGGTGGACAAACTGTTATTTTGAAGGTTTTAGGTCTACTATCTGGACGGTTGTCTTTAAAATAAGTGAGCATAACTCAGGACCATCTGGTGGAAGCTAAATATTTAAATAGACTCACCCAATGATGATGTGTTCGTTTTAAGGATTTAACTCTAACATTTGAGTGGTGTTGGACCGTAAAGGAAGAGCAGAAGTAGGAGTTGTGAATCCTGGACCATATGTTGGTGGACTAGCATTCTACTGTGAGTGTCCGTATTATTTTTAACGTTTTAACTGTACTATTTGGGTGGTGGGTTTGAAACACTTAGAGGAGGATGAGACTTGAACCCAGTTCTATTTGGTAAAAGCAAAGCGTTTTACCAGCCTGAGCTAATGAGGGAGATGAGTGAACATATTATTTTAAGGTTCTAAGTCTATATTCTATTATTATTACCCCCACCCCCAACAACACTTTTAACAAACTGCTCATATGTAACTTAAATTACATCACCATTACATTAAACACCATTGTAGCCCTTCGTGTGAAGTACACAAACTATATATCAATTTACATAATGCTAGAAAGTATCCTTTTGGCTAGTACACTAATTGTTAGCATGCTAATTGCTAATAGTTTGCTCCAACATGCCACTTCTAAGTCTTATATATGTTCATAATTCAAGGTGGTAGCTAAATGACGAAATAAGCAGTCCCTTTTTGTTTTTTTGTTTTTTTTTAACAACTTAAAACAGTGTTTTTCCTGCTTTCCTTGAGGTGTCGGCAGGATTGAAAACAGGTGGTGAAGAGTATTTTATTTTCAGTGAAGTGTGATTCACACTGATGCCACTTTGGATTAAAGCGTGCATCTCATGTCTCCTTGTGCTCCTTCTGATTCTCTGTTTTCATCATTTAATTGATCACTGAATCATGGGTCTCTTTTTTTTTTTTACATGTTGAAGGTCACAGTGATGACTCAAATCTCTCATACATTCACAGGCTTTGGGTGAGCAGTCACGTCTGACATGTCACATCCCAAGTCACAGCCAGGGAGAAGCTTAGAGACACCCAACACGACACAAACAGTGATGACGCTCCGAAACGAGTCACAAACATCGAGCTCAGATTAGTCATCATTCTATAAGACTTTTACATTTGTTCCTTTTTGCACATTTTAACATCAACTAAGTACAAATTTGTGGTAAAAAAAAAAAAATCATGGAAAGACCAAAAAAAGAGGGTTAGGGTTAGGGGATACATAATATAGGGATACATAATATAGAAAAAACAGACTAGAAGGAAACTCCAAGGCATTCTCTTTAAACATGAAAATGACTAAAGGTCTACATATGACCACACCATGATAATAAAAGCATTTTAATGTTTAAAAAGAGTGACCTGGAATTTTCTTCCAGTCTGTTTTACTCCAAGTTTTTAATACTTCTATTTTAATAGTTATTTAATTTTATTCATACTTGTCTTCTATGGCATCTAAGAGGTAAATACTGTGTTTCACCACTATTATGATACATCAGAGATCTCAAACATGAAGCCCGGGGGCCAAATGTAGGCCGGCAAAGGTTCGAGTGCGGCCTGTGGGATGAAGAGCATTACAACCTACAAAAAAATGACTCTTTTTTTTCTGCCTATCAATGATGACAAGTTAAAATATTTGTCTCTGTTTTACTGCAAAAAAATAGCATTCAATTATTTTTTTCAATATTTAACTTACAAACTATCTTGTATCAATAAAATGTGAATCACCTGAACAAATATGAAAAACCTGAAATGTCTAAAGAAAATTACACACAATTTCAAACATTGTCTGCTTCTGTTTCTATGTGTTTATTGTCTTTGCAGCTCTGATCCATAACGCACATGCAGAAATGATAAATTGAGATAGAATATTGTTAAAATCACACTTATTATTCCACCAACAGCTAAGTTATTTTTTTGCCTGCGTTTTTCTGTCTGTTCGTCTGTCTGTTAGCAAGATAACTCAAAAGGTTACGGATGGATTTGGCTGGAATTATTATTTTTAGTATCAACATTTTGAACATGTTGATACTGGCACAAGGAAGACATGATTCCATTTTGGTGGTGGTCAGTGGGGGTCACTCCCAGTCCTTTTCTAGTTTTTCTTATGAATATTTTCCCCCAGGTCATTCAAATCTTTTGTGTTGGGATCATTTCTAAAAGTAGTATTTTCATAATTGAATGGGTGTTTTGGAGTTGTCATTATTTATGGGTTGCTATGCTCTTGTTTCACTGGTCCAGCCCACTGGAGATCAAATGCAGCCCCTGAAAGAAAATTAATTTGAGACCCCTGCTGTAGACCGTAGCACTGAGGGTGGGGTCCAGCACGCCTCCTTGCTCTGAATTTCTGAAGAGAGCTCTGGATCATGTAGATGTTCATAAAAGGCCAGATTAAAATCAAGGGTAATTTTATCAGAAATAGAAAAAAAATGGGAAAAAAGTAAGTTACTGATCCAACTCCTTAGGTTTTACTGGTGAATTATTGTTATAGACGATGGCCAGGAAAACATACACTGTATGTCACATCAATTATTTAGTAGGATTAGTGGATCAAAATGTATTACATGTTTCAGATCAGTAGATGGTTTTGGCTGTTGGTGGTTGTTTGGGTCTTTTATGGGTTAAATTGTATAATAATAATATAAATAGATAGAATAAAAACAGTGATATGGAGCAGCCTACTTGGTTTCTTACCTTGGGAGAGGTGATCTTGACATAGACGATAATGGGTGCGAGGGACGTCTTCCCCAGCTGTGACGGGTGGTTGATGGTGTCTGCGTCCAGAACCACGAGCTGTAATGTCCGAGCCAGTTCGAAAATTCGTTCGATCTCACTCTGGACTTCAGCTGAGGGAACAGAGATGGTAGATGTTTTACTGCAGGGGTGTCACACTCATGTTAGCTCAGTCACCACATTCAGGATCCAAAGTGGGCCAGACCAGTAAAATAACATAAATAATAGGATAAGAATTTATAAAGAATACAAACTCCAAAGTTTTCTCTCTGTTTTTAAGTGAAAAAAGTCAAATTCTGTTTTTAAAATGTTTCCATTTATGAATTATATTTAATCATAATATAAGCAAATATGAATGTTCATATTTGTTTGTTATTCACATTTTCTGTAAAAGCCTAATTTATAAATGTAAACATTTTTGTGTAATTTGCCTTTTTTTTTTACATTAAAACAGAGGGGGAAATGTGTGTTTTTCATTAATTATAAGTTATTATTTTACTGGTCTGACCCACTTTAGATGGAATTGATGTAAATTGAATGTAAAATCCTTAATCATGTATATCTTCTGTGTCATTTTTGTATTTCAAAAATTAATCTCAGGGGCGCCTTTGACAGGCCGGTTTTAGCCCCTGGACCACATTTTTGACACCTGTGTTATACTGTTTACTCAGTAATGCACCTAAAGGAGAAAAAAAAAAAAACAAATGCAATCACTTCATTATTTATCAAATCCTTCCGAGATGAATATTACATGTGCCTGCAGGTTCATGTAGTTTCTTGAGGTGATGGCGTACAAGTATAGAATCAGTTTGCATCATCTGACTGTTTTAAAGGGATAGTTCACTATTTTTCAAATGAATTTTTATGGGATCAGTGTCTTTCCTCTGGTGCACCCACAGTGACTTACCCCCGAAAGTGTCCTGTGAGTCGAGTTCTGGTCCAGTTTTGGTCAAAGCGAAAATGGTTCCGGCAGTTTTCCTGGGGTCAACAAAATAAAACGTTTCTCTTCTCAACACAATATGTGTTTGAATGAGTGATTTATTTGCATAACAAAACCGTTACGTAACAAAAACCCACACCTCGTAATTGCTTGGAGCTACTTTTTCTCAATAGCGATCAATGTGCGTGCAGTGTGCACCTTAGCAAACTATCTTCATCAGTTGTTTGACAGTGTTTGTGGCTGCTATGTGCAGGTGCACAGCTGTTGTGTTGATCGCTATTGAAAGTAGCTCCAAGCAATTACGAGGTGTGAGTTTTTGTTATGTGACGGTTTTGTTATGCAAATAAATCACTCATTCAAACACATATTGTTTTGAGAAGAGATACATTTTATTTTGTTGACCCCAGGAAACCTGCCAGGACTACTTTCGCTTTGACCAAAACCAGACCAGAACTCGACTCACAAGACACTGTCGGGGGTAAGTCACTGTGGGTGCACCAGAGTAAAGACAGTGATGTCATACAGATTCATTTGAAAATTTGGGAACTATCCCTTTAGTAGACTGTGGTTTAATATTTGATGTCCAATTCTTTTACTTCTGCAAATGAAGACCTTGCAAATACTTACAAATACTAAACCATTACATCAAACATATTTCAAAACAAAAACAAAGTAATAAGTCAATTGTCAACTATAAATGAGTAAAAAAAACACTATTTTGACAAATCACTGGATTGCATTTTTAGACAGAGAAATTCAAAATACTCGCATTTCATTGTTTTTTCTACTTTTATTTCCTCCTCAGTGACAAAAAACATCTTTGTCCATTTAATGTCATGATGTGCTTTAGGAAATATATCAATGATATAGACCTTAAGATAATTTCACTAATCAAAATATAAGAATAATTGACCATTCTAATGGTAGTTCTTCAGAATAAAAAGGAACTACTAATGGAATGTGACATAAAAATCAAAAATCAGAGCTCATACAGGAACATTCTTTACTGTCATCATATTGATCTCAAACACACTGCTCTGCTGTTTTTCTTATTTTGTAATGATTTGCAATAACATGAGTTATTACTTCCTGTCAACAGCATCCATCATCCTTGTTGCCTAGATCCAAAATCCATCAGTCAGATGCCGATTTCCTTATTTTTTCCTCTTAAATATTCATAAGACAGTGTGACCTAAAGGACAAGGCGTAAAACTACAATATCCCCAAGTGGAACAGCAAGTTAGAACTTCTGTTGCCTCTTAATACATAGTGACTGTTACATCACACAACTCCCACTCCAGCAGATGACGACGATGTGGCTGAAAAACAGTCGGGGCACAATTCCCACTCTGAGAAAATGACGGGAAGGTTTCGTGAGTTCCAGTCACGACAAAGACTGAAGTAAACTGATAATAACATGAAAACATTCCAGGCTAACAGCTCACAACTGAGTCACAAATTCACAAATTTTCCTGCTAATATGCCAGATGGGTGAGATAACTTCACTTGATCCCAATGGAGAATTTTATTGAATTGTTTTTTTTTTTTTTTTTAATGTGCTGAAGTTAGTGAATCAAATGCTATTTTTGACTCCAGATAAGAGATTCAAATCTTCCATTTTAACCCATAAAGACCCAAACATCCAGAGCAGAACCATTTACTGATCTAAAATGAACCACTGATCCTATCAATACATGTAAAGAATTCACATTAAATACACTTTCTCTTTTCACAGTCATCAGATATGACCCATTTGGACATTTAGAGGCTCTGTAGTTACCATGGAAACGGCATCAGCTACAACACTGATGAAGTGACTTAATGGAACAGCCTCAAGTAAGACATAAAAAAGTACAACCATAAATACATTTAAAAAGATGTATAAAATAATTTCTATGAAAGTTTATGGAAAATAAGGGATAAAATAGTATTATCCCAAATAACTTTATAATAACTGATTTATTGGAATTAGGACATTATAGTTTCAGGGAATTTTATATTTGAATGGATTAAAGAGAGGAGAAATGGGGTGTGGGTGTGCAATTATGGGATGGATCTGAGGATGAAATGAAGTTATTCACTTCACTTATTTGGCAAAGTCAAAGAGGGGAAGAAGGAAGGAAAGGGAAAGGAGAGAGAAAGAAAGAATGTTGCCTGACGTTTAAAATTATTTGGGAATATTGGATTGATGATAGATATGTTTTAGGAGTCCCAAATTTTTATTCTCCCCCCTGGATAATCACCAAAATCCAATAATTTCCATTACCAACCTACCATGTAAATTTCATCAAGATCCGTCCATAACTTTTTGAGCTAATTAACAAACAGACAAACAAACATAACCTCCTTAGCGGACCTCTTTTCATTCAAAGTTTGTGTTCTCAGAATGCTTTTCTAGGTTTCATCTTTGAATTCACTCTGTGCTTTAATAAATATCTATATAATCAGTACATACAAATACAGGAAAATACATGATTTTCATTTAAAAATGTGAAATGCAGAGGATAATAAATAGTACAGTAAATGGTAATAAATAAAAAAAATATACAAAATCAGTAGTGAAAAAAGTTTGGATAGGTGTTTAAGGGTTAACATTGTTTTGACTATATGTTTTTTTTTTACTAAAATTATGTACAGTTTAATGGTTTTTTTTTTTAAGGGAATGCAGTTTAGTGATTTAAATCCATGTGACACTGACTAAAATGATTCATCTTTAATATTCTGTCTCCATCTACTATTGAAGCAGAGGTAACAGACTCTTCCTCTTTATATTAGAGCATAATGAATGTCTGGATAATCAGAAAAATCGAGGTAAACTCTTCTTTTTTTTATCCTTTCCTGGGACTTCATGGGTTTATTTTTGGACTCTGCTACAGCCGCTGACTGATGCTTACCCTGATACATAACAAACGTTGAGCCTTGCCACCCCCGTCTGACTCGGGAATCTGCTCCTTTCTAAACACATCAGTGCTCCAATCAAGCCCCGTCAAATCAGTGTGGTTCTTGAACTTGTTATCGTGCGTTTTGCGCTATCTTTCATTCCTAACAGAAGAAACCAGCCAAGGCCACTCGGGGCCGTCGGGAGTTATCATTACCATTGTCAAGAGTTTTCTTTAATCGTTTCCTTCCTTTTCCACAAAAGCTGGTCTCCTTGAAAACATTATGAATCAAAACACCAGATGTTCCCAGGCATCGCAGTCATTTCTAGGACAAACATACCCAAGTTGGAGCGTGTATTGGAGCGTTCAATGATGGCGTGCTTGCTGGGGTTGTTGAGAACTGAGCGTTTGGCAAGAGAGATGTCCGCCGTCACGCGAGTGATGGATATTCTGCCACAAGAGACAAGAAAAAACACCAGTTAACTACAAAGTGTGCAGTTGATTTGATAAGAAAACATTACACTTCATACTTTGTTCTATCTATCTATCTATCTATCTATCTATCTATCTATCTATCTATCTATCTATCTATCTATCTATCTATCTATCTATCTATCTATCTATCTATCTATCTATCTACTTATCACAAACTAACTTAACTTATTGTTTTGTTATTTAGGATAATAATTGACGTTGAGTTCTTGTGAATGTTCGTGAACCTCCATGATCACTCCAGACAACATACACATTCACAATAAATTTTTGAAGGCGTGCTTTCCAAGGGTGTGTATGCTTTCAAAATATAGCTTGCAGGCACCGTTTTCCAAGATCTCCTACCTTACGTTTAAGTTTAATTCGGAATTATCATTCTGTAAGTGGAAGTAACTTTGATTTGGGCTTAAACAGGAATAAAAACTCCCATCTAAATGAGGCTATTGTAATATATTACAGAAGCATGAGGTGTCAAAGGACCTTTTTTCCACCGCTGTATTGTCAGATATTTAACTTTTTATTTACTAAACCATTGAAAACATTTCCTGTACTCATATTAAATCCTGACCTTGTGTTTGCGAAAAGAAGCGTCAAAGAGTGAGAGTCAAAGCAAGAAAACAAACTGAATAGAAGTGAAGATTTGTTAAATAAACACAAACTGATGTGATAAAAGCAGCTCAATAAGCAAACAATATCTCCTGCAGCTGCTGATGGTCTGAGTGGATTTCATGGTTGTGTAACTCTTGTGTCTTCTGTGGACAGTTCGATGGGAGGACAACGGAGCAGAGGACTCAGCATTGAACAAGGAGAATCCTCTGCCGCTCTAGAACCCATTATGGCCTATTAAGGACATGTACGGGACCTATTTAAAGCAGCAGCACACACATCTCCAGGCTAAACAAACTTGTTACACACTCCCTCAGCTAACCTCAGGGGACAGATAAATACCAGCCTATAGAGTCCAAGACAGACCAGGAATGAGGAAGGCAGCAGGATGAGAGCTTGGTAGAAAAGAACTCACCTTCCCTCGAATCTGTGTTTCAAAAAGTCGAACAGTGCTTTTTGCATCATGTCTGTCACCTGTGAACACATCGTTTAGGAAAAAAAACTGTTAAAGGTGCTCAGGTTTTGCTAATTAATATGAAAAAAAACAACAACAAAAAAACAAGGCAGTGATGTGTGCCCCATATTACATAGCATTAGCCTCATAGCGTAATTTCCGAAGTCAGGGGGTCGCGAAGTGGGGGGTCATGAGTTGATTTTCAGAATCCTCTTATACACTGAAGGCAGAATGTTTTGTTTAGTAGGTTTTAGGGAGAGCAGGCGATGCTTTTATTAGAATAATAGTAAATGTAAAGGTAACTTCACCAACAACAATTTTAAAAATGGAAAAAAGTGATTTACTTTATCATAATACAGAGGGATCCATTTTTATTGTTTTTGGGACAAATGGATACAGTTTGTACCTTCTAACCACTCAGAATATGTCGCTTTTTATTCTTGGCATAACATTTTATTTTTGTGTGCAATGTGTACTGTTTAAAGAACCCGAGGGTATTGTAAACTATAATTGTTTTGTTCTTTTCACATGTGAAATATAGAAGCTGTAAGCACCTAGTTCATATGTTATTTTTTTTTATTTTATTTAATCTAATTATATTTTTGACACTTTTATATGTATAGAAGATGGATCTCTCTCTCTCTCTCTCTCTCTCTCTCTCTCTCTCTCTCTCTCTCCATACATGCATACATATTTATATATATATAAAACATTACTATTGATCATCAAAATTATATTTATCCCCATATAAAACTAGATTATGACATTTGTCATTATTGCTTTGTAATTAAATGCATTTTTATGGCTGTCAAAATCAATGCATTAACACAGGTTAATCCATCATTATGATTAATCTGATTAAAAATAGTGCCAATGTCCCTGTGCTCATCTGGACCTCACAGCTGTGATGTCTTGCCATCAACAAAAGGGAGTCTTTCAATAGATCATAAAATCAATCCCACTGTTTGTCTGTGTGTTTTTATCAACTAATGCCAAAAACAGTGTGAATGGTATATGAAGCCCCCAAAGCTCTTCTGGGGTAACATCTGACTGAAGAAAAGTAGGTAACTGGGTAATGATATAATACTGTGGTTAAAGATGTTAAAGGCTACGCAGGAGGTTGTTGGTTGAAACTAATATTGTGCCAATTATTTTCTAATGAATCAATCAGAATTGAAATCTGAGGGAGAAGTGATGTTAGTGTCAGACTGGTAAAATAAACATAGTTGTAAACAAATTGTTTACAAAGGCAAATTTTGACAAACAAAGTGATAATTTTTGTGCCTAATGCTGAGATCTATTAATGAATCGATCAGAATTGAAAAGAGAATTGAGGGAGGAGAAGGAATTTTAGTGAATTGTGGACGAAGGACGAAGCGCGATGGCTATGGCTCATGGCGACTTCATCCGGATGAGCTAAAAATGATAACACAATGAACCCATCTGCAGCACAGAATGACTCTGAACATCTTTGCCAACACATTTC
Organism: Siphamia tubifer; assembly: GCA_020466265.1. Classification (NCBI taxonomy): domain Eukaryota; kingdom Metazoa; phylum Chordata; class Actinopteri; order Kurtiformes; family Apogonidae; genus Siphamia; species Siphamia tubifer. The sequence goes on along the minus strand of CM035802.1, from coordinate 27,310,445 downwards.
AGGCAGTTTGTCCAAATAGTCAGTGTAGTACATACGCAAATGGACAGATGGAACGATGGAGGATGATAAACAGCATGATATTTGAGTTTAAAAAAAAAAAAAAAAGACTGGCAAAAAAGTATTTTAAACATTCTGTTTTCTTTTCAACAAAACGTTTCCAGTTTAAAATACTACATTAATGTGAAGTGGACATTAGTCAAGTGTTAATGTGTTGCCTAGTTTACAACAACAACATTAAGTCCACATATACTCCCTTATTTCTTGGGTCTGTTTACTCACAAAAAATAAAATGCTGAATTCATTTTTTAAATTAAATTATTTTTTTTTAGCTTAAAAATTAATAGTATTGTGATTAATCAAAACAGGAACTCTTTAATTAATCCGATTAAAAATTGTAATGACTTGACAGCAAAAAAATGTTTTTGTATTGTAACACCCATCTTGTACTCTATGTTTTTTTAATTAAATATTTTTTTATTTATTTTATAAGTGTATACTACCTTAGAAAGTGATAATTTAACATCTATCCAGGGACTGCAGATGAAAAATATACATTGGGCAAACTCTGGCGCATTATATCAGTTAAATCACAATGAAATAAATAGAAATAAATGAATATAATGTTAAAAGGTTTGGCAGTGGCGTTCACCTCATAGCCCTTCAGTGACGGTCCAACCAGAACCACAGGTCGCATGGAAGGCACAACGTCGTACGGAGGAATGTGTTCCGTCTTAAGACAAGAGAAGAAGAAAAACATTTGCACATATTACGGAGAAACACTCACCTTTACAGAACAACAACTAGACATAGACTATTTAAAAACACCAGAATGTTCTGAACCATGAAATGACATGTTTAACTGGACAAAACCAAACAATCTGTTTCCTTCATTATCATATAAACTACAATAACTCTTCACAAATTAAAATCCAAAGTGTCATTTTATGGTTCAGATGTGAGTAAAAAGGGAATATTTAACAGGAAATGTTAGTTGGACAATGACAAAGGAAAGAACTGATAGACTTGGAAAGTTAAGACAAAGACATTTTAGAAGAGTTAGGACACAGTGAGACCTCAGGTTGTGTCAAAGGACTGTTTGAATCATTTTAATAAAAAGTATTTTTTATTATTTTACGCTCTTTTATTGTTATTTTATGGATTGTACGCTCTTCTTTCTGGATGTTTATTTTATTCATGGGTCAAAACATAGTATTCAAAATCTCTGTCTGGACATTTTGGAGATAATTGGAGAGATTACAGCTGCTAAATGACCCACATTTTTACTTTTAAATTCATTTTTGCTTCAGTTGCACCATAAATGATTATCCAAAACAAGGAGATACTTCATACTGAAATAAATATTTTTTTTTTATTAGAATAATCTTTATTGTCAGTAAGTTTTACACAGGTTAACATGTATTATACACACTGAAATGTGTCCTCATCACTAGCAACTAGGAGCAGTGGGCTGCCATATCAAGCGGCCAGGGAGCAGATGGGGGGGGGGTTACTTGCCTTGCTCAAGGGCACATCAACCAACAACTCTCTGTCAGAGCCGGGACGTGAACCACCGTCCCTTCAGTCAATGGACGACCCACTCTACTAACTGAGCCACAACTACCATTTCTTCTGTAGATGATTAAAAATTTGGCCAAAATTAATATTATATTTAAAACAAAGTCTAAAGAAGCATCTTTGTGTCTCCCATTTGTGTCTCCCATCGCGAATTAGTGAATTTGACACATCGACAAATCCCAGGAGTAATTGGGAACTTCTACATTTAGAGAAATTAAAGGATATTGTTGTAGTTCTCTTACGCACTAAGACAATCTGATCTGTAATAACTGCACTCACACTGAACTACATAAATAACTCTGACGTTTTCTTCTTGTTCAACTGCTGCACTCAACACATCCTTGAAAAACACTAACCATAATGTACAATAAACCTACAAATGTGAATTATGTGCATTAAGTCATGGAATAATCTTCTGTTCATGCAAAAAATATATTCAATAATTATCAGAAATGTTAATGTACTATTTTTATATAGACTTGGATTCATATATATATATATATATATATATATATATATATATATATATATATATATATATATATATATATATATATTTCGTAGACAAAACATATATTGTTAATATCGTTCATCAATATATATACTGTCACATACTACAATATTAACCACTGTAATAACAATTCATCATATTTTTTTTTTACATTTCTTATTCTTTTCAGTTCTATTTTCATTTTATTTTGTAAAATTGCAAAATTTATATTGTATTTTCATATCTCAATTTCAGTTTTTGTAATCTTATATTTCCTCTTTTCTTATATTCTGCAGTACTGGTGTTTTTATTGATATTGTTGCACCACATGGAGCAGCATTTCTAAGTTTCATCGTACACATAATGGCAATAAATACTATAGTATTTTTATACGGTATTTTTTTGTATTGTATTTTACTGTACTGTATTCTATCCTATTCTATTCTATACTATATACATCTCAGAGGACAGGTTAATCCTTTTCTAACTTATCAAAAATACATGAGTTTAATGCATTAATGCAGTGTATTTTTCTGTCATTTCCTCCACTCTGCCTTTATTTGTCTCTTGTCGTCACGATGATGAATGTTTCAGCGAATCTCACGTTGCCGTCTACCACCATTCTTCTTCCTTCTCCAATTCTAAACACTTTCTCTCTGACTAACATTTGCTGCCGTCATCAGGCCTCTCTTGGGACGCTGTGGGAACTGATGCACACACTTCTGCTGACTAACATGAGGGTATTCGTGGACAATGCGGTTGAGCCTGAATACTTTTCACAGCCTGTGTTCGTCTTTGGTTTACTCTGTTAACGTCAGTAAATCATGGGTGTTAACCATAATAACAGGTATTATCAGCCTGAAACATCAAACTGCTGAGGTTTTCCTTCATTTGTGTGGATAGATACCTATAATACTGAAACAGTCCAGTGTGTTAAAAATGTTTTTTTTTTTCTATTTTCTGCCTAAATATACAGTTTTGTATGAACAGAACATTTAATTATATTTCCAGTACATGTTGACTCTGATCATACTGGTAATATATACATATAAGTCCTCACTATATTGATAGTATATATTTTTTTATATTTTAATGTGTTTGGTTTTTGTTTTTATCTGTTTATTTGTCTTTGAGTACCACAAAAAGCACTATACAAATAAAATGCATTATTATTGTTATTTTTATGATCAGTGAAGGGGATCTTTGACAGTGTTTATATATGAAACATCATTATTACAACTTGCTATTATTAAAGCATACTTTTGTTATGTTTAGTAGATTAATTATTAATTCTTGAAATATGGCCAAAAGCAAACTTTGTGAACTCACAGTGACTTTTCAGTCAATTTTATGCAAGATGTAACTGATAATGACTCAAACATCCACCACCGACTGAAACCATCTATTGATGTAAAATATCTAATACCTGTTGATCCATTAATTCTATCAATACATGTAATAATTGGTGCAAAATACAGTTTGTCATCTTTTGGTGTTCATAACATATGACCCATTTGGACGTTCAGATGTTTCATAGTTATTGTGGAAACACCGTCATCTTCTCCAACATTGATTTACCAGTAAAAACCCATGGAACTGGATCAATGATAGTGGTTGGAGACAATTGGTTTATATTCAGTTAATGATATATTTGACTGAAAAAGACACTTTTTCTTCAGTTTTCTCTGTTTTTTGTAAAATAACATCTACATGATCAATGAATTAAACATAATATAATTACATAAATAATTTTCATAGAAATAAAAGCAAAGTATACAGGATATTGTTTGAAGAAATGTTGATAAATCACTTAGGAAAGATTAAATAGAGGGAAAAATGAATTAGGGAACTGCCATAAAAGTAGCACGGGGTCTTTATAGTTCTTGTAAAATCTTATCATCATTGCACCTAATTACAAACTTGTGGAACATTTTGCAATAATTAGAGAATGCAGTTATACTCCAAAATATGCGCTGTATGATCACAATTATCGCTGCCAGGATAATACGTTTGTAGCTGATGATCAACACGCAAATAATTACAATAAAATATTCCTGTTCATCTTATGCCAGTTTTCGAAGCCTAACAACCAATTATTCATACAAATACAAACAAAATGAAGAAAAGAAAGAGGCCTTATTGGCACTAAACATTAAAGCACATAAATAAAAACTGAATTCCTCTTTGTTTTTAGGCTTTGTGCGACATTACTAATGAGAAGTATCGGCATAAATTCAGCTCCTAATAATGAACTGAGCACAAGAAGCTGTTTGTTTTTATTCAGTTGGATACATATACACAGCTGAATATAGGACAACCATAAATAAATCCTAAAATTATTCCTGTTAGATCAAACCATTGCAATAAGATGATTATATAATGATTGTAATCTTGTTAATTTTAAAAAACAAGTTTTAATCTTCAGCCTTGATTTTAAATATTTAACCCTGTTGTTTCTAATAGACATATGAGCATGCTCACTGCACCCCCCCCCCCCCCCCCCCCCCACCACCCCCATTGCCTGTGTAATTTTGGGAAGGGCAACACACAGACTGACATCGACTCACTCAGAAAAATGGTCTGGCATTTTTCTTTATACTGTCATTTTTTGTTTGTTTTCACTGTTATTTGCAGTGTTAATGGTGATTTTCTTTTATCTGTTTGTTCATTTATTGATTTATTTTTCCTGTTTTTCAACCAATTTAGAAAAGCACCAAAACAAAATCTGAGCTCAAATACTTGTTGCACAGTACACTGTAAACCTGAATAAGTTAGCAGAACTCAAAAAATTGGAGGCACTTAATTGCCTCAATTATTTTAAGTTGATGAACTTAAAAAAATACAAGTTTCCAGAACCTAACATTTAGATGCTTATTAAAGTATGCTTAAATTAAAACATTACTTATTAACTTAGTATTCTAAGGTTCTGTCAGTCCTACTGGAAGTCAGGGTTCAGTGTCTTTGTCCTAGGACACGTGGACAGACAGAGCTGGGACGTGAACCTGTGACCCTTCAGTCATTGGACGACCTGCTCTACCAACTGAACCACAGCCCCTGAATAAAATGACTGTGTTTGGTGATTGTTGTTTTTTGGTGTGATAGATATTAAAGTTTATTTGCAGTGCTCTGAAATTGTATTTCAGCATCTACTACATCAGTTAAGTTTATTTTTTTCAATCATCCTTGACGACATGATCAAAAAGTAACTGATTTTAGCAAAAATAAAAGCTTCAGTTTTGAATGACTGCAATTGGCAGAAATTTGGGGTGAGGGAGAACGAGAGAGAGAGAGACAGACAGACAGATAGACAGGTAGACAGATAGATAGATAGATAGATAGATAGATAGATAGATAGATAGATAGATAGATAGATAGATAGATAGATAGATAGATAGATAGATAGATAGATAGATAGATAGATAGATAGATAGATAGATAGATAGATTGATTGATTGATTGATTGATTAAAGGTCAACTACTAGGTTAAAGGGTTAAAGGAAATGCCTCAACATATGTAACTGAGTTATTTACCAGACAGTCTGTACACACTGAGGTCTCACTGGATGTGATTGGCAGGTTCACTTACAAACACAAGGATCACAAACAGAGCAGAGATTTGCAGGGGCAGTGGGAGGGGTGAAAGGTCAGAGCAGACGCAATGTGTTATCCCCAGACCCTGCTGAGCCTGTGACACCCAACAACACAACTTACCGACTTCTGCTTCTGCTTAGCTGTGGTGAGACGGAAGAGGAGAAAGAGAGAAGTTAAGAACAGGCATGCATGCTAACAGCCGGAGGACAAGGAATGGCGGTGGTGCACGTGGACAAACAGGACAAGTGAGACCGAGCAGCCAGAGGCGTTTTAGTCAGAGCGGTGTGGACGGACAGACAGAAGAAGAGGCTGGGGTCGTCCAGTTTACCTTCTTAAAGAAGGGCATTCGTTTCTCTTTTGCTAGGGGTGACATGACAGTGTTTGGACTGGCTTTAGGAGAGCGCAGGTTGACTGGAAGCTCATTGTCCTCTGGGTCTAAGCCTGTGGCGTCTATGTCAACGGCTACGCACACAGACAGACAACAGCACCGTCACACAAAGGTGAACACAGGAGAGCCGTCGCAAACACTTTATTCTGACACAAGCACACTGTGTAGGTTACTACACAAACAACAAATCCAATCAAACAGGGAAAAGGACAATAACATGTGTAACTGACAGAAAAAAACCCATCAAGTTTACTTTATAAAACTGAGATATTATTAACCCATAAAGATCCAAACATCCACTGATGAACAAAACCATCTACTGATCTAAAACGTTTAATACCTGTCAATGCATTAATCCTATCAATACATGTAAATTATTGGTGCAAACTGCAACTTATCATCTTTTCACAGTCATCAGATATGACCCATTTGAACATTCAGAGGCTCTGCAGTTACTATGGAAACGGCATCATCTTCTACAATATTGGTTCATCATAAAAGCCCTTGAAGTTGGATCAGTGACAGTAGATGGGTTTATGTTCAGTTATAGAAATCTTTGCCGAAAAAGTCAACTTTTCTCGGTGTCTGATATAATACCTTCAATTTTTATCTGCGTTTTTTTGTAATATCTGCGTGATTAGTAAATTTGAAAAAAAGAAACAACTAAAAACTTGATATTCACCTAACATTTTCAAAATACAGAAGATAATATTACAATAAACGGTGTTAAATTACTTAAGAAAGATTTAATAAATAGAAAAAATAGGGGTGGGTGGGTACAAACGTGACACTGGATCTTTATGGGTTAAGTATCTCACCCCCAAAATCAGTTAAGGTTGAACCACCAAGTCAAAGTTTTATTCTAGTGACTTACCAGAGGAAGGAGGAGTAGATTTCCGTGAGTTAGGAACCACTTCACCTAAGCTAGAGGAGGAGTTTGCTCCCAATTTACTGAAACAAAGAAAGAGGGAGAGATTGACACATAGGATCAGCGAATATACAACCAAAGTTTTAGTTTAGTTAGTTTAGTTCAGACACAAACATAATAAACATAATAATAAAAATAGTAGTCACACATGCAATATTTCACTATAGATTTACTTAAAAAAAAATTTGTGTCACAATAAGTGTCACAATAAGATTCATCATATTTTTTTTCATCCATAGTTGCACTCATTTTTGATTATTGATGATGATGGAGAATGAACTCTTCATCATCCCAAGTTAAAGTCTGGACTTTTTGGAAGCTAATTCATGTGTGTAAATGATGTCTTGTGCTTCCTGAAGTATTCTGTCACAAGCCTGATGACCCTGATCAATCCTGGTGATGTCCAATATTTTAGAAACTAGAGACATGAGAGGACACTTCGTGCATCAGTTAAATAACTTGTTACAGCTGAAACATTATTACCTCTGCAAAGGAGGTTATGTTTTTGCTGGAGTTAGTTTGTCTGTCTGTCTGTCTGTCTGTCAGCAACACTGCTCAAAAAGTTATGGATGGATTTTGATAATCCTGGATTACTTTGAAATTTTACATTGCGTTAAATGGAGAATAGATTTCAAAGTGATCCAGGATCCAGGATCACTTCCAGATTATCACCAAAATGTAATCATTTGTTTCTTGTGACACTTCCAACACATCCTAAAAAAGTTATCAAAATCTATTCTGAACTTTTTGAGTAATGTTGCTGACAGCGAAATCATAACCTCCTTGGCGGACCTCCCTTCATTCAGAGGGGGGGGGGGGGGGGGGGGGGGGGGTCCACCGCAGTACTTACCCATGAGTGGGTCTGAACTATTTGCTTAGTTACATTCACAGTAAGTCTCCTTTAATCAAAACCAAAGATGATGCAGTGAAGTACTGCATGTATGACTTTTTTTGGGGCCAAAATATAAGGAAACAACACAGAAAAAAAATTAATTACATGAAAAAATACAAAAAAGAACAACTGTTGTACCAGAAAGTGAGTAGGAAGATGTTATTAACCTGTAGAACCACCACCTTATCACACACCACCTGGAATGCAGTCCTGGAGAAAAATGTCAGACAGGAGGGGGCGTAACAACCCCCTGCTGTCTGGCCAAGCCTATAAGATGGCTCACAACAACATCATGTGACAGGAAGTAGTCAAACACGTAAACTAGGGTGACCATGTGTCCGGTTTTGCCTGGACAGACGGCTCTAAAACCGGACTGTCCCGAGTCTGGACGTCTATCACACCTTTACTTTTTACATTTCATCCTAAAGACCTAAAGACAAAATATAAAAAGTGATGTGTGACAGACGTCCGGCCAGTCCGGTTTTTGAGCCGTTTGTCCGGACAAACCTCGGACATGTGGTCACCCTTGGTAAACAAACACTGCACCTATTTGTTAAAACGAACCAGTTATCTTTGGAAGACAGTTTGAACATATACAAGACTGACTTTGACCTGACTTTTTGACTTATAATTCCACTTCCTCTCCCTTACCATCATAAGTTCATAGTTCATTATAGTTTTAGTACTTTTTTATTGTACTTTTAGATTTATTTTATTAACTTGTTCTTTCTCTGTTTTGTGTTTTATGCCTTGTAGTGTGCAGCGCTTTGTATCAGCTGTGTCTGTTTTAAAGCGCTTTTATAAATAAAGATGGTATGGTATAAAACATTGATCTGGATCTCCTTACCTGGAGTGGAACTTGCCCTGTTTGGCTCTATGCTCCTGGAGGATACGAGTGTTTTCAAGCTTCACTGGACTGGGGATGAAACCAATTTCACAGCCTTCCTTCACCAGGCGTCCTATCCACCAGTCGTTGTTGAATTTCTGCACATAATGAGTAAAGACAGTCACCTTCAGCCTCGTCCTTCTTCCTTTCCAGACCCTCGTCCTTATTCTCCTCAGTATTGCAGCACAAACTCACCTCTTTGACGTGGAGGAAGTCTTTAGCCTCAAAGGAGACGGCCATGCCCGGCACTGGGACGTCATCGTCAAGACTGGGGCTGTAGTTGACATTTGTGCGAACAGCAAATGCAACAGGTTTAGTCTGTTAGAACAAAACACAGAAGGGAGAGAAAGGAAAATGTCAGATTGGTTGATAAGTGGGAATTATAATAATGAATGTCAAGTCATTTCAGGTGTAAAGCAATGGATAATAAAACTTTACAGATAAGCATTTACCTTTTCTATTCTTATATTTTAATGATAGACTGATCTATCTATCTATCTATCTATCTATCTATCTATCTATCTATCTATCTATCTATCTATCTATCTATCTATCTATCTATCTATCTATCTATCTATCTATCTATCTATCTATCTATCTATCTATCTATCTATCTATCTATCTATCTATCTATCTATCTATCTATCTATCTATCTATCTATATTGTACCTATATCTTGTTGCATCTTTTGAGTTTTTAATGTATTGCTTCTCCTCTGTAGCTTTCATCATCTACATCTTTGTATTTCTTCTATAGTGTTTTCATGTCATTACATCTTACATCATCTTACTTATTACAAATATGATATTACAAGTGGGATCTGAGTCATTCTGACTTGTGTTTCTCCATAAATGAGTTCTTTGTTGCAGTGCTTCTCTGGTTTAAGTTTCATGTTTCATGACGCAACATGGTTGAATCTGTCGAAATCACTATCAGAACAACAGTAAAACAGGACCCTTGTCTTCACACAAACGTCACGGTAAAATAGTTCATAAAGCAGCCCTGCAATAAATCAATAAATTCAGCCTTTTGTGAGGTAATAAAACATTTCCTGTACTGTACCTCTGCAGGCTGTTGTACAACCACCATACTGCTGCAGATGTCTACATATAGAAAGGCTCATTTGTGGAAGCCAGTATTGTTAGTATTTTCTTTCTTGGCAGGGAAGGTTTTGCACAAAGCCACAACAAATCTCTGCCCACAGTGATGCAATACATAAAAGGGATTTGAATAGATTTAATAAGGTCACGTCATGACAAAAGACGTGAGAAATATATGCTTAAACACACTAAATCTAGACATCTGGACCTGTGTTACAAGACTAGAATTTACCCCACAGAAGACACACATCCCTTCAGAATTACATAAAATGCTTTTGGACGTAATCTTAGAGTCACTCTGGCAGCGATGACAGCAACAGTTGGCAATGTGGACATGGCCTCAACCAGATTACATTTAGTGTGTCTTTGACAGTGTGACAAGCCCAAGTGAAGTCAAATGAAAAGCCAAAACCAATGCACAGGAATGTAGCAGTAGAGTAATCTCTAAACATGGATTTGCACGCTGAGTATTTACCTGCAGATGAAAGAGGGAAAAATGGAAGAGAGGGACTTTTGGAAGGATGTCCAATATTTAGTTCAAAGCTAAATTGGATCCTGTTTCAGACCTGCTTTGACTTACACTATAATAAGATAATGAATAAAAATGATAAAGACATCAAATGTGACACATTCTACAAACAGGTTCCAAGCTTATTTCGATGGCAGTTATGAAGTGCAAACACTGAAATAAAGCACTTGGATACAATTATAGTGGGTTTTAACATTACTTTTGGTTTGGTTTTATTATTCTCTCATGCTTTTAAAAGCATGACAGGCAACATGTAAAACATTTCCTAAACATTAACATAATTGATTTTATTGTAGTGGTGGAGCCTGGACAATCAATTCAAATAAGCAGCTCAAAGACAACAGTACAACTGTCCTGTATGTCTTCAATTTGTACTGGCACACATTTTACACTCTGTTGAAAATATATAGTCTGGATCGTTTTTTATCACAATTATTATTATTATTATTATTATTATTATTATTATTATTATTATTATTATTATTATTATTATTATTATTATTATTATTATTATTATTATTATTATTATTATTATTATTAGTATTATTATTATTATTATTTAATGTAATCTATTTACATAGGCTAATGCTAAAGTATATCCTTTTAGCTAGTACACTCACCTTTAGCATGCTAATTGCTAACAGTGTCCTCCAACATTTATTAATGGGTTACATTTATAAAACGTTTAGAATCTATTTATAATTCAAGGTGGTTCCTAAATGACTGATAAACATTAGTGTTGTTATTCCTGGTTTACATGACTTCAACAGTAGTAGTAAAGAGTAGCCTAATTTATTTTTTTAAATACCAAAGTGGCACCAGTGTGATGCCACTTTGGTATAAAGTTATATATATATTTCTCTCACCCCCCTGGGTGGTGTCTCCTTCCTTCAGACTCGGGTCCTCTACCTGGGAGCCTAAGGGGTCTGCGTTGGATCTTAGCTGGTGCTAGCATTGCACACTTTTGGACAGATGTTGTTCCTGGTATCAGTTATGCTCCCAGCTTGGGGGTCACTGCCCTTAGTGCCCCGATCACTACTGGTACCAGTGTTGCCTCCAATCTAATCTAAAAATGATGTCGACAAATCCACAGAGCACAGACATAGATCAGAATCCTGCCTTTAGTGACAGTGAATTCTTCATGTTGTAATATTGACATCTATGGTTGTAATAGATTATAATGTTTTGTCCAAAATGAAATGAATATTATTTGCAGAGCATCCTCCTCTAAGCCTCATCAATATATCAGGTGTTAGTGTTGATGTGATGCATTTGAGTCCGTCTTCAGAACAGGCAGCACTGAGTGGAAACTAGTACACTATAGGGGTCATTAATCAGATGAGTCCAGGGCTTTAAAGGGGGATAAGCGTCTCCTTTTCATGACTTTCGTTGTTCACCTCACTGAAACACAACAGGTGTTAGGTGATAAACTATAAGGAAGCAAGGCAATAATTCATTAGTGAAAATCCCCCTGGAGTGTTTTCCCTGTGCAGATACTAATGTAAATATCCACAGGGCTGATGTGTGTGTGTATGTGTTGGTGACATCTCCATCGTCCAATCCAGTGGGTGCACTGCCAGCACTCATAGAGGACACGGTACCCTTGGTGTTCGCATGCTTTGGAGTCACATGGGTGTTGGAAGGTATATGGTCCATTAGTACGTGTATGTATGTATGTATGTATGTATGTATGTGTGGTCTCATGGTCCTCATGGGCCGCTGCCTCTTTCCTCCTTCCCAGCTGCTCCACCCGTCTTTATCCATCGAGGCCAAGTGTCACATCATGTGATCTATCGGCCTAATTGTGTTTTACAGCCAATCACACATGCTAACGGTGTCGGATTGTATATATGACAGTACTTTATGCAGCTGGGAACAGGGTTAGGGAAATGTAATATGATTTATGAGGTCATTTAGGTATATTAGTAATTACATTTTTTAACAAATGTTTTAACTGGAGGATAGGACTACAAAATTATATAAACACAACATTTAAACCAGTGGATGAAAACTTTAAAACACTGTCAAATTTTTATTACAACTTCTTTTACATAATGTGAATATAGTTAATTTCCTCCTCAAAATCACCCTCTTTGTATACTATAACTGATTTCACTATCTATATGCATGTAAAAATGAATAGTATGTTATTTCAGGGTTAAGTAATATCACCTAAAATGTTAAGTGTCACATGATTATTTCTTTAAAAGTCTGATTTTTTTTTTGGTTCTTACTGAAATTTGACCTAAATTTTCTTTTATAGCAAGAAGCTGAATATTTAACACATCTAGGAAGTAAAACAGAAACAAGTATTGTGCCTGACAGTGTAAGTAAAATAAACCCATAAGACAAAATATAAATAAATATATTCAATATCATACACATATACATGTATGTACTGGTACCCATCACAATACAAATAAATTATATCAGAAGTTTTTTCTCGGTACTATTCATAGACTGGCTTTTAAAAAAAAATTTTTTTTTTACTTTATTTTCCCTGTAGTTTGTTTGTTTTTTGAATTTCATTGTTAATTTCATTCAGAATGTTATATTCTACATGGAAGCATTTTAACGAAAAAAACCCCAATATATTTATTATTTTTTAAGATTAGATAGGCCTATTTGTGTTTTGTATTTGACTTAAATGTGACGTTGCTGTTACTTTAACTGGTTCCTCCACCACACAGATCTCTTGGACCAAACCCATGTTCCTGTGTGGTTCTTACGTAACAACAGGCCTTCATTATGGATGCCATATTGACTGCAGTGAGGGAGGGAGAAGGACGGAGGTAGAAGGTTAAAGACTGTGGAGAGGAAAACAAGAAAGAATGAAGAATGGTAGAGAAGGAGGGGGAAGACGGAGGAGAGTGAAATAAAAAAATAAAAAATAAAAGGTCAGAGAACAGGAAGTAAGAGGAGACATTCAGATAAGAGATGAGATGAAGAAATCGCCAGCGTGAGAGATGAGATCTGTAACTGGGAACCCTGGGAGACAGCGCTGTGGACTGTCGCCAATTAACGCTGCACAATGCTCATCACACTATCACATCACACAATGAATATTTCATGGAGTTCCAAAGCCACGTTCTCCTTGTACTTACTCTGACTGAACACCTGCCCTTACTCTTGCTGGTTTGCCACCTAACATGCCTCAGCCTTTCCATTAGCGGCACACACACAGCGGCCCCCTGCCATAAATCAACATTCGCACACTGTTTCTCCTTGGATGTTGACGATCGATTGGAAATGTATTCTATGCAGCTCTGCATGCGCTGGCCTGAGGCTGTTCTGCCAGCATGTAAAATTCATTTTATATGGTTGAAAAAGAGCTATAACCTTCATTAATTTAATATGAGGAGAGATTTCTGTAATTATTCAAGGTTGTGTGCATTTAGTGCAGGTATACATGTCAGGAATAGGGGTAAAAGAAAAATATTGGTTGTGTAACATATCACAATATTTAATTTCACAATACTGTGTTGATATTTAAAAGGACCGTGCTGGTATTTTCAGCTATTCATTTAAATACAGGCATGGTGGATGGTTCACCATTGTTTTTTGGTTCTCTTTTATTGATAGAGGAGGAAGTTAAACTGCAATTTTATTTTTATTTTGTGTGTGTGTGTGTGTGTATGTGTGATTTTTTGCATCACAAAAACTTTACGTTTTTGCGGAAGGAAATTTAGTAGTAAAATGTGTTTAGTGTCTGTGGTGCATTTGCATTTTTCTAAGAAATAATCTTAAAAAAAAAAAAAAAAAATCACTTTATTAACAGTATGGTGATAAATTATTTCTGTAATTTCTGTCATACTGCAAGATTCTTCCCTTTTTGCACCTCTCGTAGTCAGGAATGATAAATTATGGCTTGTTTTTGGTGAAAGCCTGTTTCCGTTGTGTTTCTTTTAATCATCAAGTGCTTTGTCCATGATCTGTCTTGTTAAATGAACAATACATACACTTTAATTAAACCAGTCAGATTCTATTTTGTATCTATTGTCCCTAGCGAGTTGAAGCTGCCGAGGTGACAGACTGAAACCGGAGAGCGATCCCTTTAGAGAAAGCACGCCACTCATCAATTATGGCTGAAGCACTTCATCACTTTAACCAGCAGCCACAGAAGCAGTTTATTTACACCCACTTGGACCATCTCTGATTGTACAAACTCACAAATGACAAAGAAAACAACATGAAATCTCTCACACCAATCAAAAACACCAAAACAACAATAATTCAGTCAGTCTCAATCAACATACATGCTTAATAAACTTAATATAGAGTTATATATCAACATTACGAACCAGATATGAAAACAAGATGATTTTTTGAACCATCAGTAGGAACAGAATTCAGACTTAAATCATGATTCAAGCTAAAATAGTACTTCACAGAATAAAAATTGCACCTCAATACCCATATTTTTTTAGTAATTCGATCTTTACTGTAGGTCCAGATTGATTCATTAAGTGTTTTTTCTCATTTTAACCATTTTAGGTAATTATTATTTGACCCATGTGTTCAGTTTAACAGTCAAAACTAGTTAATTTCTAAAAGTGTAGCTACTTCTTATCATTATATTAGCTCTTAAAGCCTGCCATTGGTCGACCTCTACTGTCGACAAAGCTTTGACGGGCAGCAGATGGTGTGAAATGACCTTCTTGAAGGAAAACAGGATTAGACGCTCACTATCCAACCAGGATCTACGTATGTCGGAGTGAAAAGGAAGCGTTCATGTGCACATTTACTGAATATTCATTATGAGAATGAATAAATCCAACATGGTCCATCATGATCATGATCTCACAGTATTGTGTCCCAGTGTCATCTATAAAGATGGATGGTTCCAGAAACACTAGATCCACAAGGACAAACCAGAAACCCAGAAGAAGCAGTGGAGATGCTTTGAGGTACTGCTGTTAAATAATTTGTGCTCTTCAACCAATAGGAAATATGGTTTATAAATGTGTATTAGAGAAAATGAAAAATTAAATAAAGAACTACTGTAATACTGTAGTATATTTTCTAACTCACAATAATCATTTTTATGTTTTGCACTAATTGTATAGAGGTAGATGTCTCTGTTTTTATGTAGAGTTATTGTTATTTTACTTAAATTAATTTTAAGTACATTTTGTATTAATCTTATACTAGAGAGACAACTACTGCTAGCAAATAATGTGTTGTATTAGTTCCATACTTGAAAAATACTTGGAAAATTGAACAGATTCTGATTTGTTAAACTCATCATTAAGAGTCAGAATATTTTATTAATCTGAGAGGGAAATTATGGTGTTAGAGATAGATCGATATATCAGTTGGCTGATATAGATTTTTTTCAATATTGGTCATTAGCCCTATTTTTTTTTTAAAGCCTGTATTTGATCAGTAATAAAAATGTTTAAAGATATGTGATCAGACATCACTTGAAGTTCAATAAATGTTAAAAGAGTACTATTTGTATGTGCATTAATGATTTCAGTGGTTTCAATTGTATTTTAGGGTCAATCTAAAAAAAAAAAAAAAAGTAGTCTTGAATATTGGCCTCAGAAATGAGCTGTAGATATTGGCTATCGCCTGACCAAATCAGTCGAATAAATTATTAACACAATGCAAGAAAACACACACACACACACACACACACACACACACACTCATTTTCATGTCTCATGAGGACCAAGTTTGTAATCAAGTAGCAATTGGGTAGTGAGTGTAAACACTTTTTCTATTTTTAAATAAAATAAAATAAAATAAAAAAGGACAAAAAAATATGACAATTAAATTAAAAATAAAGCAAATCAATAATAATGTAAGAAATAAAATCAATAACATTTAAAAAAATTTAATAAATAAAAAAAGAAATTAAATAATTTTAAAATACATAAAAATAAATATATTTAAAAAATGAATTATTTATATATATATATATATATATATATATATATATATATATATATATATATATATATATATATATATATATTTATTTATTTTTTTTTTTTTAAGTAAACACATCTTCAAACCTTTGAAAAATACATGTTTCACTTTGCACCTGTTACTACCATGCTTTATGAAGACTTCTGGAAAAACCAAATTCATGTATTTATCGGGCTACATCATTTCTATTTTACAAGTGGGGGACCTTTATTTATCTTTGACCCTCTTGGGGACCTGAGTTTTGGTGTGACTGTGTAAACAACACTGTGTAAACAATGTCCCTATAAAGATAGGAATCCCCACACATGCCATAGTAAAGGTTCCACTATCATATGTGACCACTTGACCACATATGTTATAAATGTCCTCAGTACATGTGAAAACATGGGTGTCAACAGCTGATTAAATAAAGCTCCTCTAGAGACACAGACGACACGACACAACCTCCTTCACAGGTGAAGTAGCACTCAGAGTCATTAGCAAACTGATTACAGCCTAATTAAACACAACGCACTATGATGCATAAACCTAAACATGCAACAACAAAGTCAATTTTCTTGCATTTTGCTTCTATTGTTGAAGATAAAAAGCTCTATTCAGAGGGGACTAGTTTTTATCTGAAGCTCTAGTATTTTGTAACAATTACACAGACTGTGATCTTTATCCCATGATAATTCCACTGCTAATTTCTTTTCCTATTTCAGCAAATGCAATGATCCTATGATAATATTAGTCCCATGCAAATCAATATATCTGCAAGTTGGTGAGATATGCAGCATTTTTTGCCTCCCATGCAAATGTATTCACTTTTTTTCCTGGGCCATGATGATGGTGGATCTGCTAGTGCTAGTAAATCAAGTTTTTAAAGTGTTTTTGGGGAAAATCAGGAGACTTGCCTCACAATATGGCATCAATATTTACTGAAAGAGCAAACAAAAACATTTCAGAAGAGACAAATGGATGACATACACAACAGGTATAATGAGGAGCAGTTATCTGTCAGTATGAACCTGTACTTGACATCAGAACGGAGGTATAAAATGTTTAAATTAGAGTGAAAAACAAACTTAATTTATCCCATGTGAGTGCATAGTTTCATCATAATCAAAGGTTGACAAGTTAGACCAGAGTTAAAATCAGTATAAACTACTATGCTAGTTTAATTATATATGTGCTTATGTTATTGTAGTTTAATCCTCAATCAAGACAAAAAAAGGATTTTCAGAATATTATTAACATATGTTGATTTTATTTCCTGAATTTATTAAAATTATTGATTCATTGTATTACGTGAGATGTACCCTTCTGTAACAAATCAAATTGCCCTTCGGGATTTTTCAAGTTAATTACATTTTCTTTTTTTTAATTTCCTTCTTGTTTGTGACACAGACTTCCATTCATTTGTACTTGATTTAAAGTCAATGAAATTGTTCCAGAGATATGAACAAAAGAGTGTTTACTGATTAAAAAGTTTTGAGGGGCTCCTTAAAGGAAATTTAGAAATGGTAAATTATCCACAATAAAATCAGTTCTTTCTCTCTATAATATTTATTAATATGGAAAACATGGGATGTCTAAACCCAATATTTTGGAAGTTATCACATTAACACGAAGGATATCCAGTGGTGACGGAGGTCAGACCAAAAACATAAAATCCCTTAAACTGTTTGAGGATATAAATATAGAACTGCAGCATATTATTTACATATATAGCAACTACAAAAGCAAAAGATTACATGGGAAAAAATCTGAATATTACCAAGTGCATTTTTTTCATTTTTACTTCAAATATCTCATCACACTTATTCACCTAAAGAGTAACTTTTCAGAAAGATATAAGTACTTATTTTTAGACTATAGATGCGAAAATCTTATATAACTAAACTAAACTAAACTAAACTACATTAAACTAAACTAGATTAAACTACACTATGCTAAACAACACTAAACTAAACTAAACTAAACTAAACTAAACTACATTAAACTACATTAAACTAAACTAAACTAAACTAAACTAAACTACATTAAACTACATTAAACTAAATTAAACTACACTAAACTAAACTAAACTAAACTACATTAAACTACAATAAACTAAACTACACTAAACGACACTAAATTAAACTAAACTAAACTAAACTACATTAAACTACATTAAACTAAACTAAACTAAACTACATTAAACTACAATAAACTAAACTACACTAAATTAAATTAAACTAAACTAAACTAAACTACATTAAACTACATTAAACTAAATTAAACTAAACTAAACTAAACTAAACTAAACTAAAACTAAAACAGCACATTTTCTAATAATAACAGAACTAATGAACAGTTTAAACAGTTTAAATATTTCTTTAACTTCATTTATATGGCTGCTGTTACTGTAGCTAATAGTTATTTAAATATTGCAGCCTCTTTACATAATATGTTATTACACTATATCAACAAGGACAGGACTAATATACACTGTTCAGACACTGATTCCAGTTATGCGTGGTATGTTGTTCGTTGTGTCTCACTGCTCATAAAAGTCCACAGTCAGGGAGTCTGCAGTGCTTCTGACCTGGGCCAGACCACAGACAGGCTACGTCTTACGAGTCATCTGTCATGTAAAATGCCAGAGGGGCTAATCTATGCCAACTTATCTTTTTAATTAGCGAGTCAGAAAGGGTGAGTCTGGAAAATAACAGCATAGATCTACCGGAATGATCTGTCTTTGCCAGCTATATGCTACCTGGAGAAGGAGCGCAGGAAGAAAACGTCTACAGGAATGGATGGATAGCCTAAAGCCTAGAGCTTACAGCTAATGAGTGAGCTCCCGTTATAGACACTAAACACACGGCGAAAGACATTAAACCAATTTTTCAGGCACTTTCTTTAATAGAATATCATGAAATACCCAGTGAACTGGAAAGTGCAAAGCAGGGCATCAAACGTGGAGAATTATTTCACACATCAAAAGCATGAATCTTAACATTGCCAGTGATTGGAGTGATTTTTTTGTAGAAAGGCACTTTGATTGCAATTCCTGTTGCGCATGTGTGTGTTGTTTGTTTATATGATGCTAATTGTGGCCCAGAGCAGAGCAGGCGAGGCTTAGCTCAGATAAACAGAGACGCTGAGTCCTCGGAGGCCCCTAACCTCTCACATGGGCTGCCCCTAAAAGCTCTTCTTTCATCTTAAAAAAAAAAAAACCCAAGCTCCACTATTCTACTCTGTTACAGAATGACCTTTTTAATGTGTAAGGGCTGCTCAAAGTGCTACTGGAATAGAAAAATACAAGCATATTTAAAGCATAAGGATCATACCACATTCTTTAAAACCCATAACCCAGTCACTGCTGTCCTTATCTGTAAACCACAGAGCCCAATATCAACATTATTTTAAAGGCTGATGGGTAATATTTAGCCACAAAATGCTGTAGCCTGAACTTAAACATGTGAAAAATCTAGAGCAGTTGTTAGAAACAGCAGTCTGTGTGTGTTCTTTACTTTTTTGGTAAAAGTCATATTAACTCTTAACAATTATAAAGCAGCAGAAAAAGACGTTCAATTAAAGGAAATTAAAAGCAAAATCAATTCTGGGCAACTGTAGAAACATCCTAAAGGACTATCTCACTCACTCTATTGTATAAATTAAACACACAGCACCTGTTACTGTGGTTATTTCTATTATCTGAATAAGTGAATATATAGTTAGGATGTAGAAGTATGCATAAAATAAGATACTGTAGTAATAAATTAATACAAACTATTATGTTTTGTAGTAGCTAAATATTTAAAGTAAATATAAATAATGTTTATATTAAAAACAGTTAATTATGTTGATCTAATTGTGTGTGAGGTAACTAAAATGTGAATGTGTATGTGAATGGTTTGTCTGGATGCTTTGTGTTATTGGAAAATGTACATTTGACTTGGTTATTGGTGTGTAAAAAGGGGGTGGAGCCTATAAGTTATACTTCTTCACACTCCTTTTCACATGTTGAAAAGTTTTGTTTGACCATGTTGTACAGTTCTTTGTTATTTGATATAAAAAGACAGTAAAGACCAGTACTGTGTTCTTATCAATGTCCATTTAAGACCCTGCACCAATAGTTTAGAGTGAATCCCTGTATTAGACTGAAAGAGATTGTGGAATTATGCATTTTCCACACTATAAGGCGCACTGGACTATAAGGTGCACTGTGAATGAATGGTTTTTTTTTAAAGGTTTTTCATATATAAGGCACATTAAGTGAAGTCGAAATTACGAAATAAAAAGCCAAAATTATGAGATAAAAAGTCAAAATTATGAGATAAAAAGTCAAAAGTATGAGATGAAATGTCAAAATTAGGAGATAAAAAGTCAAAATGATGTGATAAAAAGTCAACATCATCAGATAAAAAGTCAAGATCATAAAATAAAAAGTCAAAATGTAAAAGATAAGCCAAAATTATGATATAAAAAGCCAAAAATATGAGATAATATCTAAATTCCCAGTCACTAATCACTACCAGAATTAATCCATATATAAGGCGCACTGTGTTTTTTGCAGAACTAGGTAATATACAGTAACAATAACTGCCTCATGTCCAATAATATACTACAACTACTGGGGCTGAACAACAAGACAACTTTGAAGTCATTTTTCTCAAGTTTGGTGTCTGTGCAGTTACTGCCTTTTTACTTTGTAGGGCAGTAAAGTCCTCTATTATATTACATTACTGTTATGTGGTACTTCCTCTCAGCTACCAAACCACATAACTGAGAGTGTAAGGACTCCAGTCTACATGGTGCCAATAATGACAAGAACCAGTAAACACTAAATAATGCAAAGAACCAGGAATGAAGCAGCTCTATGGAACACTCCTTTATGCTGATGATGGATTTGACAGTGAAACGCTCACAGTTTGTCAGATTCTGGCAGATCCATTCATCTGCATATACAAGCATATTATTATACTCACCATGTTGTCATGTTGTTTGATGCAAAACAAGTGGAGTTTAAGAACGTGAAGCTGATGCAGGACAATGGAAACCAACCAGTCATAATGTCAAAAACCACTTTAGTTGGATTGACTGAATCAAACTGGTTCAAGCTTCTACACTGGACTGGACCAGTTAAACCACAGAGTGACTGAACTGTCTCATTACATCACACTACAAACAGAATCATACCTTGCTCTTCTACAAAATCTTGTGTAATTCAGTACAGACCCTGGTGTTTATATGCGGTGGACAGACAGGAATGACTAAACAAACTAGAATGTTGCAACGGTATCTCAGAATATTTGAATGTTTTTGGAAACTAAACCTAAACACTGGCCTTAGCCCGTGATCAATACAGATTTCTAAGCCGATATTTGGGGTCAATACAGATTTTTTTTCAAATGTAAGAAAACCTTTTTTTTTTTTTTTTTTTCAAAGAAACATTTATTAAACTAAAAATAATATTAAACTAGAGGAGAAAGGTGAGGTAAAACTCGTATGTAGAAATATAACATAATAAATTTGATTTTTTTTAAAAATGTAATAGGCCAATAATGTAATAACTGGTCAATAATGTAATAAAAGTCCTGAACCAATATTGTAATAACTTAATAATATTCTTAAAATTGCATTTATTTTTTCCTCGAGAATTTTCGGGGTGTTTATATTTATTCAAGTTGTTCATATTATGTTCAAGTCCAATTAAAATACATTAATAAAAACTTATACAATTAACAAAAGCCTAAAAACATAATAATAATATAATCAAAAACCATGCTAACAATAATAACAATTCAACAGCTACATAAACCATAACACATGTGGTCAAGGCTCCACCACATCTCTAATGTTCTGGTCCATTCCGTGCCATTTGCTTATTAATTTGTGTGATTGACAGTGGGATGAATGAGTGCTTGTATCTTTTGCAGAGTGGGACCCTATACCTCCTTCCCGAAGTCGATAAAATATATATTTTATTGAATTTGAATTCTATTTTTATATATATTTGAATGTTTTTTATTGGATTTTTTAGGCATATTTCACATACATACATATAGACATACCATATGAAAACACTCAACAGATATAATGTTGCACACCAAACAAAACAAATGAAAAAAACCCTAAAAAAAAACCCAGAAATAAATAAATAAATAAATAAGAAGGGGTTCATTATCTACTCCACATATAACAGAAATGGCTGCCACAGTTTAAACTTTCCTTCTGAGCCTTGAGTTACATATCTAAGTTGTTCCACTTGAATTATATTTTTATTACAAAATCTCATTTTTAACTTTGAAGTTGACATTATTCATAAATTCTTATCCTATTATTTCTATCATTGTACTGCTGTGGTCCACTTTGTATCATATTAGGCTGTACAGTATGTAGACCCTGAACTAAAATGACTTTGACACCCGTGTTCTAGAGGTTCTACAGAAACATACACTGGCCACATTTTCTCTAGTACTTGTGTTGGTGTCCAGTGTCCTGTCCTGTTGTCATCCATAAGGTCCAGGTTTGAACCTGAGCACAGTCCACAGCGGGGTGTCGGGTACTAACCTTGGCCTTGTCGAGCTGTGCCTGAGCCTGTCGCTCTGCCTCTCTGCGCACTGCCTCCTTATCCTCCTCCAGGGACACATCGGAGTCTGATGGACGGCTGGTGTAGGAGTCGGCCGAACCCTGAGGAAACAAACAAACAAACAAACAAAAAAAAAAAAACATCAACACCTCAGCGACACAAAAATACTGGAACTCCAAACCATTTGAATTCACACTTTGAGACTGACAGCTGATAATGATAAGGGTAGCTCTTCATTTGCTTTGTATTGACCTTCTCTCTTCAAACAAATGCTCAACTTTCAGAGTTGGTGCTTACTCCCAAATGTTCATACACACCCACACAAACTCAAGTGTTAAGCTCTGATCAAAGCGGTTAATTTCATGAAAGAACAAGCATGAAGTCTGTGCTTAAAGTGGATATGTGCAAAATTATGGACATTTTCACTCAGTCTGTGGAAACACGCCAAAGGACACAAACTGTCTGTCACTGAAAAACATTACCAGCAGCTCTTCTTCTATCCTTAGCTCTCACTAAGCTGCTCGCCTGCAGATTTGTTTTGATCCTTTTGTGACAAACACTAGGGGAATTGTAGAAGAACTGCACCAGGTCCCAGAATGTCTCTGTGTGATGTGTGGTTGCGACAGATCTAACCATAAACACCAACTGACAACCTTAAGACTGCAGCTGCACACTCACATCCCATATTGTGTCCTATATTACATGAAAACACATCATAAATAATTGCTGGAGTAGATAAAAGTAAAGCATTTGCACTTCTGCGTTCGAAAAAAAGATCTATAAATAGAAAAAGAGCCATGATTTTATTGGTGGTTGTTGGATGAATTTAAAATAAATATTGAATAAGCTTTGTTTCACGACAGGTTTTACCTACGTGACGGCAATCAGAGCCCTATCCTTACCTGCACGCTACTATGCCGCCCACACAAGGTCTTTCATTCATCCCACTGCACCACAACACTCTGCTGTCTGAGTTAAAAATAGCCTCCTTCACTCTGTGCCTGATTAGAATTACCCAGCCATCACACACATACAAAGAAGGATCATACCTCTCCCTCTTCTCCACTTACAATACCTGACTTATGTATAGAAACGTCTCAAGTGTTAGAACCACAGATAATACAAGGTTATTCATATTTATGATAATGACACCCTGAAGCTCATCAATTACATGTGTGTCTCTACTTTGTACCTGATATGAATAACTCATTTGAAACTGTCCTCATTAACTATCCAGGGACGGCGTTTGCTGTCATCAGGTTTAAATTGGCCGACCATTCCCAAGCTGTGTTCTGTGATGCTATAAACAGGAGTTACAATATGTAGCCTTCTCACATGAGCATATAAATGACCTAAATTAGGAAGTTATTGTGCATTAGCTGCTCTTTTTTATGAACTATATTCGGCCTTGAAATGTACAGGTGAAAATACCTGGTCCGTTATGATTATTCCATCATGTCACGACTAATGACAGGGCGTGAGCAAGAACACAGTCCTAGTGGGTCAGAGGGAGGTGATATGGAGCTCTGCCCAGAATCTGACAGCCATAACTGATAACAGCACGCAGCTTCTCATCATCACTGGCCAATACACACCCGTGCCACACTGACCCCATACCACAGACTGATGGATACGTTAAAGACATAAACACAGACTCCTGCTGCACAATACACATGCACATACGAAACACAGGAACTTTACACAGTGTAAACACACTGGAAATCTGCTTACACAGGCATCAGAGTTCTTGACGCGACCTCCCTTGGCTCGTTTCAGCAAGCGTATCCAGGTGGCCTTCATCAGCCACGCTGGTCATTCAATGTCCAGAGCCACTGCTCCCCCCTGTTACTGCTACAACTACACCTGACTGCACTGCTGTGGTCACTTTTGCACCAGCGCTGCAGCTACTGCTTTGGCTACAGGTACATTCAACACTGTTGCTACATGGACAGCTGATTCTTGTTACACCTTGGCTACCTTCATCTCTGGATAAATAAATATACTTGGAGTTACAGATATTTATTCTGCTGCAGCTCCAGCTAGCTCTGCTGCTATCTGTAGAGCCACAGCTCCTGCTTCTCCTGCTGCTGCTGCTGCTGTTGTTGCTGCTGCAAAAGATGGGGAATCCACAGGAGCTCGCTGCCCCATGCATAATCTCAGCAGCTCTCTCCCCCCGTCTGCCCCAGTCTCCTTGATAGCCGGAGTACTCAGACCGCCGCTGCAGGTGCTGAGGCTGACTCCCAGAATGAGTCAGGTGGCAGCGATGCTTCTCATCCTCTCTCTCCTCTGTCGCTGCTCCAGCCTCCACTCTCCTTCTCCTGCTCTTGCAATAGTCTCCTCGTGCTGCTCCAACAAGCAATAACAACAACAGATTTCCCAGCGCAGATTGTGACCGTTTCTCCTCTAGATGTAAATGAAGCTGCTGCTGCTTCTCAGGTGATCCCACCACCACCACCAACACCACCGATGCCACCTCTCGCTCTCTCTCTAACTGGGTTTCAGTCCGTCAGTGTGTGTCCTACACACTCCCCGGTGCTACTTCACTGATTCTGCCTTTCTATCTCTGTCTCTGCCTACCCCTCCTTCTTCTCCTCCTATGTCACTCCCCTCATTTTTTTTCCCAGTTACCCCTTACAGTCAATCCATCTGCTGATTGCGTATTTGCAATGATGAGCGCTTGGCTCTGCATGTGTTGCGTGGGTATGTTTTATTGTGCCGATTTGTCTTACTTTGCAGGCAAACACAGACATAAACACACCTTAACATGAGTAGTTTATGGCCAAGAAATGACATATTGTTATCCCTGAGGTAGAAATCTACAGATTACATAACTAAATCACTATTTTATCACACTCACAATATAATGGATCACATCAAGGCTGCATGAATCATTACTCTTATAATCAAATCACAGGATGTATGTCAGTAAAGGCTACAAAAATGGAAAAAAATAATTATTACTACAATTTCCCAGAAGCTATATTGATTGGCTTATCAAACCTATGATCTATAGCCAAAATGATGCACTTTATTTACATTTGCATCCTTTAATTATCACATTTTAAAAACTGAACGAAGCAAATGTTTAATATACATACGCAATCAATACCATAAATGAGTCATTCATTTTCATGTTAATTATCTATTCAAAAGGTATGTCTTAGAAAAAGCACAGAATAAGGTACAATTGCAAATCACGTGACTAATTATTATAATTAAGGATTAAAATGTAAAGTAGTTTTCTTCAAATCATCTCCATTTCTGTGGTAAAAGCTCTACATCATTTCCTGTCAGGAACAACTGGGATCCAATACATGTGAGTGAAGCAGCCACACAGGATGAATGAATTATAATTACACTGTTAATTAAACATTTCCCATCCTCATAAAGCACAGTGCAACATCAGCGTCTGATCTGGGATTATTCAGTACGTCCAGTTTTTCCTTGTCCTGCTGCTTTGCTGACGCATGATGCTCCTCTGTGTAACCCTTCCCGAGGTTGTGTGAGGTCAAAGGGTAAACTGAGGGAGGAGAAATTTGAAGAATCTGAAATGGGTATGTTGGTTTATGACCAGAAGCCATTCCCTGAGGAGCACTAACTGTAGATCAAAGAATGACATGCTAATCAGTGGCGCTTATCATAACCAATCAATGACATGCCTCCTTCTGCTCAGGTTTTTTCAACTGAGACCGTGCACCTAAAAATGACACATGAAAGGAAAAGAGTGGGGGGAGAATAATGTGATTTTAGCTCATTAGAATCAATTAGCGTAATGAGGACAGCGATTACCTGAGGTAGATTATATTTTGAGCAGAGATTGATGGTGGACAATAGCAAATTACGTTGTGTAACATCACTGACAGACAAAGGAGGAGCGGAATGTCCACAAGGAAAATTAAATCTTTTGATCTTGTCTCATAATCAAGTTCTCTAATCACATATTAGAGGAGAAAATGAGCAAATAAAAGGAAGAAATACATATGTAAATACCTTGTTACTATACTTTCATCACTAATTTTTCTTCAAATTTGTAAAACCCCAGTGATATCCAAATGCTTATGCACCTAAATCACTTCTCTCATGGACAAAAACTTTGAATACAACTCCATCACTGTCTGTTTGCCAAACCAAAATGTGACCCAGTTGATCTCTGAGGGTTCCACAAATGAGGCTGAAGTAGCCTTAGCCACACTAGATGCCCCTAGCAGCAGCAAATCTAATGTGCTACCATAGTAGTGTAGTTCTGCTCAATGTAACTTCCACTTCCACTATTCCAAAGAGAGGTTACATAGAATATTCCCTGAAATATCCACTAAATGTGACAGATGCCTAATAACAGACACATCTTTGCTCTACGTCCCAAGGTTAAGACGTTTTAATTTAGTATCCAAAATACTTCATACACAAGTACAGCCCAAACCATCTACTATTATTCTGGGAGTTTCAGATTATCCAAAAAAACTAAATATCTCACAACAATATTTCCTATCCTACTGTCTCATCAACGCAAAAAAAATTACTCCTCATGGAAAAAGAAAAAGGTTCCCTCCATAAAGACGTGGCTCAGCGTCCTGACTAACTCTCTTCATTTGGAGAGAATAAGGTTCACACTTATCTGTCATATTTCGATAAAATTTGGTCACCTCTCATTCAATATCTTACACCTCCATAGTAAAAGCTATTTTCTTCACTTCAACAGAACAAAGCACTGAAATAACCAATGGTTGAGTTACGGCTGGGTCAGGTGGGGTGGGATGGGTTGGGTAGGGGGGTTGGGTTTAGGAGCGTTCAGGCATTGGTTCTATTTTTCATTTTCTTTTGGTTTTCATTGTTTTATTTGGGTTTTTTTTTTCTCATCTGTATTCTCTTAATATGTCAATTATATATTATATATATTATTCCCACACCAGACCTTTCTGTGCAGAGTTTACATGTTCACCTCGTGTCTGCGTGGGTTTTCTCCAGGTACTCCAGTTTCCTCCCACCATCCAAACACATGCACTGATAGGTTAATTGGTTAATCTAAATTGTCCATAGGTGTAAATGTGACAGTGATTGTTTGTCTATGTCTATGTTCAGTCCTGAGATGAACTGGAGACTCATACAGGGCGTACCCCGCCTTCACCCATTGTAGCTGGATTAGACCCCCAGTGACCCCTGTGACCCTAGTGAGGATAAAATGGGTTCAGATGATGAGATGAGACGATATATAAACACTTTTCAGAGCCTATGCTATGTTACTTTTAGTCCAATTAAGAAGACTATCATCTATACTTCTACTTGACTAAATAAGGCACTTACATCATTACCTGAAATCAATCCATTATCAATACATACTACCTTATTCTGACTATTTGCCCATTTTTCAAGTGTATCCATATGGTTTAAAGCAGGTGAGTCGACAGTGGCCTCCAGAGCTCACAGGGCAGAGCACAGATGCTGTGAATGTGGGGCTGTGGGGCTATGGGTGGAGGCTGCTGGAGCTGTGAAGACTCAACTCAACACAGGCAACGGTGACAAAGACTCACCGTGACAGACCGAGCCTCTGGCAGCCTGACATGACCGACCTCTAGACCCGCCACCACACTGATACTGACAGCGTAGTGTGCGCCGCCCACACAGGCCTCTAATAATAATCCAACAACAATGGGATCCTCCTATGATCCTGATGACACTCTACTACTCACAACTAACAAAAGTATTTGTCTAAACTACTGACATGAATGGGGCGGCACGGTGGTGCAGTGGTTAGCACTCATGCCTCACAGCAAGAAGGACCTTGGTTTGAATCCCACACCAGACCTTTCTGTGTGGAGTTTCCATGTTCTCCCTGTGTCTGTGTGGGATTTCTCCCACCATCCGAAACACAAGAACTGATAGGTTAATTGGTTAATCTAAATTGCCCATAGGTGTGAATGTGAGAGTGATTGTTTGTCTATATATGTTCAGTCCTGACATGAACTGGAGACTCATACAGGGTGTACCCTGCCTTCACCCATTGTAGCTGGATTACTTCCCACCTCTGTTAGACCTGGTACAAAACCTGCAAAATGCACCTTAAATCTATCATTAATAAATGTTTTGTCTTTTTAGGTGTAAAACTGTTGAGAAATGTGGAATGGAATGAAAGAAACGTAGAGTAAAGGAACAGAAGCATGTGTGAGATGTGGTGATCTCATTTTAATTCATCAGCTGGTGAAAGAGGCATGAAGGGGGGGGGGATTGAAAGGCCAACGCTCCTGTGCTCCCTATACTGATTTTATTGATTCATACGGACAGAGATCCTTGCCGTTAAGACCACAGGTGACCTCCAGTTGCTGCGTAGGCACGGGAATCATTACATTAGGACATTACAAATCACTGTGGCTATTACCACAGTGGAACAGGATGCTAGGAGTCACTTGCTGCTGCCTCCCATATCTGTCAGAATCACTTATAGAGGATGGAGGAGCTACACCAGGGAACCTCTTGTTTTATTATTTTTAGCCACTATAGGAGTTGGTTTCTAGATGGATATAAATAAATAGTGGTAGTCACGCAGAAGATGAAGGCTGTAGGTTGTAAAGTGCTTTCTTGTTCAAATAGCCTTTTCATTTTGGCTGATTTGTAACAGGCTCTACTGTACAGAACTGCACTGACTTGTTCTCTATGACTTACTCACACTGTCCTTTCTGTTACAGCCTGTTCCCTCATCTCCATTTTAGCTCCCTTCACATATGTGATCCCTGAGCACCTACCCTTATGCTCTACTCCTCACTGACAGAGGTGGTCAAAGTACTCACATTCTGTACTTAAGTAGAAGTACAGTTAATTGTGTGAAAGAATACTCTGGTAAAAGTAGAAGTACTGATTCAACTGCTTTACTGAAGTAAAAGTAAAATAATGACAACTTCTCAATTGTAATAAAATAACAAGTAAAACTGCATTTATTTATTTAGTTTTTATTTACTGTTTTAATACTTATTTAAACAGGAAAAAACTAGAAACATATCCCAAAATAAAGCCTTTAAAAGTGAGTTACTGTGTAGATTAAGTATTTTATTGGGTCATGGTACTCAGTTTAGTGGGTATGCAAAAATGCAAAAGTCATAAATAGGAGATTTAAAAAGAAAAAAAAGAATAATTCTAAATCATCCATTTAGATTTTTAAAAAATCGATAAAAAGTCAAAATTAGGAGTTAAAAAAATCTAAATTCTGAGATTAACGTCAAAATTCTGAGAAAAAAATTTATGAGTTATGAGACAAGAAATGGATAATTGTGGGATAAACAGTCAAAATTATGATATAGTCAGTCACAATTTCTGATTTACAATTTATTTTCACATACTGTCACATTTGTCTAGTTTGAAAAAGTAATACGTCTAATCTGAGAATATAAAGAGTATAAAGTACAGTTAATGATACAAAAATGTAGGGAGTAATGTAAAAAGTTGCCAGAAAAAATAAATACTCAAGTAAAGTACAGATACCTAAAAACTCTACTTAAGTACAGTAAAGGAAGTACTTCTACTTAGTTACTTCCACCTCTGCTCACTATCATTTTCCTCTGTCTGTTTTTTTTTTTTTTTACCTTTCTCCATTCCTTCCCACAAGGTCAAGACCCCAGACTATAGTACTCTCATTTAATTTCTTGTCTCAAGGGAGAGGCTTTGGCTTTGGCTTTCCTCGACAGTTTGCTTTGAGGAGAAGAGGATGCGTACATGAATGTTTTAGGACTTCTTGTCAAAATTCCTTACTTGTCCCTCGCACCAGATCCAAGAAAGGGGAGTATATATGTATATGCTCCACAAAAATGGAACACCCTGTCTGATACAATTAGATTTGTAGACAGACAGACAGACAGACAGATTTCAGTTGATTCAGAACTCTGCAGCTACGTTATTAACCAGAAGTAAGAAGATAGAGCATATTATCTCAGTGTTGGCTTCCATACACTGGCTACTGGTCATCTATAGAACTGATTTTAAGATACTACTCCTCACTGAATGAAACTGGGCTGATTAACTATGTACAAACTACAACACTGAGGTCATCAATACTAACGACTCGCAGAATATTACAAAGAAAATGAGGGACGCAGCCTGCACTAAAGTTGTGAAATGTTCACTGAATATATTTAAAACCACATTAAAAACATTTTGATAACACTTTGTAATATCTACACACATCCCACTATGTATTAACCCTTTGACATTTTATTAATCTATGTATGATCATTTACTATTGCAATTTTGATTCACTCCTGTCTTATGGAAACCTGTGTAAAATCAAACTTTTACTTTATTTTAATTCTTTTACTTTTATAAGTTTGTGTGTAATTATAATCAAATGTATTTTAAAGTTGTATTTTAATTGCCAATCACTGTGAGGAATTATTATTATTATTATTATTATTATTATTATTATTATTATTGTGTGTGTTTTTGTGTATTTTTTTTATTATTTCATCTATATATTTAACAGTTTTTGCATTATTTAATGTATGTATATTCAGTGTTGTGCTGCTATTGGAACCTCAATTTCTTGAGTGCTCAATAATCTAATGTAATCGAATCTATAGATATTAAAGAAAACTGAATTTTAACTCCTTTTGGCTCATGTCACATTTAAGTATTCAATATGTCAGGTCGGGAAAACTACTTTATTTTGATTTATATTGTTATGATTTCAGACATAGTAGGAACTAGGTCTGAAAGGAACACTCTAGTTATTACTCCTACAATATAGACGTACAGTACAAAGAGTACAAAGAGTTCCTATGAATGATACGTAGCTCAGCCCCAGCCCACTAGGAAAATGAAGAAAATATGCAACGCTCAAATGAGTGTCAGCATTGAGTTTTACGAGGCACGGTGGTCAGGCTGCACAGTACACCTCACACCCTGCATCATGATTGAAGAATGAAGAGCGTGGTTCATGCCAAGTCATGTTCAGTTCTGGCTGACGGATTGTGGCTGACTGCAGGGGGCTGACAATGGGCCGAGAGAGTTTCAGACTTGGCATGACTCATTCTTGGCTCAAACCAAAGCCTCTTTTTTGCAGCCATCTGTCCGTCACTGCCACTTCACTCAGCGGAACACAAAGTCAATTAAATCATCGGTCCACAAACAGCGCCTCTGCTGTCAAACGGAGACAATAGGAGAAGACATGACAGCCAAGAGAGAGAGAGAGAGAGAGAGAGAGAGAGAGAGAGAGAGAGAGAGAGAGAGAGATGCACGACTGCTGTTGATGTTGAACACAGAGGAGTGAACGTAAAGTGAGCGAGTGGAAGTGGAACAGACTGTCAGTACATCTGTGAGCGCAACAGAAGGAAGTGAGCGCGGTGCAGGGAAATTAGACCAGCGCCTGAAAAGTGGGCGGAGTAATGATCCCTCTGGCGTGGAAACAGAGGGATTGGAAGCGTGGACGTCAAGGTGACACTGACAGGCCTGTGAAAAAAGTGTTTACCCAGCATTCCGTGTGCCAGTGCATTAGATTAAATGCATCATCCCATTGAGGTGATGGACTCACTGGCTGTCAATCACATGACTGGATCCCAGAATGCAATGTGGTGCAGCAGGACACATAGAGATGAGCTACAAGCATGTCTGACACTACGATTGTTATAATGTACTTACATGTAATCACAAATGTAAGACCATGATAAAACGATAAAACCCACAAATGTAAAATGGAATAAAGTATAGGGTCATGACTAGATCCAATATTCTCATTCTGAATCAGTGTATACATACATATATATATATATATACATATATATATATATATATATATATATATATATATATATATATATATATATATATATATATATATATATTTTTTTATTGATTTATTTTTTAATCTGATATCTATTAAAATCAGTTGAATAGTGTTGGTAGTTTCCACAAATCCTGCAGCACTGGTTATTACACACATTTATTTATTTGATACTTACTTCTTATAAAGGCCTCTAATTAAATTTCATTACAGAAGAGAAATGTTGATGAACGTTTATTGAATTGTCCTATTTGTGTTACTCAGATTTATTCTGAATTCAAATGTGCTTCATACTGTTATTACTCCCCCCCCAAACAAAAGGGGAGTTGTTTTTGAATCAGTTTGTCTGTCTGTCTGTCTGATTTTAAGCAGGTTTATGCAAAAACTACTGGACCAATTTCAATGAAATTTTCAGAAAACGTGCAAGGTGAATAGACCCAATACAATTTTGGTGAATGTCGGTCAAAGGTCACAGTCTCTAAAACTGTGTTTTCACAATGATAACAGATAGGACAAATCAGGTAAAATATGTGAAAGGGGGGCGGGGTTTGTAATGCTGGCCACCACTTGTTATCGTCTGTATTTGGTATTAAAAACATGTTGGTCAATTCATAACTGAAAAATAGCTAATTAATATTAGCTATATGTATATGTCCATGTAATTTCATGTTCATATCTCAAGTATTCATTGAGTTATACATAGCATGTGTTTCTGCAGACACACACACACACACACACACACACACACACACACACACACACATACACATACACATACACATACACATACACATACACATACACATACACATACACATACACATACACATACACATACACATACACATACACACACACACACACACACACATATACACACACACACACACACACTGATTACAATAATCTCTTCCAACCAATACTGGGTGAGATTTTAAAAAAAAAGGCTAGAATGGGTTAGGTGTTGAGAAGCTAGAAGAAAAGCACTTTAGCCAAAGAAATATTACACTTTAACGACATTTGCAACCAAATGTTCTGTATCAGTTAAAAAAACACATCATCACAATTCTCACTCTTTCCTGAAATTATTTTCCAGGACATTTTCAGCATCATGGACTAATCCATTCCCCTCATTCTTTGGAAGTGTTTCTTTTCTACAGTTGTAACTTCCATTTAAACTGACTGTTTCTATGTCCATCATTTACTCAGACATCTGCATGTGCAGTTTATGGTTATAATGTATCTATGGAACATATGTATGACAAATGTGTAACAGCATAATGCAAACACACCCACAGATTACAGCGTAACGCTTCATTAGCCTCACAAACTGGAGTTAGAATGTTCAACTGGGCAGTTCCCAACTCTACTTTTTTTCTTCTCTCTTACTTTTTCTCTCCTGTACTTCCTCTAAAATTATATGTAAATTTTTAATAAATCACTGAAAGACAGTTTTCATTGTTTAGGCAGACAAGGTCACAAGGCAGATGGAGGATAAATAATTTTCCAGGATAACTAACATTTGACCTTTTTTCTCATTGTCCATACATTTTCCATGACTAAAAACTTAGTCAATCATTTTCCAGGATGTGTGGAAACCCTGATAATTGAGATTATAATCCTTTTGACTTTTGACACTTGACAAAGTTTGTCTTGAAACTGTGAGAAATTTGAACCGTACAGATAATAGTAAAGCACAGCCGGTGACATTGATAGATATTAAACTCTGCTGTCCTTTATATTTGTCCTACAAACACAAACGTACTTTTACTGGGTCACACTGCCGTTGCCGTATCTCAAATTCCCGTCACGCTACAGTACGACAGATGTGGGGTGACAGGACCTTTACTACTGTAAATGATGTGCTAATTCTTTTCCTCCAGTACAGTAAATATGACCTGTACCAGCAACAGAAGCACAAGTCCCTGTAGGGCCATGGCTCTCATTCCCAGTTAATGGCCTCACAGTTAGTTCTACTTTATCAGGCTGCTGCTGTTCTCTTGGGCCCCTCTGTGAAAACACGCTGCATACAGTATAGGATGATAGCCGATCAAGGGGATACAGTAATAGAGGCTTCTCTGGCGGCTCTGTGCTGCTATTTTGTGCTTGTGTCATCAATATTCTGGCAGCTTCGTGGTGCATGAAGCAGCCTGAGGATGATTGATGAAAATTGGCCAAGAGAGCAGAACGAGCTGCTAACCATCTTCGGTGGAGCAAAACATACCCCCGACAAATGGGACGGTGATCGAGTAAAATGTTATCAGGCTCATTTATTTTATTTCCCGAAGACAGAAATTATACTTTAGAGCAGCCTCAGGCAAAATTAGAATAAAGATGATAAATATGAGGTAAAAATGTTGTAATGTGGCAAAAAAAAAGCAAATAGAAATCCATAAATAAATGATATTGAATACCCTATGCAATCCATGTGTAGCATCTCATTACTAAGTGTGTTCTTACTGTGCCAGAGGGAAACACTTTTTTATTGAGTTGAATGAATTGGAGCATTTTATATGTAATGTCTAAACATTTCTGCTCAGTGTTGATTTTATGTCATAATAAAAGCAATTCTTCACTTTCTAATAGAAAATAAAATAGCCTTATAGCTGTAGAAAAAAGCGCTCAGGTGACATATTCAAATTATTTTAACCACTACAGACCCGGGGCTACTTTTGTGTCACTTCCCAAATATTTTTTTTCTCTTTATTTAACCTTTATTATAATACTATGCTCTGAATTTTCAGTGACAATCAGTTATTTTCCTATATTTAATTCAATGATCATGTAGATCATAGGTGTCAAACATAAGGCCTGGGGGCCAAATGTGGCCTGGCAAAGGGGTCCAGTCTGACCCTTTGGATGAATTTGTGAAATGTAAAAATGACAAATAATTTTTGTTGAGGTTCCACATTCAGACCAATTTTTTCTCTTTGTAAATGTTTTAATTTAGTTACACTAAAACAAAGTATAATTTTGCCCCAAAAAATTAATAAATTAAATCTGTATAACTGGAACAAATATGAACATCTTGATTCTCTTGGGAATTAAGTACAATTTTAATAATATTCCACCTATTACTAAATGTTTTGTGTATTTGTAAGCTATAATGTACACATGTAAATGACACACTAAATCCTAATCATGTTAAAATTACACATTAATTTCAGTTTGCTCATGCTATTCTCATTGTTTGAAAGGATGGTATGTAGATATTAATATTTTCATCATGTAAATTTACTTTGTTTTGCTCTAAGACATGGACCACATATTAGGGTTGATTATTATTTATATTTTTTTATTGTTATTTTATTGATCCAGCCCGCTTCTGATCAAATTTAGTTGAATGTGGCCCCTGAACTAAATGAGTTTGAGACCCCTGATGTGGATGTTCATAAACAGATTAAAGTTGAGGGTTATTATATCAGAAACAGAGAAAACTGAAGAAAAAGTGACTTTAGCTATAATATAAATAACGTACACTAAAAATAATTATTTCCATTGATCAAACTCCGTGGGTTTTTCTGGTGAATCAGTGATGTACAAGATGATGGTGTTTCTATTGTAACATCCAAACGGGTCATACCGGATGGTGATAAAAAGATGACAGATTGCAGTTTACACCAATTATTTGCATGTATTGATAGGATTAGTGGATCAACAGGTATTAAACAGTGAATGTGATCATCAGTGGCTGTTTGGGTCTTTATGGGTTAATATACACTGTTGCCTACAATGACGAAAAATTATATTTTCAGACACATTGCTGATTTATTCTTATTTATGCCCATCAGTAATCACATTTGACCTGGTTCAGTGATTACGCACTGACACACCCTATCAAGAAAAATCACAATCATTTCATAAGAAGATGTGGAAATATTTAATTCCGACTATTTTAGCATCAGTGTACCCTCATATCTACTACCTGGCAAATGGCCATAATGATTGTGTCTTCTGCTATTCAATTAATTAAGGAATTGTTTAGACATTATAAACAGACTCTTGTACTTTACCCTTTCCATGACCTGTAATTTATCCTCCAAGCACCACTTCATAATCAGTCCACTATTCACAGCTCTCAGTGGCCGACACAGATCCTAACACGGTGACACTTAGAATCACACTGAAGGAGATACAGGAGGTGTTGGCTGACGAATGAAACCAAGCCCAGGGAGACTCTGTTCAGACACATGGAGACTCCAAACGACCACCAATAAACAGACTCCTTATAAAACCAAACAAGAGCTTCTGCATGAATGTGAGGAGCCCATATATTAAGGTCTGACTCAACAATAATCAGCGTAAAACAACAAAAGAAATAATGCCACATCCACATATTTTATACTGATTTAATCCTCGTAAAAGCTACAGATTTGTGTTTAGCTTTTTGTTGACATTAGTGCGTGTTAAATGAGTTCATTTGGTTTATATTAATGTGTAACAATCTGGACTTTTATTGTCTTGTTTTGTGGTTTTCCGTTTGTCTTCTTGTTATTTCTGTCATTGTGAGTGTCTGGGCTTTTATTTTCTTATGTGGGTTCATGTCTCAGTCTGTCTCATTTTGCTTCCTGGCACGGGTATTTGTCACACCTCCTTTTTGATTTGATCTGATGTGTCTCACCTGTCTCACCTTTTTACCTTGGTGGAGGTCTGCGTTATTGCACTGCTTTATATTGAAATAATTTCTAATACTCTCTCCAATCATTACCATGTTGGATCATTAATAAAATGCATTTAAAATTAATATCAACATTGCACTTAATAATTATGTATAGTTCAAATTTTAAAAAAAATTCAAAATATTTCTTGTTCCAGGATTCTGTACAATCTTTTTAATATTTAATATGCAATCTATCTATCTATCTATCTATCTATCTATCTATCTATCTATCTATCTATCTATCTATCTATCTATCTATCTATCTATCTATCTATCTATCTATCTATCTATCTATCTATCTATCTATCTATCTATCTATCTATCTATCTATCTATCTATCTATCTGTCTGTCTGTCTGTCATTAATAATGATAAAAATTTATAAAACTTTATACAGTTGAACAAAGATGTTCATTGCATTGTATTACTTTGCACCTGATAATGTACTTACTAATGTTGGTTTTCCACCGATGGAATCATGTTAGTTTAGTTTTATCATATTGAATTTCCACTGTAGGTACAGTACTGTCAGTGTAGCAGCAGAAACTACAATTACATCATTAAAACATCATAACATCATCCTCAGAGCAATAGTAAGTACATCGCGGCAGTGTAGTGAGTAGAAGAATCACAATTGAAGCTGTTAGAATTTCCAAAATAAAACCTATATTAAGATTTAAGTTTCATGTCCTCTGTAGTGGAAAAGAATTTTACAAAAAAAAAAATAGAAAAACTAAAAATATCCACTGGAAAAGTCATTCCATTAAAAAATCTGGAAAAAAAAACCTATTGCATCAAGCCGTTTCCAATCAAGGCAAATATTTCTTGTTAAAAAAAATCCAACCTTTTTCTTACTGGGTCTCAGGAGGACAAAGCCTGTGTGAAAATGTACTCTGATGCTTCTCCAGATGTTTTGGTAGTTTGCTTTGACTGCTTCATAACATAATGGTCAGGCATATACTGATACAACTGTGACTCTGGAGGCACCATCTGTATGTTTTGTCACATTTATCATTATTTTACCTCATTTGGATCCTTGATAAAAGTGATACAACAAACACCTGAAGTCAACATCCAGAGTAAATGTAAATATAATATTTAACTCTAGATCTAAATTACATAAAGACATAGAAGAAGAGTTATTTTTTTTTATCTTTGTCACAAGTGTATATTTTGTTTTTACTGTTTTCCCAGCAATTTATTTTTGCATTTAGTGAAGAAATAAGCACTTATCTTATCTTATCTTATCTTATCTTATCTTATCTTATCTTATCTTATCTTATCTTATCTTATCTTATCTTATCTTATCTTATCTTATCTTATCTTATCTTATCTTATCTTATCTTATCTTAGGTAGGTAGATACTTTATTAATCCCCGAGGGGAAATTCAAGGTGCCAGTAGCTCACGACAAAGACATCACACATAACAAACATACACATGTCATAAGCAGTCAAAAAAGAAAGGATAAGGAAAAGAATACTGTGGACCATAAGAACATATGTAAAAAAGTAAAATACTA
Source organism: Siphamia tubifer (assembly GCA_020466265.1). NCBI lineage: Eukaryota > Metazoa > Chordata > Actinopteri > Kurtiformes > Apogonidae > Siphamia > Siphamia tubifer. Next base: position 27,271,633 of record CM035802.1, on the reverse strand, counting down.
AAAGCTAAATACAGGTCCACATGAATGTGCACAGACATGAGATGCTACATTGACAGGTCAAGGTGCTCAGTGTAAGGTGCCGTGTGTCCCGATGATAAGGCATTGCAGAAGTGAAGCAGAGCATTAAATATAATAATATTAAATATAATAATATTATAATAATAGTAGTAGTAATAATAATAATTATTATTATATCTTATCTTATCTTATCAAGCTGATATTGTCAATGAAAAAAACATAATCAGATTATGATCATGCCAACATGAATATATGACAGTGATTATTTTTGTATAACAGTTATAATCTCTTTATTTTCTCCCTGAAATTCTGTTTGGGGAGAAAATAAATAAAGAGATTAGGTCTTATTATGTTTTTATCCTGACCACCAACTAACTAACTTGAAACTTGAAAAATATTGGGTGTCGAAATTCCATGTTTTCCATATCAATGAATATCATGGACGAAGAACTGATTCAATTTTGGACAATTTCCATTTCTAGATTGTCCACAAGGGGGAGCTCAAACATTAAAATCACTAAACACTCTTTTGTTCATATCCCCAGAACTATTTGTCTGATTGACTTCAAATCAAGTGCAAATGAAAGGTCACGACCCCGGGAGGCCTCACATCATAGCATCATTAAAGATTGGGCGTATTTGGGGATATACCCCTCACCCTCACTTCCAATAGCATAAGCCTAGTTCATCTTTATTTTAAGTCGTTATTCGGTAACACTTTATAATACCTACACACAATTCACTATGTATTAACTATTTGTTACCTATTTGTAAATGGTTTGTTAATGTGTTGTTCATGCACAATTAATCATAAATAAACCATTTGTTAACAAATATCTGTAAAATTAGATTCTTTTTACCACAAAGGTGCACTGTTTGTATATCTGCTTTAAAGGTGAACAAAGAAACAGTTGTAAACACTGCACCTGTTGGTTAAAAATAATCAAATTTTACATTTATCTTTGGAAAACAATAGTATGAACCTTTAAATGTTATTAAGAAATAGGTAGCAAAGGGTTAATACATAATGAACAACCCACTTATAAATGAGTAATAAATGGTTAATACCTAGTGAATCGTGTGTAGGTATTATAAAGTGTTGCCCTTTATTCACCTGCATAAAACACAAAACTAATATTATTTTGTCATTATTTCTCCACTGTTATTTGAATGATGCTGTCTTGTTTGCTTCAGGATTAAAAATGGCTTCAGTCTTGTTTCCTTTGTCATATTTGATTTGATTTGATTTGGTCTCCTTCTGCTATGAGTCCAGAGGTGAAAGAATGGTTAATTTCACAACATTTGAAATAATATTTGAGTGATAATATTTTCACAAATTTCATGAATTTAGAGCTACTTATACAAGTGGACATATTTTGGTTTCAATGTGTGAGAAAAATGAGAATCTGGTAACTTCCAGGAGGTGATTTGTCATATTTGCGGTGAAACAATGTTTGTCAAAAGCTAAAAATGCACATGTGGATCCATCACTCCACCAAACTCACCAAACATGGACAGATAATCCCAGGGACAATTACAGAAGAGTGTGCGGACACCCATATAACACGACCAAATGAGGTATGCAGCCAAAGAAATGCAACAAAGCTACACTTAAAGAAATGACGCAAAGGTTTCAAGAGTAGTATCGTTAACCACATGTCCACAAGTAACAATCATGTAAATGATCATACAGTGGTGGAATTAATTTTTTTGGATAGCTCATACACTTGTAATATACTACATTAATAATCCTTCTTCAGTCATTGAACTCTACCAAGTATTATTTCATTCTCCAAACCCACTTCTCTATGTGCACTGTTCTGTCAAGGTCAAAGCTATTGCAGTAGAAAATGAAACACATCCAGGACAGAACATGTTGAAACTGTCAAGAATTTAATCTGGTTATTTTTTTTCTTAATAACCATTACAAAAAAAAAACCCTAAATACATTTGTTAGTGTCTGTCTAATGCAATCACACCTTCTGAAACAGGTTTTTATTCAAATATTTCATGATAATGTTTGAGACTACTGTATATTATGAAGGATTTAGAATCGGTTTACACTACATAAACTCAAATAGTAATAATACTAATGTGATTTATAAAGTAAAACATTAACCCAGAACAGAATGAACTAAGTTATGTGTAAGATTATTAGTTATCAAGTCATTATTCAACAGTATATATATTGAATGTATTGAAACAGGAGACATATTTGTGACGCTGAATGGCTACGTTTACATGATATTTTTTTAATTCAAAATTATTTATTTTGAATAAAATAATTCAGAATTAGACCCATTCCTTTGTGTTTACACGGACATGTTAATTCTGAAGAAAGGTTTCCATGGAAATGGGTGTATTCCGCTCTAGTTAATTGGCCTTTAAGAGCTGGAGGTACAGATGGTTCTGATTGGACAGAACGGCTACTTAACGTCTGGATGTCTACTGGAAGGAAATAATTACATCTAGTTCCTGTTTTACTTTCATTTCAATTAACAACATGGAAGAACAGATACTACATGTTATTTTTGCATTTATTTTTGTAATAATTATGAAGCAGCAGCTCGACTGAATCAACGTACTAATGCTAGCAGCACGAAATATGTGCGTCATAGCAACAGAAGCATGTGCAGAATGACAGGAATAATGTAGAATTAAGTGTTTACATGTTAGAGGAATTATCGAACAGAGAATAAAGACTGGAATAAACCAGTAAGTTTAATTAGGAATTGTCATTTTCAACTGGAAATAGATGTTTACATGGTCATCTTACAGAGGAATTAATTTTTATTCTGAATTAAACTGTCATGTAAACAGGCCCAGTGAAAATGTTGACATGTATTAGGCATATTTGGGGGTACTGAAAAGTAGAATGGGTTTTACTAACAAACATGTGATGTGTGTATATATATATATATATATATATATACACACATATATACATGGCTTGACTAGAGCATTATTTACATAAAACACAAACATTTATAAACTGCAGTGAAGTCCAGTCATTTACATTTCTGATGCTTCAACGCTGCTTGAATATCAATACATTAAACTCCTTATATAGTAAAGAGCCCTCCTTGTTTGGCTCCGATTGAAGTCCCTCCTGTGCTCAGCCAACCTTTTCACTTTGTGCCGGTCGCTATACATAATGTACTGTTTAAAGTTAGCTGTTGGTGCCTACACATTTAGATTCAACATATGAGCCGCTTAAAGGAGTCGTACAACACACTGTAGCAGACATAGTGAGGAGGAAAAAAAAAAAAAAGGAAGTGTATGATTACGCCCCTTTAAATGCTATTAACCTCCATTCTCCTGGAGACTTCCTCTTTGTTCAGAAGGAGAGTGAGAAGCGGAGGAAAAAGTGTGAAAGGATAGAAGGGTTTATTCAGACTCACCAGATCTGACTCCTCACTGCCGGAGTGATACATTTCTGCCCTACCCAAACTGTGCGCTGTTCAGCCCGGCTGGGGAGAAAAACCTCCTCAACAGCTGCCCATCTCCTCTTAGAGCTCAGGAACTCCTCTACCAGCCTGACCGCTTCCCTCTCACAAATCCACCCCCCCCCCACCACCACCACTAACACTACCACAACCACCCCTCGTCTCAGCTTTGCCCCTGTCGCTGGAGCAGAGAAAGTTAGAGCTCAGAGGTGAAGTTAGCGAGTCCTCTCAGCCCTTCTTTGGCCTAGTTTAGTCCCTGAGAGGCAGAGAAAAGGCGAGTGTCTTTCCCACGCTGGGAGAACACTCCTTCAGAACGCGCAACCGTCCTCCAGCTCCAAAAACAAGCCCCCCCTTTGCCCCCTGCCCCTCTCCTCTCCCCTCCCACACACACACACATATATACTCTCCCTGTTTCACACACACACACACATACATACACACACACACACAGCCAGTTAGGAAGTACAATTTCTGGCCAACAGGGCCGGCCTAAAAATTCCAGAAAGCACCAAAAGCAGCTGCAGAGGCTTTTTATGTCTGTGTGTGAGTGGAGTGTGTGATCTGGGGGAGTTTACATGTGTTTCACTTTGCCTTAAAGAGTTTGTACTCAGATGAGAGAGGAGAGGAAAGGCTACAGGATTTCAACTCACTGTACAGCAGGAGGCTCAAAGTTATTTTCTTTCAGGGGCCACACAGTCCGATTTTATCTCAAGTAAAATAATAACATACCAACATATAAATGAATCACGACAATTTTTAATCTTGTACAACATTGGTTGGGAGAGATTATTGTAATCACTATGGGTGTGTGTCTGTCTGTCTGTGTGTGTGTGTGTGTGTGTGTGTGTGTGTCTGCCTGTCTGTCTGTGTGTGTGTCTGTGTGTCTGCAGAGACATATCATGCTATAACCCAATGAATACTTGAGATATCATCATGATATTACACGGGCATATACATATAGTGTATGTGGATCATATGCAATGATCCATTTGAATAAAGTACAGTACTGTGTGCCTTCGCAAACTAGTTTCAGCAGTTGTTCAGCAGTGTTTGCAGCTGCTATGTGCAGGTGCACTGCTGTTAGCAGTGACAACGAGTATCGATCGCTATTGAGAGAAAGTAGCTAAAAAGCAATTATGAAGTGTGAGTTTTTGTTCCATGATGGTTTTGTTATGCAAATAAATCACTCATTCAAACACGTTTTGAGAAGAAACACCTTTCATTTTCGTAAACCCTAGGAAACCTGCCGGGACTTTTGCTTTGACTAAAACTGGACCAGAACTCGACTCACAGGACACTGTCAGGGGTAAGTCACTGTGGGTGCACCGGAGTAAAGACACTGATCCTATACAGATTCATGTGAAAAATAGTGAACTATCCCTTTAAAAGCCGTCAGGGGCTGCATGCGTCGAGTCAACCTCTCTACGAACAGTTTATAATGTTCATCAGAAAATAACTACTCATTATTGTGTTTGAGTGTAATTTAAAAAAAAAAAAAAATTCTAGTGTTTGAATTTTAATTTTACTGTTTTGTTTGACATACTGACATTATTCCATTTATTCAGTTTGCATGTATCTGACACCACCATGTTATGTTATTTATGCCCTCTCTACAACTCATTCATCCTCAGTCATGATTTGTTTTTTGCTGAACTTATTATTATTATTATTATTATTATTATTATTTAGGGCACAACATCTTAGATTTTGTGACTGTCTCAAAATATTCTGGACTGTCCCACATTTTTCAAGGCGTCTGTTCACTCAAGGATCAACACATGTTCCTGGGACTAAAATGTCAGGAAGTAATCAGCTGCATGACATCGACACTCGGCTGCACCAGCTTTGATGGTCAGACGTTATCAAAGCTTATATCTGATGGTGCACGAATTCTCTTTCATGCAAGAAAAGAAAAGAAAAGAAAAGAAGGAAAAAGGAAGTAGCGAGTTTGGAGCAAAGTACATAAAAACACACTACAGCTATAAAATTAAAGTCTTATAAAAGTAATCAAGTGACACATGTCTATTAGCCGTCACAGCTCTAGTGTAGCGCAGCTGGTGTGTGTCTGTAGTGGTTTGTATAAAACAGCAAAATCACTTCAAAGGGACGGCAGCCCATCTCTTTATGATGTGACATCAGACACACTGAGACTGTGATGTGTGCTTTGTAATCACTGTGCTGGAACGTCACAGCTCACATTTGAGTTTCTATTAAAACTGAAAAACATGAGTCAAAGCATGAGTTTGGAATCGGCGACATCTTAGTCATGAGCGCATCAAATGAAACCACAGCTAATCGAATTTTTCCACCAATAATAATGGTTCACAGTTACTCTAACCCAGAGGAGAGTCTCACTCACACACACACACACACACACACACACACACACACACACACACACACACACACACACACACACACACACACACACACACACTAAAAAGCACAAACCTGCTAAATCATACAACTCCAAAAGTACATGCTCTGAGCTCTATTCGACATCACAGTAAAGCCCAGATTTGTATTTTCAGGGGGGAGTAAATGTTTTCTGGGCAGCCAAGCCTAAATCCTAGATTATATTGTGTTTGATCAGGGTTAACCCCTTTCTGAGGATTATCATCCAGGGCGTGTGTTCAGCACGTGATGCACTGTGAGATGGTTATCCTCGTCTCGCCAGCACAATGGGTTCAAGTCCTGGGGCGTCATTTTGGAGAAAAACTCAAATGCACTCATTTTTCATGATGTCTACATACAAAAAAATATATCATATCACCCTTGTTTTTTTCAATTCCTTGTTTTTAATGCTCGGTACAACTAAAGGTGTATTTGTTTGAACAAATATAATAAAACAGCTCAGAAAAAAAAAAATAGCATTTTCCATGTTTTCTTGATAAAAAACAAAATCACTTCAGTTCTTACATAAATATCTATGACATTGTACTAACAAAACAGTGCTTTTATTCAGTCAATGTTTTAGTCACATGATACACACATGAATTAGTACTTGATTGCATAACTATATTTTGGTGACTTTTGATGGTCTAATAGTTTTTTCTGTCTGACCTGTCTGTCAATTCTGATTTTATGATCCATTAAATGACTCCCTTTTGTTGATTGTAAGACATAACAGCTGTGAAGTCTGGATGAGCACAGGGACATTGTTTTTTCCATCTTGTTTCTTTTACGTTTGTCTAATTTTTTACATTTTTTTTAACTTCTTAATAATTTTGTTTTCACGTGACTAGTTAATGGCATATATTAAGGTTGTAGGAATCCACTAATTTTTTTTTTTTTACCAAAATCAATATAAAGATAAGCTTTGTAGCACCTGGAGGGTTTACATTTAAACTGCATTAATTAACAGGATCCAAATACAAAAAAAGAATTAAAGACTAATTAAAGTGGGTTTAGATAAATATGTCCCTTTAAATTATTAAGCTGCTCTGTTCGCCCATCCACAACATTAGAATATATAATAACATTATGTTCATCATGTTGGTTATTTTATTAATGATGTAAAACATATGTGATTGAGTGCAGTGAGACCATTATTATCATCATGCTGCTGATGCAGAACACCATCTACTACAATACAACCTGTCATCAGAATCTGAATATTTTATTGTACCCTTGGGTAAATTGGGTTTACAGTGAGTGAGTCACCTAGTATTGTAAGCACTCAGGACAACACAGACAAGACAAGACAAAGTGACGACTGTGAAGAGGACAGCCCCCAAAATATAAGGCTGTATATAATTTGATTTATTTAATGATTTGTAATTTGATTTGTATTTCTATTGTTTTTATTTTGATTATTTGTTCAGTTATATCATATTTTGTAATTATTTTTTTCTCTCTTCTTCTTCCTGTGTGTAAGAACCAAATAATAATGGCTAATGAGAATGAATGCTTATAGTTCTGAATTTCTCCATTGCTATTTAATGCACCTTCACAGTGTATATGTGTCATATGACCTTTCAGCAGATTACAGACCTCATTAGTATATAATGTCTGACATGATGTAAATGAATCTGTTTTGTTTTAATACATTTTTGGTCTTGTCATGTGCATCACTGCATCAGAATACAACTCATAGATGATTTTTTTGGGAACGAGCGAAAGATCATGATACAGTGTATTTATTTATGTATTCACATAAGCCTATTCTGGTTTCCATCATCTCCTGCACAATGATGCTACTTGTTTGAAAATATTTTTTTGTGTGTATGTGTGTGTTTTTTTTCCCCTCTTAGTGAATATGATGTGCAAAAAAAATGAATAAATACAAATAAAATCCACCTGCTATGATAACATGAGGTCAAGTTAAATGAAGGTTAAAAACAGAATCTAATTAGATTTCCCCCCAGAGGCAGACCCTTCCACGCTGAGTATGATGACAGCTGATCTACAAGTGTGATGTGCTGTCTGTAAATGCTCACTAATAATGATTTTTTATGGGAGGTCTGCGACGCATAGCCATAAATCCAAAGCAATGGGGTTATGATAATTATACGGAAGCATCCTACGAAGGCAAAATGAATGCCCCTCAATTAAAATAATGCACAGAAATCACCCTGTTTATTAGTCTTTGACATGCCTGCCAGGGTTTTATGCTGAGGCTGCTCATACTAAAGTTTACTATGTGTAATGTGTGCATGTGTTCCAGCTCAAAGCCTCTACAAGCTGATACTCTATACAGCGAATCAAATTAAGAGAAGTAAATACAGCTATAGATTAGTATAATGTAATGATATAACGTCGGACTGAACTGCTGACGACAATCATCCCCAATCTGTGAATGGACTGGATTTGACAGATCAATTTCTCCTGTTCCTGCCAGCTCTGGGAAATCAGCGCCGGCGTTGCCTTTGGCTTATCGATCAGTATATATGCACACAATGACGTGAGCAGACATTCACACTGACACGCACACAAAGGCCAGCAAGGATAGCTTACAAACTAGCATACAGTAATTGAACCACAAGGAGGGATCAATATAAAGCTCCAGTGTGTTAGTTGGGAGGAAAAAAAATGACACGGTCAACAGTTGCTCTTTCATTAGATGGTTCCTAAAGAGTCACCTTGTGCAGAATGAACAGTGTCTAGTCTGTTTGTGCGGATGATAATAACCAGCATACAAAGAATCTATTTTGCTGATACAAAGCTGCTCAAGAAAGACTCATATTAATGGAGTTAAATGTCCGCTTTAGTTTTCTTTATAATGTGTCCAGTGTTTGTTGCCATTACTCTTTTACTTGTTGATGCTATTGAATAAAACTCCACAAAAAATCCCTTGTACTCGTATAATGTTCAATGCGCACACACATTAAAAACACAGTTTATTCACTTTTTCAGTTGTTGAAAGCTTTAAAGCAAAAGTGTCAAATACGTGGTCCAAGTCCAGTCTGTCAAATTTGTGAAAATCAGACTAACTTATTAACACTCATTTTATCTCAGGTTCCAAATTCAGACCCATTCATTATCAAGTGGGTCATACCTGTAAATTACAATCATAATGTGCACATTTTCATGTATTTTTTTCTGTATTTACATGAAAACAAATTATCATTTGCCAAATAAACATGAATGACCTGAAGAAATATGAGCATATTCAAATGTTTTAAGAAATGCAGTTTTACAACAATATGTCTGTTATTAAATGTTTTGTGTTTTTGTACATCCACTGTGACCTGTGACTCTATCTATCTATCTATCTATCTATCTATCTATCTATCTATCTATCTATCTATCTATCTATCTATCTATCTATCTATCTATCTATCTATCTATATACATATATATATATATATATATATATATATATATATATATATATATATATATATATATATATATATATATATATATATATATATATATATATATATATATATATATATATATATATATATATATATATATATATATATATATTAGAAGTAGAATTAGAATATCAACATTTTTCAGTTGTCCTATATCAAATTTTACTGAAAACGTATCAAACCAAAACAATTCACCTTAATCAGCAAAAGCAACACATGACCTACCAGGGGTCTGCAACCCTGGTCCTAGAGGGCCGCTATCCTGCATGTTTAGATGTTTCTGTTTTCCAGCACACCTGACGGTCGTTATCAGTCTTCTGCAGAGCTTGATGATTGGTTGATCATCTCAATTAGGTGTGTTGGAAGAGGGAAACATCTAAAACATGCGAAGGTTGCAGACCCCTGGGCTAGACACAAACCTGTAAAGATGGACACCTTACTTTACAAAGTGCCCACCACTGATTAACCAATGATCAATATATTGGCCAGTCAATATATCAGACCAATATTTATGGGTTTTTTATTTTTATCTTGTATCTGTATTGGCCAATATGCTCTTTTTTCTCTACCATAATTTACTGACAGGTAAAATTCAGGACACCATTGTGTTCTTTGAGATAATGCTGTTCAAACTGAAAAACTTTTTTTTGGTGTAGTAATATTTATTAATTTAAACTGTCACAATTTATATTTTCTAATTGCAATTAAAGAAGATTTTCTGACATTTTTTATCATTTGACAGAGAAAACAATCAGTATCGGCTCCAAATACTACCTTAAAAATATCAACTTAGAGCTATCGGGCTTGAAATATTGGCGGCTGGTATCAGTCATCAACTAAGGGTGATGTAAAAAAAAAAGTATCAGCCCTAAAAACTTCATATTACTATCCCTGATCTGGCATTGCAGTGATGATGCTAAAACAGTCTATTGTGCTTGTGCATTCATTAGCATTAATATCCTCACACCCACTCCACATGTTACTTGGGGGGTAAAAAGCAGATCATTCCCCATCACGTTGGTGAAAATTCATTCTGTGCGTCACGCAGATGTTGAATCCAGACCTTTACAGTTACAGCAGATCCTCTGTCTAGCCTTTGGGCACAGACTCTTCAAGTGCACACGACTCAGAGTTATTTCCAGTGAGTGGACACTAGAGTCATCAGGCCAATTTACTGTCATATCAGGGACACAGGTGGCAGACAGTTTCACACTGGTGTGACTCCACAGTGGCCAGCGTTCACTATAAAAGTAAACAGGCCAAAACACAAGCTCAGATATGCTGCCAAACATTTCCTTGTGACAAACTACTTTGGATCATGAGTTAACCGTGTTCATCATGTGAAGACGTCCTAACAGCAGACAAAACAACAACAGTTGTTGAAGGAAAGTGATAGATTGTGACCTGTACTATCGTGCCAGTGAGAAAACAACATCCAACAAATGCAATAGTGTTTTGTTTTCTGTCATAATTGTTATTACAACAGGCCATTATTCATATAAAATTATGTTACATGCATTAAATAAACTTAAAAAGACCACTAATGGGCTAAAACACGACACAATTAGATCATTGGAGGTCTGACAGAAAGGCCACTCTGAAGGCGTTTAGCTTTGCCAAGAATGCTATTACACAAATTAAACTCTCTGAGAGGCCTTCAAGTACTGCGGGATAAATCTTTCAAGATCCCTGGATTAAAAATATCCCCGAATTATCTATTAGCCATAGGACTAGTTGGCTGCAATTCTTTAGAAACTCACAAAACAAACAAACTGTAATTTATCATCAAATCTATTTACGTCAGGCTGTACTTTAACCATTTCATGTATATTGGTCACTACAGTGGACAGCTGTTCTACAGGGTTATGTAGTTTTAGTTGCGTATCAGCCAACACAGTGTACACATAAGTGTGCACTGTGTTGGATATATATATATATATATATATATATATATATATATATATATATATATATATATATATATATATATATATATATATATATCCATGAATTGAATAATAACCAGTATTAGAGTTTGTTAAAATATGGGAAAACAGCATTAAAAATCTTCTTATTGCAGTTCTCCAGATCACTTTCTGTTATTAGGTTTTAACCATCGAACACTATCATGATTTTCAACCACGAAATTCTTGTCATGTGACTTTCATTGTGTTGTTGCTTTTCAACAGGTTCCCCTCTTCCTCTTTAATTTTGCCCAACATTGGTTGGGAGATATTATTGTAAACAGTGTGTGTGTGTGTGTGTGTCCACAGAGACACATCACACTATAACTCAATAAATGCTTGAGATATCACCATGAAATTACATGGGCATATACATATAACTAATGTGTATCAGTAAAGGTCAAGGTTATATTTAGCAAAAATGTCAAAATCACATTATTGGTTCTAATTCAAGAACGGGTTGTCATAGAAACATGAGATTGGCACAAAATAGTTGCGAGATTAGGCATTCTCTGTTCCCTGTTTAAAATGTTCATTTATACGATATAATTTTTTGGGAAATTAAAGAAGAGTACACCAATTTGGTGTACAGTGTTGTACTTTCACATAAATTTATGAGTGTTCAAGTGTTCAAGGGTTAAATACACATTATTTTGCTTCAAAATTTAAATACATGGTGTCTGGGCGAAAGGACATTTTTGCAACTCCTTAAAAAATAAGAAATTGAATCACTTTTTATTTACAAATAGAAAAACTCTCGATAAAGGTTGTCATAATTCACGCATGAAAGGGTTAAATTGAACACAAACTGTGTAAATCTAAAGCGTGTGACAGCTTGGATCAGCGTTCATCATATCTGGATGGGGCTGGAGAGTCCACGCTGGGTCCTGTGTGACTGTGATTCACATCTAATGAAACCCCCAGGGTCGGCAGCCAGCATCTGACTGAGGTTACCTAGCTACAACACATGCCAGGCCACTTGAGCCTGGAGACCATCTCTAATTACAGACAATGAGGGAACGACAGAGGGAAGCGGAGAGATAGAACGAACGGAGAGATAAGATAGAGGAGGGGTAGGAGAGGTAGAAGCCCCAGCTGTTCCGTTTCCCTGCTGTATCCTCTACTCCACCAAAGGGCATCCCTCTGGTGTGTGGACCAAACCTTAACATAGTACTGATGATCCTGCTCTACAGTAACACTAGTCCAGCTATTCAACACTAACATCCCTGTCATTCATATTACATAGTGGTCACTACAGTGGACAGCTGATCAAAGACTGTGTGTATATTTATTAGGATTGTACAATTATTAGCATTTTTAATCAGGTTAATCACAGGCAGAGGTGTCAAAGTACTCACATTCTGTACTTAAGTAGAAGTACAGCTACTGGTGTGAAAAAAATGCTCTGGTAAAAGTAGAAGTACTGATTCAACTCCTTTAAAATAAAAAAAAGTACAACTTCTCAATTGTAATAAAGGAAAAGACAGCAAAAAAATCCCAAAATAAAGCCTTTAAAACTGAGTTACTGTGTCGATGGTGTGTTTTATTGGGTCATGGTACTCGTTTTAGTGGGTATGGACAGTATGGATATTTAGGAAATATTCAAAAGTCATAAATAGGAGATTTTTTTTTAAATATTATGAGATTAAGAGATTAGATAAGAAATTAACAATTATGAGATAAAAAGTAAAAATTATGATAGTCACAATTTATGATTTTTTTTTTTTGCATTTTCACATTTGTCTAGTTTGAAAAAGTAATGAGTCTATTCTGAGAATGTAAAGAGTATAAAGTACAGATATTTATACAAAAATGTAGAATTAAAGTAAAAAGTTGCCAGAAAAATAAAAACTAAAAACTTCTACTTAGTTACTTCCACCTCTGTTAACAGGGTTACTTTGGATTGTTTAACTGTTTTATCTCGGTGAGGGTTTTGTACTCAAATTTCCCTCGAAATCCACAAAGAAACACAAAAAGATGTGACAAAATATCCAAAAAATATGTATTTAAAAAATATTGTATTCAAACTTCCCTCAAAATATACTAAGAAACACAAAATATACAAAACATGCTAACATCCACTAAAATTCACCAAAAAAATAGACACTGAAACAAAAAAGTGATGAAGAATCCAAAACTTATTCAAAAACACAGAAAAAACACCGAAGATGTGATAAAATATCCAAAAACATGAATATATTTACATGTTTAATCAACACCTTCAACAGTTTGAACAAAATAACTGAAAACAACTGTTCCATATAAATGCATTAAAATTTTTAATCTAATTAATCCATGTTAATGCATTCATTTTGACATCCCTAAAAAACACATGACCACAGGAGGGCGGACGCTTACCTCTCCTGAGCAGTGCAGTGTCCCTGAAGGCAGCAGGAGGTGGTCAAGCATGGCCAAAGGAAGGAAAATCATGAGTGCAGAGTTTCCAAAGCGTTCGTGAAGGTAAAGACGTGTAAAGAGCCTGCATGAACACCAGTGCACACTGCGTCCAAAGTGTCGGTTGCTCTGCTAAGTGAATCACTTCACGCTGACTGAACACATCAACTGTCCCACATGAAGTCAAAGGACAGAACTGTTCAGTGGGTAAACTAGGACTGTCACAACCGTCCAGTCACACACAGGTCCAACAAGCAGAGACACAGTGAGTCTGTGTACAAACACAGCCCTACTGCTGCAACAAACTGCACCTTTATACACTGTCAACTATTCTGCTCTATGAAGCAAGATGGCAGTAACTGCTTTTTTTTGGGTGAAAATGAGTTATTGTGTTTTTTTACAACATTTAAATCATTCTTTGTCATGCAAGAAAATATCTCATCTCAAATGTCTGTTGTTTTGGAGAAAATTAGTGGGTGTTTGTACAGTAACTGCAAAAAGTACTAGTAAAAAAAAAAAAGTAAAAAGACAGTAAAGACCATTACTGTCATCTTACCAATCTTCACCCATTGTAGCTGGATTAGGCCTCCAGTGACCCCGTGACCCTAGTGAGGATAAAGTGGGTTCAGATGATGAGAGGAGTTTTATTTAATTATTTATGTGTAATAACACACCATCGTATATATTAAAAACATGAACTAAAGCACTAAAGTAATTAGTTTTCTGATTCATTTGATTAAAGTATCTATAATATTGATCATATTTAATATCTGTAGCATTTCTGAATAAATTTTCCTGAAAATGAAAAATAATTGCTTACCCAAAAATATAAGTTGTAGATTATTATAATTAATATAATTATTATATTATTATATTATTAATTATTATTATAATTAATAATCACTTGACTTTCCCCATGTATCTTTAAATGATGCCAAAGATGCTTCTTTTTTTTTTCAGCTCGTCTGCAACAGAACTGACATTCATTTTTCCAGCATCTATTATTAACTACTATAACTTTGTCAAAACAAGACAGGACAACTGTATTTATTTGGGACTTTACCGCATAGTTTTTCTCTTTAAAGCCACAGCAGTGTGGAGCAAAAAATAACTTATTTTTGTCAATTGAGTGCAAGAACCAGTGATGCTACTGTGCTCTAGTTGGTTTTTTTTATACCATTAGAGCGTTAGGGGAAAGGTCATGCTAAATATGGCTAGAGTGTGTCATCAAGCTATGTTTTCTGGCTTGCACAAAAAAAAATCCCAAAGACAAATGCAGTCCAACAGTTTAACTCCATAATCCACAATGAAGTGGATCAGTCTTTTCACATGGTTATGTTCAACATTTACTCTGTATTTAGAAACTGTGAATCACAGTTACACTAATATATATATAGTGCACATTTCCTCCGCGGTTCTGGATCAGCCAGGAAGGGTCACGCGGCTCAGCACCCTCCACCTGGACCATAGACTTGCGGTGCCTTCTCTCCTCTGGATGCAAAGGGAGCAACGGGACCACATTTACTCCTTTTATGCGACGCCAACCGCATCACGTTGCCAGGGTGGGAAATGGCCCACGTACAACAGGTGTCTGGGATCAGCTGCGAAGTCAGCAACACACTCGACCCATCTTGAAACGCAGGAATCTAATGCACATGTGAGTCAGAGGGTCTCCCAGAAACCCCACGGCGCAAGTAAAGTGGGGGCCGGCGTGCACCGGCTGAGGTGAGATTCCAGGCCCGCAGGAGCCCAGACGCACTTGGGGGGCAAAATCACTGGACTCTAATAGTGATGTCCAAAACACCCCAGACTGCAGGTGAATGTGGTCCAAATCCAACATCTTGTGTCTAATCTGTTCAAGATGATCTGAGCAAAAATCTATTTATTTAAGTCTGACCCAGGACACTTTCATATGTGATCCTAAATCCAACACATATCTGATATTTTTTAATGTGTCACATTTATCTGACCATTCCAGTTACTCCTGTGAATCACATTTACACTAATGAATTTTTAAAAATATAACTTAATAAAGTTATATAGTTACTTATTTATAGAAGTATTTATTCTTGTGTGCCAACAAACGTAGGTATGTTATTTTGAGTTTCCCACTAGTTTAACACCTGCTGTCTAAATATAAGACATTATATATAAGATGCATGTCGTTAAACGGTTCCGTCTGATCACATGCGTATTTGTACTGTATGTCTGTACAGGGGGAAGGGGGGTATCCAGCTGTACACAATAACACCCATGGGGGCAATTGCTCGAGTCTACTTGATCCCTTGACTCACTTTGTAATGATTGCTTCTCGCTATAAGGAGATTTAACTGTTCGACCAATCCAGGATTTAAAACATAGTTGTAAAGTATTGTAAAAATGACATGAAAGCTGTCCATCTCTATTTTTTCACAAATGCTTGTTTAGAGATACAGAGACTACATAAACTAAGAAAAACAACTATAAAGAAAGCAGATAAGTTTGTGTAAGTTTGGTTTTGGGGCATTCAATTAAACCTTTTAAACATTATTTAAATGGATGAAATGACCAGTTTATCACAGAAGTAAAAACTAAGGCGGTCAAATTATTAACATTTTTAATCAGATTAATCACAGGGTTACTTTTGATTAGATTAAATATTCATTTTGAATCGATTAATTGTGTTTAATTTTCCATGAGAAAACAGGCTCAAGAAAGAAGTGAATATATCTGCACTTAATACATTTTTCGTAACCTGGGTGACACATTAGCCTAGTGTTAGCAGAATCCACAACTAATGTATGCTTCACATTAATGTGGTATTTTCAGCTGGAAGTGATTTGGTGAAAAGAAAACTCCATCCACTTGATATTAGTCACAGGTTTGCTTTTTTTTGCACTCAAATTTCCCACAAAATCTACAAAAATCTACAAAGAAACACAAAAAATGCTGAGGAAAAAAAAAAAAAAAAAAGACAAAATCCACTACAATTCACCAAAAAATTATAATAAAATATCCAAAATATATTCAAAAATATAACACCATCAATAGTTCCAACAAAACAACTGTTCCACCTAAATACTTTTAATCATAATGATGTATTCATCTGAGTTAATGCATTCATTTTGACAGCTCTAGTAAAAACATGACATCATAAAGGAATTAACCATTCTGAATAATTTCTCAATGACCCACTAGAGTTGGAAAGAGAAAGATGACCCTGCAGATTGTCTTTCACCTCCAGAAAAGCTTCGTAAGTGTCAGTGCTTTTCTACACGGGCAAAACGACAAACACGGTTCCACATGAATTCACCATTGAAAACTATGCACTTAAACTAAGCTCATAGGTGCAGTGCCCGTAGAGAAGGCCTGCACTATGTAAGCAGACAGGATAAAGACCGTGGCACTCACACAGCACAAAGCAGTCGCTACTATCAGAGGATTGGAAAAAGCTTTCACAAAAACAAGCCCGAGCTACAACTAATAGTACAAGCGATGGATAAAGAAGTAAGCAGCTGATTTACACAAAAACAAGAACAGGTTGTGTGTGTGTGTGTTTGTGTGTGTGTGTTTGTGTGTGGGTTTCTGGGTTTGTTTGTTTTTTTTTACCTTTGGCTTCTTAGACATGCTCGTTCTCCCAAAAATGCCTGAGACACCTGTGTCGCCTCTCCGTTCTACAGCGACTGTAATGAATTATGCAAATCCCCTGGTTTTTGTTCAGAGTACCATGACCCAGGGGTGCAAGCAGCTGACGCCTGGCATAAAAAAAGCCATCCTCTTTGCTTCAGTCAGAAGGGATAACAGTTGAGTGCTGCTGCTGCTGCTACTGCTGCTGCTGCTGCTGCTGCTGCTGCTGCTGCTGCTGCTGCTGTTTGGCAAGTTAGACACAACCAGTGCCATTGAGGGAACATGTAGTGGAAGGGGAATGTTCTGGGCTCATCCTCCACAGCTTTTCCAATAGAAAGTGTCATGGCTCGGGTTGAGTGAAGCTGGATATATCTCACACGCACATGCACACACACACACACGCACAGACACACGCACACACACACACACACACTGGTTTATCATGAGGATCAAGATTGTAATCAAGTATCCATTGGGTAGTGATCTTTTTAAAAATAAAATAAAATAAAAAATAACAAAACATGTAATCATTAAATTTTTTTAATTAAATAAAAAATAATAAATAAATGGAATTAATAATAATTTTAAAATAATAATACAAATAAATAAATTATTTTTAAAAATATATAGTTTTTTTTTTTTTTTTTTTTTAAGTAAACACATCTTCAAACCTTTGAAAAATACATGTTTCACTTTGCACCTGTTTCTCTCATGTTTTATGAGGACTTCCAGAAAAAACTAATTAATGTATTTATAGGGCCACATCATTTCTATTTTACTAGTGGGGACCTTTATTGTATTATGTGTAAACATATCAATGTCCCCATAAAGAAAGGAATACAAGCACACACACACACACACACACACACACACACACACACACACACACACCATGTCTCATGCGGACCAAGTTTGTAATCAAGTATCCATTGGGTGTTGAGTGTAAACACATCTTAAAAAAATTAAATAAAATACAAATAATGATAAAAATTATTACAAAATATAAACTATAAAATAACTAAAAATGAAGGAATAAAAAAGTTACAATTAAAAAACTATAAATAAATAAATGGAATTAATAACAGTTTTAAAATAATAAGACAAATAAATAACTAATTTACCTTTATTTATATTTAACCTTCGTGTGGACCTGAATTTTGGTCCCCATAGTGTCAGATGTCCCCGTGTTGTGACTGTGTAAACATATCAATGTCCCCATAAAGACGGGAATACAAGCACTCCTACGCTCCCAGTTGAAGAGTGTTTAAGCTCTATGGTATCATGGTTAGCTCTAGTTAGTGATTCTTCAGCTGCTCCAGCTTTAAGCTTTAATTTCAGAGTCTGACATCTGTTGTGTGATCAACTCAACAGCAGGATGTGTTATAGGACACACACGTCACACACATGACATACCTTATAAAACTCTAGAAACCCTGACAGATAGCATTAGCATTAGCTGTGGCTGTGATGTGCTGGGCTGTAAAGGCAGAGCTGTCCACTGTAGTAAAACATGTGACCTCCTGCAGCTGTGCATCCACCACCAGACACACAGTCGGGCAGTAATAGCACCATCTGGAGTCCTAATCCGCCTGGTACTGCCCACCCTTGTGATTATGAATGTGGACCTCAGAGTCATTAGGCTTATTGGATAGACGATTAGATACCTGGGGTCAGCTGACCTCAGGGGGCGCTGCTGTTGTACCCAAAAGTCAACGTACACTGCAAACTTCCACTGTACACATTACACACTACAGGGGACACAGCTTCCATTCTGCTGTGGGGGTCTGAATGAAATGAAAACCTGCCAGTGTGATACATTTAATAAAGATCCAGTGCTGGTTTAATGCACTTTAGCACTTTTTAAGTACAATAGCACTTTTTAAACCATACAGTAGCACTTTTTAAGTATTTATCAACAGGAAATATTTTTAACAGGATTTATTTTCCGTATTTTATCAATGATGTGTGTGTGTATTCTCTTTTTACCACTGCTGCTATATGTTGTCGTCTTTATATTGTTTTTATATGGTGCTGATGTAGAGGGATGCCAAATTAAATTTCATTATATCTGCAATGACAATAAAGTCTATTCTATTCTGGTTTTGTCTGGATTTTAGTGAATCAATGCTGTAGAAGAGAGTTTTTCAATCTTGGGGTCAGGAAAATAAAAATTCTCAGTTTGTACAGTAATCTACACCTGCCTCTGTCTATAATAATATACATCATATAACCTCAATATCACCTACAATTAATGTTAATTTGCAACATAGTATAAAAAACTATTACATGAACAAAAACAAATGTAAAATAGTGTCCATTTTTAATATCTGAGGTAACTATCTTGACATTAAAAACAATTTGAGAACTACTGTTATAGAAGATGACAATGTTTCCATAGTAACTACAGAGCCTTTAAACATCCAAAAGGGTCATATCTGATAACAATGAAAAACTACACGTTGTATTTGGTACCAATTATTTACCTGTATTGACAGTATTGATGGTTCAACAGATGTTAAACACTTTAGTTTAATCAATACTTTTGGTCACTGGTAGCTGTTCGGGTCTTTATGGGTTAAAAACTTCCCAGAGCTGCTAAACTCCCCATATAATTACATGTGGAATAGAAACTGATTGCACTGAGAGAATGATCCCTCATAATTTGACCTAAATTCCTGTAATCTTAATTGGTATTGATAATGAAATATTATATCCTAGCTAAAACTTCTACACTGTACCTAGTGTGTGTGTGTGTGTGTGTGTGTGTGTGTGTGTGTGTGGGCAGGGGGCAGCACTAGATAACATTTCTTCTTCATTCTGCAGCTCTCTTTTCCTGATCCAAATCATAAGAGTAATTATGAATACAGATACGGCGCCCTGGAGATGATGAGCCACTTGTCCAAGGTTTCCAAGTAAAAATAGAATAATAGAATCACTACTGAGGAAATATTAACAGCAACAGCTAATTACAGTCTTCTATCAAATATTTAAGCCACTACATTAGAAGGCGACAGGAAGTAGATGAACCTAGTCAAGCAGGTAAACAAACGCGGCACCTGTCTGTTCAAAAGAATCTAACAATACAGTATATTATGTACAGATGTAAAACACATTACTTTTACAGTTGCTGGTTGAATGTTCTACCTGCTCTCACTAATTGGCAGCTTTTACAGACCATAGTGTCTATTTATTTACATAGACCATACATATGCTTCAGCAAATGACGGCAACACTGTTTTTTATTTGTGTTTCTAATGTTTTAATTTTTTTAACTTTTTTTTTAGTATTTTTAAAATAATTTTGACATTTTTAAAATAATTCTTAAAAAATATTTGCAATTTTTAACAAATATTATAATTTTTTTTTAAAAATAGTAAACATTTTAATAGTATTTTATATATATTTAAATGTATTTTTAGTGTGTATGTTTATTTTAATATGCAGGTTTTTTTTTTTTTTAATTAGTTAATTGTCTACTCCACTAGCATAATTGAGGACTCCATCCCCTTTTGAAAGCCTTAGGTGACTATTTAACCTTTGACCTATGGTTTGTTTCTGTGTATGCCCTGATGAAGGTCCTTGGCCGCAACGGGTAGGCTGATGTGTTTTTAGCTTTTGCATTGTTACCTTCACTGTTTCTATTCATTTGAAATGTTGTGTAAATGTGTGTTGTACTGTAACTATGTGTCTGTTTTAAAGCGTGACATAGACTGAAGAAGAAGGAGGATGAGGGGGAGGTGGTGGTGGTGAAAAAAAAAGAAGGTGGAGGAGGAGATGGAAGAGAAGAAGAAGCAGAAGACTGTCAGTCATTGTCCATTTAACACACAGATATAACCCACTGCCTTTAACTCATCATTTGTAGTCCAGGAGCACTACACTGTAAACACGAAAAAGTTAGCAAAACTCAAAAAATCTAAGGCAATCGATTGTTTTATGTTGATGAATTTAAAATGTACATGCTTATTAAAGTATATTTAAATTAAAACATTACTTATTAACTGAGTATTCTAAGGTTCTGTCAGTCCCACTGGGAGACTAAGTCAGGGTTCAGTGTCTTTGTCCAAGGACATGTGGACAGACAGAGCTGGGACGTGAACCTATGACCCTTCAGTCATTGGACGACCTGCTCTACCAACTGAACCCCCGCCACCCCTGAATACAATTACTCTGTTTAGTGATTGTAATTTTTTTGGTGTGATAGATATTGGTGGTTATTTGGAGTGTTCTGAAATTATATTTCATCACCTACTACATCAGTTAAGTTTATTTTTTTCAATCATCCTTATTTGAAACAATAGTAATAACAGTACAATATCATTCTCAGTATTTAATGACTTTTACCTCATCTATGATTTTAACTTATGTTCACTTATATCCACAATATTAGTTGGAAGTACTTAAAAACAAGAGCATGTTACATCAACTACATACATTTGAGTTAGTAGTACTATTTCTGAAACCTTTCACAACTTAATATATTTAATTATCCTGAACATTCAGGTTTACAGTGTGGGCTTTCACGTCAAGAGCCCAGGGAGGAAATGTGGGTTTGAGTGCCTTGCTCAAGGGTAGATGAGCTAACAGTTTCTCTGATGATCAGCAGACTTATCCGGCAGCTCCTCCAAACCTAGACCTGATTCTGAACTCTTACATGTTTTTTTTTTTTTCTCATACTGTTGTATTTGTCTTTAGTTGGTGACACTGTACATTTTCTTCCTTTTGACGGAAACATTTCTGTAGCTGTTAATGATTAATGTCCGTGGATTACGAACATCTTCTGTTTATTATAAACACTCTAAAAGCAGACACAGTATGTGCAGACCCTCGGTGTACAGGGACACACAGGCTTTCTACACTGGACACAAGAGCTATGACGTCACCCAGGACGGACTGAACTCAACTGGACGTCTGCTGTCACCATGTTGTCCTAGAGATCATATTTGGACACACTGGAAACATATATCATTAACATTATTATTATATTAGCCTCCACCCCCTCCTCGTTTTTTACAGGAGGAAAATCTAAATCTTACCAAGTGTATTTTTGTCATTTCTGTAATATCACAATTAAAATAAGACTTAGTAATTTTTAGGTGTGATATAAGAACTTAGATCTGGAAAATCTTATTTCAAAAAATCTTACCAAGATCATTTTCACTGGATCCATTAGAAGATTTATTTATTTATTTATTTTTCTTACTTCAAGCAACAACAACAAAAACATCTGTCAATGAAATAAATGAAAATTATCTTGGTAAAATATCTTTAAATGCGATTTTCCAGATTTATTGTCTAAACATAAGTTCTTGCTCTGCAAAAAGTCTGTTTAATTCAAGCAAAAAAATGTAAGAAAAAAAAACAACACTTTTTTTAACTTGCTTTTAGAGGGGCATTTTTTGCAGTGCAAATGGGGGTGTCAGTGTAGGGATGTCACAGATCAGAGGTGAGCTTTTTACTGACTTAGTAAAATGATAAACTTCCTCAAAAGCTAATTTACAGTGTTGTTATTTGAACTTATCTACACTGAAAAATATGGATCTTTTTCCAGGACAGACATTAGGAACTGTCCAACCTGATACATTTGTAAAATTCTCGAGCTCAGTGTGTTTCTTTTGTATTGTATAAATCCAAATCCTACATGTATTTTAAAAATTTTTAGTCAAAATATCATCACACTTAAAATAAAACAATCACCTAAAGAGTAATTTAATTGTTTTTTTTTTTTATAAGAACTGATACCGATTTTCATAGCTCTAACTTCACTAGGGTGTGATCTGGCCTAATGCAAACTATTTTCACTTTTCTAGGGGGCGCTGTAGACACATTTCTTAACTGACTTATATGAAACTACATATACTCGCAATTTTTCACACTTCTGAAGTGTGCACAAAATTTGTTGAGTTTTCATGCATGTTCAGGGGGTCGAATTTGAACTCAAATGGATGCGTCCCTTGCTATCACAGCAGACTCAATAGGCCTTGTGCCGAACGTGGTTTGCAGTGAAGGCTTAATTAGTAAAAAGCAGTTAATTATATTAAAAATAAAATGCATCACAAACTAAAAGATTTGTAAAACATTGAATTTAAGTAGTGCAAATGACATAAAAGATGCAGATCTTGGGATAAATAGTGTGAAAAATAAATAAGGTTTCTGATATATAAGGTCACCATGGAAACTGTAGAAAAACCCACATGGGACCATTACATGCAGCCCAAATGTGACCCTTCTGGAGCCCACATGGACATGCTGAGGGTTAGGGTTATGTGAACTGAGATCTTGGCGTCAACTGACACACGTGTAAATGACGCTGAATAACATACAGAAGGTCAAACATGCATGTATGTATAGCATAAAAACTGACGTGACTTACAACACGATTTCACAAGATCAGTGTCAGAAGACAGACTCAGCGGGTGAGTGAGCTGTCACAAAGACCTGTCAATCAAAGCCCAACATGGCAGACGTGACGCTCCTCTTCAGACTGTATTTCATCTACTTTCACCTTTAATACACTTTAGCACCGGCTTCATTTTGGAGCTGATGTCAGTTATATAAAATGATATAAAAAGTAACTGCACTTTTCAGTTTATCCCTTTTCATGACAAGAGAAACACCAGAATGTTGATTTTTTTTTTTTAAGACAATTTTTTTTAGTTACTTTAGTGTATTTCAAGCACATAAAATCATCAGATAAAGTACCACCCAATAATCTCGTCCCGTCATCTGAACCCGCTTTATCCTCATTGGAGTCGCAGGGGTCACTGGGGGTCTAATCCAGCTACAATGGGTTGTAGCTGGATTAGGCCCAGTTCAATCACTCTCACATTCACACCTATGGGCAATTTAGATTAAATAATTAACCTATCAGTGCATGTGTTTGGATGCACATGGTCAACAAAAATTTTAAACACTTTCAATGAGTGGGAATAGGTATAATTTATAGACCCCCACCCCCTTTTTACAAACAAATAATTAAATCAATTCCACATCTTTAATTTTAACCCTTTGTCATGAATTAAGTCAACCTTAGTCAAGATATTTTTTTTGAGATTTTTAGTCCTCTTTAGGTAAAAAAAAAAACCCCAAAACAATTAATTTAACATTTAAATTTAAAGCAAAGAAACATATATTTAAAATCTAATATCAGAATGTGAGATGGAAAACTGCAATAAGAAAATTTTTTATGTTGTTTTGCCACATTTAACACACTCTAATACTAGTTATTATTCACTTCATGAAGACAATATAAAAAAAAGGTTTGTTTGTTGATTTACACTAAAACATGTCAAACCAGGTTTATCCAAAACAGCATCATTACTGTAACAGTATGAATTACAGTGTATGGGATAATGCAGAAGTATTTACTGTATTGGCTGATATGCAACTAAAACAACAAAAACAATGAATTTACATTTTTTTCATCATTTTACATAAAATAATTGCCTTAATTTGAAACAGCATGATGCAACAGTTTTTCTCAGATACACTTTGATATAACTGTAGAATGTTCATTATGTCTTATTGTTAAATTAAGTTAGTATTTTCTTTTATCTCAGACATACGTGTAGGTATTTCTCACCTGACATGTAGCAATACTTATGAGATAATACTAACTACATTTTTATATATATTTGTTTTTTAATATAATGTCCTTTTCACTGTACATTTTTATTGAATTATTTTTAAATAAATCTGTGAAATGCTTGTCCACTGTAGAAGACAAAAATGCATTACTGGGTCATACGTATGTAGAATAGTTGTAGTGACCAGTATGCACGAACGGGTTGACATACTTTTTTGTGTCTATTTTCCAAATTATTTGAAGGTACTCAACTTTGCGTCTCTATCGGTTTAGAATCAAGTTCAGTCTGAGGACAGGGAACCGGTCTGCACAGAGCAGCAGCATGACATATGTACCATATGGTTGGGATGAGTAAAAGTAGAGCAGTGTTTCCCTCCAGAGGAAAATACATAAGCACATCTCAGTTTATGCACATGTGCACATGTATAATACACTGGACCAAAAATACAACATAGCAACTACAGCAAACATCAAGGCCTGTTTTGGAGAACACAACATATGTGTATCGTGTTTATCTGAAGGTTCATCACACCATGACTGTGCGATTGTGTCACTTGCACCTGTACAGTCGTTTCACCAGGAGAGATGATCAACTGCATAACACTGAGGCTGAGCTGCACAAGCACAACAACTATTTTAACAAATTCAATAGACAGACAAGAAGTGGATGATGTAGTAAACTATAACCTCTTCTCCACACCCCGCCCCCATTTTCCCAAGTAGCTGATTTCATCCTCGCAAAGCCACTCTCACTCTAATCCGCCCTGATCCATCTGCACTGGCAAAGAATCAGATATCAAACTCACACACATTAAAAAAAAAACCTAGGACACCATATATATGTGTATATACAGTATAACAGATAGATAGGCAGAAAGATAAACTGATTTGTCTATTGAAATATTTTTTGTTATTTCATTCATATCTATGCAAATTCTTTGTCTTGATCATTTCAGTCCTTTTTCTTGCAACATGGGCAGAGTTGGCAGACTGATGAGCAGATTTCATAAAGTGGGCATGTAGTAGCTTGTAGTTATATAATACTTAAATCTCTAAGCCTCTCTTTGGAATAGTCATGGGCACAGGAGAATCAGAAACCAATAGAACTATAATGCATAATCTGTTATATCAGATAATCTTATCAATAGTCATCTAAAATGTTACGTGAGGTTCAGTTGCTTTGAATGAAGATAAAACAGATAGAAAAGTTACAAACAACAGAGCAGAGAATACACCCCACAGCAAACACACCCCACTTACCCATGAGACATTTTTATTCTTGGTTTGTTTGATCATTTCAGCGCGTTGGCCTGTTATCATGGACAGAGGAGCCCCCTCCTCAGCAGAGTTCAGCCCCACAGCCTGGTGCAGGGGCTGGTGTGGGCAGGCTGAGGGGGGACGGCCATAAGTCATCAACCCTCCAAACCTGCAAGTACAAACTGCCTCCTCTGACAGAATCCAGCATCTGTCAGGTGGATCAGAGTCTGACGAAGAGGAAGAGGAGGAGGAGGAGGAGGAGGAGGAAGAGGAGGAGGCAGAGGAAGACGGAAAAGGGGCAAAGTTTTCACAGCCAAAAAGTCCAAGAGAGCGTAAGAAATATCCTGTGTTCCCCCTGACAGCACACAGTGACCTGATGGACTGATTATGTATTCACGCCGAGTATGAATATGAAACATCAGAGCAGGTTTAACCCCGCCCTGCTGAGCCTCAGCCTGCACCCAATCGCCGAGCAGATCTTTGTGGCCAGCTCCCGAGGGTGAGCTTATAGAAGCATAAAGGATGAACATACTGAGTCTCTGGAGGAATAAAACATAGGACTCCACACTGATCAACACTTTTGGACATCAGGAACTGAAGAAAAAAAAACAACCTCATGTTCTCTTAGTTGTTTTTTTTTTTTTATGCAGTGCGTTTGTTTTAAGTGGTTCTTTTCTTTACTTTTTTTTTTTTCCCTTAACACTCATCTCTTCTTCCATTTGTCTCAAGGGTGATCATCCTGCCGGTACCTGTTGTCATGACGGCTTTTTGCTAAGAGACAAGTGCAGAGATGCACTGCAAAAATGTATTTGTAGTCCAAATATCTCATCGCACTTAAAATAAGACATAATCACCTAAAGAGGAACTTTTTAGTGAGATGTGAGAATTTATTTTTAGACAATAGGTCTTAAAAATCTTATTAAAAAAAAATTTAGCAAGTTGTTCCACTGGCAGATTGTTTTTGCTGAATTCAAGATTTAAACAAGTGAAAATGATCTTGGTAAGATTTCTTAAAATTTGATTTTCAAGATCTATTGCCTAAAATATATATATATATATATATATATTTCAATTACAAATTATTCTTGAGGTGATTCTGTCTTATTTAAAGTGTGATGAGATATTTTGAGAAGAGAAAAGAAAAATACACTTGGTAAGATTTAGATTTTTGTTGTGTGAGCAATCAAAACAGAACGAGAATTTTTGTAGTGCAAGAATGTATTTTTAGAAATTGAATTAAGTAAAAAGAAATCCTGAATTAAACAAAATATAAATATAAAAACTAAAATCTTCCAATGGAAAAAATGAAAATGACCTTGGTAAGATTTGTTGAAGTAAGATTTTCCAGATCTATTGTCTAAAAATAAGTTCTTATATCTGACTGAAAACTTACTCTTTAGGTGATTATGTCTTATTTTAAGTGTGATGAGATATTTGGACTAGAAATGAGAAAAATACACTTGGTACGATTCTGAGTTTTTGCAGTGTAAAACATCAGTGGATGCACATCTTATCCAGATAATTTTTTATTTCTTCCTTTTTTTGTTGCTTTATTCAAGATTCTTTTTTTGGCTTAAGTCAAGATAAAAAATTTTGTTGTTGTTTTGTTTAATTCAAGTCAATATAATACACGAAAATCATCTTGTTTATTTGTCATACAGTGGAAAAAATTTAAATCTTACCAAATGTATTTTTCTCTTTATAGTCCAAATACCTCATCACACTTAAAATAATACACCTAAAGAGAAACTTTTCAGTAAAATTTAAAGAGCGCATTTTTAGACATTAAATCTGGAAAATCTTATTTCAAGAAATCATAAGATAAGTTTGACAAAAAAAAAAAAATCTTTTCATTTTTTTGACTTGTTTTTAAAGGGACACTCTTTCCAGTGTGTATCTTCAAATTAAGCTGCATTAATGTGGAAGTCAGCAGCACATCTCCTGATCCACAGCAGACGACACACTGTATAAACAAGCTGCAGTTGAACTAAAATAAAAAGGTGCCAGTGGTCTTAAACCAAAAGCCAGTTTTTATGGGGAAGGTATGTTTTTAGGTGGTCTGGTTTTATTTCTATTTTAAAGCTGAACAAACTCTTAGCTCTTCTACAAACAGTATTTCCAGAAATCCTGTTTTGAATACAAGCCTTTCTACAGCTCATGATCCATTTTTAACTCCCTTCCTTCCTAAGTGTCCTTTTAATTAATTGTCTGTAGTATCCATATGGGCCGACAGCCCTCCTCTGGTGCACAAGGTTGTCTGAATCTCTCCTCTGTTAATTGGCCTCAAAAAACAGCTG
Source organism: Siphamia tubifer (assembly GCA_020466265.1). Classification (NCBI taxonomy): domain Eukaryota; kingdom Metazoa; phylum Chordata; class Actinopteri; order Kurtiformes; family Apogonidae; genus Siphamia; species Siphamia tubifer. The sequence continues at coordinate 27,243,247 of CM035802.1, read as the reverse complement.
CTCCTGTTTTAAGTGATGCTCGACTTGGCCGTGTCTGAGGTGCCAGTTTAACGGGCATGAGCTCAACACACAGCCCCTTTTTCGATTCTCTAATGACACCATAATGTCCACTTTCCAGCAGATGTTAAACTTTACACTGAAAAAAATGCCCCTCTAAAACCAAGTGTGTGTGTATTATTTATATACTGCTGATTTTACTGTATATACATATATATATATATATATATATATATATATATATATATATATATATATATATATATATATATATATATATATATATATATATATACAGTAAAATCACCAGTGTTAATAGTTAATATAACATTTAAAGGGATAGTTCACTATTTTTCACATGTATTTGTATAGAATCAGTGTCTTTACTCTGGTGCACCCACAGTGACTTACCTCCGACAGTGTCCTGTGAGTTGAGTTGTGGTCCAGTTTTGGTCAAAGCGAAAGTAGTCCCGGCAGGTTTCCTGGGGTCATGAAAATGAAACGTGTGTCTTCTCTCTTTGAATGAGTGTTTTATTTGCATAACAACTCACACTTCGTACTTACTTTGAGCTACTTTCTCTCAATAGCGATCAATTCGGTTGTCATTGCTAACAGCTGTGCACCTGCACGTAGCAGCTGCAAACACTGCTAAACAACTGATGAAAGTAGTTTGCAGCTGTTAGCAGTGACAACACACATTGATCGCTATTGAGAGAAAGTAGCTCCAAGCACAAGGTGTGAGTTTTTGTTCGTGACGGTTTTGTTATGCAAATAAATCACTTTTTCAAACACATATTGTTTTGAAAAGACACACGTTTTATTTTCGTGACCCCAGGAACCTGCCAGAGCTACTTTTGCTTTGACCAAAACTGGACCACAACTCAAATCACAGGACACTGTCGGAGGTAAGTCACTGTGGGTGCACCAGAGTAAAGATGCTGATTCTATACAAATTCATGTGAAAAATAGTGAACTATCCCTTTAACCTCCTAGGACCTGGTGTCCACTTATGAGGACATTATACTGACACCACATGATGTCAGTAGAGTATAATACTAGCTATATTATATACTGTATATTATAGCTAGCATATTAATCCTCATAATTCTTTGTTTTTAAACTCAGCAGGTCCCAAGCACCCCAAATAGCCAAGAGAAATTAAAAATGCATGCCATGCAAGAGTTTGGGTCTCAGGAGGACAAAGGTTTCATTTTAACACTTCCCCATCTACAGTATGTTAAATTTACACTGAACCTAGAGTTACATTTCCACAGCCAACTATGAAATAACTTTTCCAGTGTTAAATGTAAATAACACTACATGTTCATAAATAAATTACTCCAAAGAGTGTTGATATTTAACTATTTGAAAACACAACACAACTTCATGCACAGATCTGCACTGACAGTGTAAAACTTTTCACCAACACTGGGAATTAACTTGTTACATTTTACTATTTATCCATTGTTAGAATAAGTTTGAAAGAAATTAAATACTTTGTCATTTCTTGCGATAAGCTTTTCCATATCTACTGTCTAGAAATCAGTTTTTAAACCTCACTGAAAAATGACTCTTTAGGTGAGCATGTCTTATTTTAAGCGTGATGAGATATTTGGACTAGAAGTATACTTGGAAAAATACACTTGGTCAGATTTAGATTTTTGCAGTGTAAATGAATAGCAGCAGAGGATCTACGCCAGACTCATTTTTTGCTCCATGTGCTGTCGTAGAACATAACAGTACTAATAGATGGACTCAAAGCAGCTGTTTTCCACTGATAGTGTAAAACCAACCAATATGATGAGCTCCAGGGAGCACCTTCAAATGCATTCACCCCCTCGAATCTATATAAGTCACTTATTTAAAAATAAAGTAAAATAAAATCTGAAATGCAATTAGTATATAAATGTTAATTTTACTCAAGTTTGCAAATTATTTACAGTAATATTCCACAAATTCTGTATTAGATACCAAAACATATTAACCCATAAATACCCAATGCTAATTTTGTGGGAGTTCTTACTGTAAATAATTTTTTTTTCTCTACTTAAACTTTATGTGACTTATCACCATTCATTATTATATTGTCCTTTGTATTTCAGAATTTTCACCATAAATCATGTATTTTCCTGTATTTAATTTAAGGGTGCTTCCACAGTGTTTAGTGATTTTAAACTTTTGAGCAGCCCCTTGTGGCCAATCTAGAAAATATAAATAATCAAACACTGAATCAATTCTTCCTCTCCATGATATTCATTCATAGTGACACCAACAGACTGGAAGAAAGGTGGCTCTGTTATCAGTCTGATGCTGGACAAACTTCAGACCGTGGTGGAGAGGAGGATGCTCCAGAAACTAAAGACAATCATGGACAACACCGAGCACCCTGTCCACCACACACTGGACAGACACTTTCTCCAACAGACTGTTACAGCTCCACTGTCAAACAGACAGATTCAGGAAATCCTTCCTCCCACAAGTCATCACATCTCATTTCTGTTTTTCACTATGTGCTTTCTGTAAATAACAATACTCGTCGTCTTCCGCTTAACCAGGTACAGGTCGCAAAGGCAGCAGCCCCAGCAAAGAAGCCCAGGCTTCCCTCACCCCAGCTACCGCAGCCAGCTCCATCAGGGGAATCCCGAGGTGTTCCCAGGCCAGCCGAGAGATATAATCCCTCCAGCGTGTCCTGGGTCAGCCTCGAAGTCTCCTCCTGGATGGACAGGCCCGGTACACCTCCCCAGGGAGTTGTCCAGGAGGCATCCTAACGAGATGCCCGAGCCACCTCAACTGGCTCCTCTCGACATGGAGGAGCAGTGACTCTACTCCGAGTCCCTCCCGGATGTCCGAGCTTCTCACCCTATCTCTAAGGCTGAGCCTGGCCACCCTACGAATGAAACTCCTTTGAGCCGCTCGTAGCCGTGATCTCATTCTTTCGCTCATGACCCAACGCTCATGTGAACAATTGAGTAATACTGTAATTCCATTTTACCTACTTTACTTGCACTATTCCATTATTCTGCATTGACACTTTAATATGACATTGCACCTTACCTTGTTTTGCACCTGTTTGTCTGTTTTACTTATATGTTGAATGCTGCTGTTGTCACAAAGCAATTTCCCAATTGTGGGATCAATAAGGTACTTCTATTCTATTCTATTCTATATGGAAAACATGGCATTTCTAAACAGAATATCTTTCAAGTTATCACGGTAGGTGATAACAGTCAGACCAAAGACATACACACTCCATTCAGGGATATAATAACATGCAGGTGAATCCTTAATGAAATGACTGTTCTGTTACAATGATCGATGAAGAAACACAATAACGCACAACAATGAACCATTAATCATTTTATAGATGTAGTTTAAAGGGGTACATGCATTTTTCCCTCATGACTTCACTATTTCCAGACCAATGAGGAGTTGAAATCTCAGTAGTCGTAACTGAACAGTGGACACAGATTAAACACAGTATCCCTGACATCAGTATTTCCAGGCTGGAGTGGAGCTATAGTCGACATAAACCTCTGCAGATACAGTGTACATCACACTTTCCATTCTCGTGGTTGAGGTGATAGATTATGTAAAAGTCATAAAAAAAAATTTTTAAAAAAAGAAAGAAAATCTATCTAAATCCGAGACATTCCTCTGTGGCCAATTAGCCACTCGGTTTCCGGACATTTCTACAGTATATTCTCTGGAAAAGTCTAAGAATTTGAAAGTGCTGCCAAGGAAACCCTGCACCAGTCTGGTCCTCTCTGGCCCGACACTCCTCCCTGGGCGTCTTTCCCAGTGCCTGGAAAACTGGGAATTCCAGGTCACACTTTTGTCATGGGAGATTAGCTCACACACAAGCTTTTCTGGGATTTTCTGGGAAATATAACACTCCTTTTTGTAATACCCCTGTGATTTTCTTTTCTTTGCTCATTCCTTTATGGAGTTCCTTTTATTTCCAGAAGCCAAGAACATACTTAAGACTTTCAGGAAATACGTAACACAAACTCTTGAAGCTGTCAGTGACAATTAGCTGATTTTATACCCGCATACTTTCAGACACCTGCAACATATTACTGATGATAGAAATGCACTCTGCTGCCACACGCATCAAAGGTTTACCAACTAGAACTGTCTATGCCTTTCTTTGGCTCCCTGCCGATGTGGACTTCCTCAAATTCTTAGATTAGCACTGGCTACCGCTGCGGCATCACGGCAAGCAGAGGAACGTCAAAAACAAAAGGGGGTGGTGGGGTGCGGTAGGCTGGGGGGTTGGAGTCGGGCCTTCTGTCTTCAATTAGCTTAGTTTCCATGAGGAGTGTCTGGGATCGACTCAGTCTGTCAGACGGAGTCCCATCCGGCAAAGTCTCCGTGCTCCACATACCATCAAGAGCGGAATTGTGTTCTGCCCCATTTCATACGTAAAGCAGCGGTTTGGGGTCCCATATTGGAAACATGTGGGAGGGGTGTCACGGCAGCCCAGGTCCTCTGAAGGTCTACTGTTACCGAACCGTTCTCTGGAAGCCAAATGAGACCCCACACTGCAAAAATCTAAATCTTACCAAGTGTATTTTTCTCATTTGTACTCCAAATATCTCATGACACAGAATCACCTAAAAACAAACTTTTCAGTGAGGTACAAGAACTTAATAGTACAGGTAGACAATAGATCTGGAAAATTTTCATTTTTATTTTCTCCAATGGCAGATATTTTTTGCTTGAATTAAGACACAAAACAAAATCTTGAATGAAGCAAAGACAAAAAAAAATTCTGCCAATGGTAAAAGATTAATTGTGTAAAAATCACTTCTTAAATCTCACTGAAAAGTTACTATTTAGATGATTATTTCGTAATTTAGGTGGGATAAGATATTTGGACTAGAAATGAGAAAAATGCACTTGGTATGATTTAAATTTTGTTAATTTTGTGTCTTGTTTTAATAGTTTCATATAGACTAAAAATTTAACACACACACACACACACACACACACACACACACACTGGTTTCCATGTTTCAATACAAATTTCCCTTTGCATCTATTTCCCTCATGCTTTATGGGGACTTAAAATGTGTATGGTAACACTGTCAAATTATTAAAATTTTAATTAATCACAGTTTTGCTTTGGATTCATTTGAATTAACCATGATTAAAACACTTTAACCTGGAACCTGGATTCTGGATCTGATTGAAATGTATTCTCCATTTAACACAATGTAAAATTTCAAAGTCATCCAGAATCCAGGATCTTCCATTTGTCTTCCAGCTCTCAGAGTGCTTTTCTAGTTATTATCTGTCTTTGTCTTGTCTCCAATACTAAACCACTCATCTGGTTTGTCTCACTGTCTTGTCTCGTCCTGTCCTGATACACTTTTGTCGACATGAGACCTCCATCTATGCATATGTATATGAGAAAGTTGGAGATTATTATTTAAACATAAGTTGTAATCAAAATAAAGTTGTTAACGGAAGAGGGAAGAGCTAGTATTGGGCAAAAAAAAAAAAAAAAACCACACAAAAAAAGAAACGAGAAAAATCCACTTAGTATAATTTAGATTTTTTCCCCAGTACAAACAGCTTGAACTGTACTCGTATTAATTTCAACACATTTTAGATGTGCACAGCAATTAAGCACAAACATATGTTGCCTGTGACAGTCTAGCACACTGAACGGTTTGTTTTTATGCAAACACCTTACACAAGGGGCTTAGACAGTCCGGTGTGCAGTATCAACAGCTGGTTCCACACTAATCCACTCATCAGTTAAATTAAATCTTACTCATTTGTAAAGTCAACCATGATCCGGTCTACCCCTGGCACACATCACAGATTCAGAATCGGACACCGTTGCACGTCACAGCATTTGTCTTCTTGGCGGTATCTAGGATAAAGTCTGTATCCAGGTTTAGGAGTCTTTAAAGTCCACATTGCTAGACGGAATACGTCATAGTGGGCTCAAAAGTCCTGGTCCCTTTTCAAAGGTTCCTTCAAATATGACGAAGAAAGCAGCCGTCTGTTGGCTGAGGATGGAGGATGCAATTGGTAGCAGACATGATATCATACTACATATATTCTATTGAGACCACTTTTCTGTTTTTTCTTCATGGTGCATTCAAGTGATCCTCATTACTGCTTCAAACTAGTGAATATCACGCAGATACACTGGAAAAAATGGCTGTCTAAAAACAAGTTACAAAAACAAAAAACATATATAATTAGAGATATTTTTGCTTGAATGAAGTAAAAAAAAAAAAATACCAATGAAACACATGAAAATTATCTTGGTAAAATTTCTTGAAGTTAGATTATTTTCAAGAACTATTGACTACAAATAAGTTTGTATCTTATTGAAAGTTCATTTTTACACTGGAACAATCCAAAACCTATTACATGTATTTTTCTTATTTCTAGTCAAAACATCAAACCTAAAGAGTAACTTTTCAGTGATATATAAAAATTTATTATAGGCATTAGATCTTGAAAATCTTATTTCAAGAAATTTTACCAAGATAATTTTTGTCTCTTCCATTAGCATCTTTTTTTTTTTTCTTAATTCAAGATTATGCATTTATTCATTTATTTATTTTATTGCTTAATTAAAAAAAAATCTGCCAATGGAACAAGTGAAAAATATTTTGGTAAGATTTATTGAAACAAGTTTTTCAAGATCTTTTGTTTATAAATCAGTTCTTATATCTCAATGAAAAATTCCTATTTAGCTGATTATACCTTATTTTAAGTGTGATGAGATATTTGGACTAGAAATGAGAAAAATACACTGAGTAAGACTTGGATTCTTTTCCAGTGTGTGAAAACCACTTAGCGCTCTCTCTCTCTCTCTCTCTCTCTCTCTCTGGATATGATTTGTTTATGCATTTAGGAATATGTGTGATGTGTGAGACAGGGTCCAGGTGTAACATGGCCATCTAGTGGTAAAACACTACCAGGATCATCCTCATCTGCAGTACTGGATGACTGTTGGAATAAGGATAATGACACCATCATTGTTTGATTTTCTCTTTAGACAATCAGTGCTGTCATTTATGTTCTTGTCACTTCCATTGAAAGCATCTTTAAGCTAGCCTCATGACAGAGTTATTATGTAAAAGCCTGCATGGGAGGAAAAAATGCATATATTGTGGAACTTCACATTTTACTATATTCACTGTCATAAGCAGCATAGTTTTGTTTCCATTGCATAACCATCCAAAGTCCAATTATACACGTGTATTCTGTTGCTTCCAGACACTAGTGCACATAAGACACATGACACAAACCAGAAAAACCCAATAAAGTTAAACTGTCGACAAAGCATGTGCCTGTGAATTGAACCCGCTGTATTTAAAAACAGTACAACCTCAGCTCTGTGTCCAAACTGCGGAATGAATCTGAAATTAAAGATTTATTGTGTCTGGGCACCATGCACGACGCGAACAAAGCTCTGCAGGATAGTGCAACTGAAATGTTTTAGCTCCTGCAGACTTCAGGACTAGAAATCTACCAGTGAACAGATCCAGGGAGAAACCTGGCATGCATCCACTGTGCATCCACTGTGCATCTGTGGAGCAGGCACACATGTAGATGCAACAGTGACATTTACAGTACAGTGAAGTTGTGCTTTATGTGCCAACAGCTGGAGCCTACATACAGACGCAGGGCATCTCTGAATTATTCAACCATTACGGCATAATCATAATAGAGCGCATTAAGCACATTAATCTAAACATACGACCGACGGCTTCATCAGCTTTCCTTAATCTCTCTTTTGCACGCACGCTCACATCAAACCCTTGAGATAAATCAAACTCACATATGGAAGCTGTGCTCTCCGACGATGGCCCAGCCCACAGCACGGCATGAAGGGGACCAGGGAGGGGAGGGATGGATGGCCGTCTCACAGACTCCCTGTCAGGCAGCAGCATCCACTCAGCCTCGATCCATACCTGCACACTGGCCCACCAGGGCGCACGCCACCAAAATATGCAGTGAAGACCACCAGAAGACAGTAGATCCTTGACAGAGGAGGGGATTGAGATGCTTCCAAACCTACCCTCTAGTTCAGTCCTCCAACCCCACGCCCGCCCCACGTGTGCACCAACACCACCTGACTCAGTAATTCTTAAACTGTCCAAAAAAACAAACAAAAAAAGCCAAACTCAGATAGTGACACCCCCACCTCCTCCATGTCTTCTACCCATTCTCAGGCTGATTGCAGCAGACTGGCCAGAGCTGGGTCTACAGGTCTGGTCTGTGCTGGCTGTTTACCCCCACGCCAAAATCTGTAACAGCTCTGGGCTGCCAAATCCTCTGCAGTGCTGCTGAGAGGTACAGTGGCACAGTAGTTCAGCTGCTGGTGGATTTAGACGCACTCATCTCACACACAAGTTCCTTCTCAGCATGAGGAGGTGGAGTTGTGAGTGTCCTTTATTGACCGCTGTCTCTTGCTTCCTAATGGAGGGGACCGCCTCTTAAATTCCCACCTCTTCTCTCTCTTTTCATCCAGTCTGCTCTTAAAGCCTCACTTGCTCTCTTCTTGACTCTGTGCCTTATCTTTCCCTCAGCTTTGACTCCTCTCTAAAGGTCTTCCTTTGTGTGCTGATTCATCCTCTTTTCCTCCTTTGCATGTCTTTACTCCTAACACTTTCTCTCTGCTCAGTGGTTTGGACAGAGGCTGAGAGAGGCAGCTACTGGTTGTTGAATAGTCTGCACTCTGCTGTTGTGCTCCAGTGTCTGTTTCATGCAGAGGCGAGCACGAGCAGAAGTCTGCCTGTGGTGCAGAGGGACGTCGCCTGCACACTTGGGTCATGCAGGAGTGCTGAGTGTGAACACGGGGCTGGCATGAGCTCTTCTGTCCTCCCTCTTGTCCCACACCTCCTCTACTCGTCTGCCCTTCCCACTGCGCTCAGGTGATTGAGCACAGATTGACATGCAGACTCGCTGCTGCATCAGCCAGAAAAAAAAAAAATCCTGTTTTATTTAATGACACATACTGAGATATATGGCAGAAACATGCAGAGGGTGGATTCACACACACAGCGTGTTTGTGCAACTTAACCACCACCAAGGGCAGATTATTACGAGTACAAACAGCATGAGAAATGGACTGAATTTCAATGACTTTAGCCTAAGTTTCATGGAGCTTATTCAGTAAAGGAAAATGTAAATGACTATACAGTTAAAAAATTTTTTAAAAAAATACATATTTCAACCTGAATGTGTTTTAATTACACATGGTATCAACACAACTACATGTAATAAAAGACTAAGAATGTCATTTGGTATTTGTACTGACTCCAGGGCTGGTATAAGCTACAAAAACACATTATATAATTACTGTCCTGTGAGTATCAGCTGATGTCCTTTTCCTTTATACATTCAATGTCAAACTAAATCTTCATACTACGCTGGACTGACACTGAAGGATGTAAAACCTGATTGTCTCATGGAGAAGGGCAGCCTGTCTCCATTTGTTACAGTTGTTGTTTTGCTGCACCGTGAATGTACTTTATCATAAAGAAAATAACAACATGATTTGTCCTGTCATATAGAGCACTGCTGATATAAGAACAAACCTGCTCTGTCTCTACAAATCACTAGTGATATTTTTTATATTCGACGAGACAGGGATATCTTTACAAAGTCCAATATTGTAAAATGATATTCCCTAGACACTGATTAGAAAGGAGATACCACTGTGGTCTTTGTGGCTGGTTTCAAGCAGGCATTTGGCGAAGATGTGTGTAACCTGTTGTAAAGGTTTGTGATCATATCACTATATCTATATATCTCAGCTTAGTTTTGACAGACACTCAGCGCCACATAAACACGCCACTACCTTTCATCAGTATTGAAGCTTCTTAGTCTTCTGGCCATATTTCACCATCTGACATGTGTCTGGAGTGATGGAAAGGCATCATTATAAACAGAGAGCTGTGCACCTTACAGTCAGAGAAGAATCCTATCTATCAGTTAATCTGCCACAGCCTGTCTCCCTTTGAGAAGTAATCATTACTCAGCTGCACTGTGGCAAACACTGCAGAGGTCCACGTCAGCAAACTGAAATACAGCCTGGATTATTCAGGTACGTCACAGCATTTTGTGGGCTGAGCTTCCAACATTCACCTGAAGCTATGGGGAAGTTCAACCAGCACATTTTGGAAAGAGTTAAGTAAGAATTCCTAAGAATAACTGGTGTTTTACATAGAGGAATAGTTACTGTAACATGCATTTGGTATGAAAAAAAAACACTATAAAGGTGTATTAGCAATCTGTCCATCCATCATCATCCACCCATCCACTCGTCCGCCCATCCATCCATCCATCCATCCATCCATCCATCCATCCATCCATCCATCCATCCATCCATCCATCCATCCATCCATCCATCCATCCATCCATCCATCCATCCATCCATCCATCCGTCCATCCATCCATCCATCCATCCGTCTGTCTGTCCATCCATCCATCTGTCCATCCATCCATCCATCTGTCCATCCATCCATCCATCTGTCCAACCATCCATCCATTCATCCGTCCATCCATTCATCTATCCATCCATCCATTATCCATCCATCTGTCCGTCCATCCATCCATCCGTCCGTCCATCCATCCATCCATCCATCCATCCATCCATCCATCCATCCATCCATCCATCCATCCATCCATCCATCCATCCATCCATCCATCCATCCATCCATCCATTATCTATCTATCTATCCATCCGTCCGTCCATCCGTCCGTCCATCCATCTATCCATCCATCCATTATCCATCCATCTGTCCGTCCATCCATCTATCCATCCATCCATTATCCATCCATCTGTCCGTCTATATAACAAACGCTTTTAATTTTTTGCACACATTTCTATAACATTCTCATCAAGTGTTCCTCTTCAAATAGAAATATAGTTGGTTAGTTTATGTTTTCAATTGCTGAACTAAAGATCTGTTTCAACAAAGTTAGAACTATCACAGTTTACACTTAACTGTGGATTAACAAATAGAACCTTTGCAAAGATAATAACATCATTATACATTTATAAGCTTCATACCTGAACTCATACATGTAGAGGAGAGAAGAAATTTTAGCATCAAATTATTTTACTAGAGCTGTGTCTACTGGTGAAAACAATTATTGAAAGCTTTTTTCTGTTTCCTATTCTCATTTTCCTCACCACTGGAGATCAACAGTTGTGATTCACTACTCCCTCTAGTGGACACAAACATTCACAGTGAAACGTCAGCTCATGGCTGTGAATAAATTCAGCTCAAATTTGCAAAACAGTGACATTTTTGACATAACACCAGAACTCTCAGATGATGCTTTTAGTACTTTTTTTAGTCTTTTAAAGAAGAAATAATGTATAATCATGTGTCTTTCATGCTAAATTGTCATTTATTCCCAAACATTAAATTATGGTTCATTCTGATTTTAGCCTAAACACAGACGATAGTAAATCGAAAGTAAAAATAGGACCAATATCTCTGTATCTCACATGTATGTTCTTTTAAGACTCAACAACTCGAATGTGTGAGGTTACCACCTTCTGTTTTATGTTAGAGTCCTGTGATCTGGATCAACTAATTAAATGTAAGTCTATATATGGCTTCCTATCAGTGCTCATTAGTAATCGTACTGATATATGTAACCATTTCCTTTTTATAAATAATCAAAATACAGGCCATAAGTAAATGCATTTTGTTAATACCTCAAAAATTCAATCAAATTCAAGTCTAAATTTCTCGAACTTTGTAGATATTGCCCCAGGGAAGGTGTGTGTAAAATTTTAAATGAATTCAACTAACAAGTAATGCCAGGCACAACAAACCCCGCCCCTCAAATAAGTTATTTTGGCATCAATCCAGCTGATGTCACGTCTACACATATTTTTATGATGATGTCAACATATCACTTGCCTCTATATATACTGTATGTACCGAGGTTGAAGATAAATTCAAACAAAATGTATGTTTTATAGACATTTGAAATTTCACCCATTATAAGTAAATGTGAGGAAAACAATATTGAAGAAATCTCATCATTTGAAGTTTCACCTACTTCATCCCAAAATGAAATCACATCTATTCAGGATCACTGGCAATCTACAGTATAAACTCAATTTGGTATGAATTCAAGCCATACTTTTGCTGATCGAGGGTTAACAAACAAAGAGACAAATAAACTGAACCAAAAACAACAACCTATGTGGGGGGGTGTTAGGTAATAAAGGCAACAAAAATTACAAAGAGAACAAAGATTACGACAACAACATTGAAGACTCGAGCACTCCGAGAGCACAGACGTCATACATTTTGCAAATATATGATGTCAAAATGTGATGTCATTGAGCCTATCGGTGTTATCTCATCTGATGTCCAAAGGTAAGATGAAGTGAATTCAAAAAACTGTGTGATACTATCTTGTCTGGATTCTGAGATATCACCACTGACAGTATGTGTTTTAGCGATTGACCTTCACTGTGACCTTGACCTTTGACCTTTATGCTCAAAGGTTAATGGTTCCTTCCTTGATGCATAGTCAATCATCTCTGAAAGTTTAATCAAAATCCGTCTATAACTTTTTGGGTTATCTTGCCGACAAACAAACAAACAAACAAACAGACAAACAGGTAAAACATCACCTCTTTCGAAGACACCAGACTCAGTGACTTCATGGGCTATCGGCCAAAGAAAAACGACAAAACTAAAATAGGATCAGCTTTTTAACAAATTCAACCAATCAGAGGTAATTCATGTCTAAATCTAACCTAGAAAAATTCATTCATTCTGTTGCAGTTATTCATTTAACAGGATGATTCTGATATATTTCTTGAAAACAAGCATTTATTCCACATACAGAGCAAGTAAAACTGACATTTTTGTACCTAACATGTACAAAAAGCATGATCATATATCCCAACCTAAAGCAATAACACCCTGTCAGACACTGAACCACTGTGATTATGTGAGGAATGAACAGCGAAAAACCTATTTGTTACTCTTGGTAAACCTGCGTCATAAAAGACCATTCCAATCAATCACACAAGCAGCAAACACCTGGAGAGAACAAGAGGCTTTCAGGGTATGAAGAAGGAGATAATTAAATGCATCCATTGTATGATTGAATAAATACAGGTTGTGAGACATAAACATTAACAGTTTCCAGCTGATTAGATAAACCAGGGTAAAATACTATAGGTTAGATTAAGAACAGTGTGTAGGAACTGAAGCCCATGTTAGTTTGTGTAGCTTTATCTTAAGATCACTAGTATTTAAGTATTTTTAGATCAAATGTATTTGTATATTTTATGCTTTATGTAATATTTTTATTAGAATAGGTAGCCTGATCAGGGACTGGGGTTGCAAATTAGCCATCTGGCTATAAACTTCCTACTGTATTGTAATAATGTGCACTGCATTGTCCCTGCTAAATAAACTACACATAAAATAAAAATAAGGCCGTACCCAATTTTGAAATCTGTGGTTTATACAGAAATATAGTTAAAATGAAGATCACAGAAGCAGGCAGCGCTGACCTTGTCCACAGGGGGTGAGGACATTAACATCATGCCAACTTAATGTAACCTTCAGTCTGTAGTGTTAACATAGCAGCCAAGAAACACCAGTTTAGATTGAATAAAAAAACATGTGTGGAAATTAATGTAACAATATTTAGTCTTATCCAGTTATTGTTTATTCAGTATTAATTGTCAGTTGTGTAAATACAAGCTGGACTGACTGTACCTATGACCAAGGAAAATAAGATTCTTACTTTGTGCTGTAATCTACACCTGGCTTTTCTGCCTCTGTTCATAATAATAAACCTTACCTGTTGTTTACAATTAATGTGTATTTGCCACATAGTATAGCAAATTATTACATGATCAAAAACATTTTTTATTAATGTCACCCAACATTGGCTTGAGAGATTATTATAATCAGTGTGTGTGTGTGTGTGTGTGTGTGTGTGTGTGTGTGTGTGTGTGTGTGTGTGTGTGTGTGTGTGTGTCTGTGTCTGTGTGTCTGCAGAGACATAACTACTATAACTCAATGAATACTTGAGATATCACCATTAAATTACATGGGCATATACATATAGCTAATGCACATCAGATGCAATGATTCATTTGAGTAAAGGTCAAAGGTCAAGATCACAACTAACTAAAAGTGTGTCGCAAAATTTACTTCTGTAACATAATTTACATATCACAGTATAACTTAATACTGGATATATTATCATAATATTACATGCACTGATATGTATATATATATATATATATATATATATATATATATATATATATATATATATATATAAAAATGTTCCTCTCGCCCCACGTGGGCGGTGTCTCCTTCAGACTCGGGTCCTCTACCAGAGGCCTGGGAGCCTGAGGGTTCTGCGCAGGATCTTAGCTGTTCCTAGCAATGCGCTCTTTTGTACAGAGATCTCTGATGTTGTTCCTGGTATCTGCTGGAGCCATTCTCCCAGCTTCGGGGTCACTGCCCCTAGTGCTCCGATCACTACTGGTACCACCGTTGCCTTCACACTCCACATTTTCTCTAACTCCTCTTTCAGCCCTTGGTATTTCTCAAGCTTCTCATGTTCTTTCTTTCTGATGTTGCTATCACTGGGGACTGCTACATCTATCACCACCACTGTTTTCTCATGTTTATCCACCACCACTATGTCAGGCTGATTGGCCATCACCATCTTGTCAGTCTGGATCTGGAAGTCCCACAGGATCTTGGCCTGTTTGTTCTCTGTCACCTTTGGGGGGTTCTCCCATCTTGACCCTGGGACCTCCAGTCCATACTCTTTACAGATGTTCCTGTACAGTATGCCCGCTACCTGGTTATGCTTCTCCATGTATGCCTTGCCTGCCAGCATCTTACACCCTGCTGTGATGTGCTGGACTGTTTCAGGGGCTTCTCTACACAGCCTACACCTGGGGTCCTGTCTGATGTGGTAGACCCCGGCCTCTATTGCTCTGGTGTTCAGGGCTTGTTCTTGTGCAGCCATGAGTAGTGCCTCTGTGCTGTCCTTTAGTCCAGCCTTTTCCAGCCACTGGTATGTCTTTTCCATATCAGCCACTTCCTCAATTTGTCGATGGTACACGCCATGCAAGGGTTTGTCCTTCCATGATAGCCCCTCTGATTCCTCGACCTTATTGGGCTTTTGTTGCCTGAGGCATTCACTTAGCAGTTGGTCATTGGGGGCCATTTTCTTGATGTATTCCTGGAGGTTCGCCGTTTCCTCCTGGACAGTAGTTCTGACACTTACTAGTCCTCGGCCCCCTTCCTTTCGCTTAGTGTACAGCCTCAGGACACTGGACTTGGGGTGGAACCCTCCATGCATGGTAAGGAGTTTCCTTGTCTTGATATCAGTGGCTTGTATATCTTCCAGTGGCCAGGATATTATCCCAGCTGGGTATCTGATTACTGGCAGGGCATAGGTGTTAATGGCCTGGATCTTATTTTTGCCGTTCAGCTGACTTTTCAGGACCTGTCTTACCCTCTGTAGGTATTTGGCTGTGGCTGACTTCCGAGCTGCCTCCTCGTGATTACCATTTGTCTGTGGGATCCCAAGGTATTTGTAACTTTCCTGCACATCTGTGATATTCCCTTCAGGTAGGTCAACCCCTTCAGTTGTGATCACCTTTCCTCTTCTAGATATCATCCGCCCACACACATATATATATATATAACAAAATTATCAATATTGCAAAAGGTCAAAGGTCAAGGTCGCATTTAGAAGAAAGGTCAAAATCACCTTATTGGCTCTAATTCAAGAACAGGTTGTCAAAGAAACTAAAGATTGGCACAAAAGAGAGGCAAGATTAGACACTATCTGAATACTTATTTACTTTCACTTCATCTGATTTTATTAAAATGAATTTTAAGTTATTGTTTAATATTTTCACTTTTCAAAAGAATAATGAAGAGGAAAGTTTTAAATAAAGCAGAACATGAGAACATTAGATAAGAGAGGGAAAAAAGAAGGAAGATTTTTATAAGTACTTGATGTTGCACTACTAGTAAGTTGGCTGGATTTTGTGGAGATTAATTTTAGGGGGAAAAAAATAACATCTCTGTTTTAAATGTCTGAGGTTGTCAGAAATTTGTGACGTTGAAATGGGAGTCATGAGCCAAAAACAGTTGTAAAAAAAATCACTACCATGCATTGGAATAGACATGTGCTTTAACGCATTTGGCCACTAGATGGCAGTGTAGTGCTGCTGAGGGTAGCATGAGCCTCACATGTTTCTGCAAGAACAGAACACTGTTTAACCTGAGGCAAAAAAATCTGCAGCTGTACAGCAGATACTATAAGTCATAGATTAACATATCATCTGTTTAACATATTATTGGAAAACTGTGGCATATGCAGCTCAAAGTTCAGACAGAGTTATTTTGGGGATAATGTTTCATGTTTCCAGTGGCTTGGACACAGTGGCAGCAACTTCATACGACTAGAGTATGTCACTGGTGTTTGTTACATAAAAACTCTGCATGCTGCCAAATCTGATATCCAATAATGAGCTCTTTGCGTCACCCCCTCCTCTCCATTAAGTAGAGAAAAAATAATCTAGGGAACCATGAAAAGGAAAAAATGCCCGCAATCAGGCAGAGAATGAGAAGGGGTTTCCTGCCCTCACCACACCCTCTTAGACGTTTAATCACTGAATCCATTCCTCTCATTTGCATGAACATAAGGAGCCAATAGATAGCTTCAACTTCCAGCAGCATACCAAAAAAAAACTAGAGCTTTGAATCCAGGAATAAATGTGAAACACAAAGAGCTACAGCGGACAGAAGGAGAGACATGATACACAGTGGAAGTGGGAGTCCTGGTGCAATAATTTACATAAACATAAGAAATGTGGGAAGCAGCAGGCGCTAAATCATGACATAACTGTCTATAAGTTACAGTGCAGGAAAAACAGATTCAGATGTCACTGTACATTACATCAAGAAAGAGGAAGAAAAAAAAATAAGGTCGTGGAAAATGTAAATGGAAAAAGAAAGCAGTGGTATTTCATTTTAAATTAGTTTTATGCTTGGATATAATAGTTAATATACACCCATTAAAACCTTATGCTGTTATGTAATTTTTTCTCTAACATTAACCCTTAAATACCTTCAGCTGTTCTTCTCTTCATCTAATATTTCCTTAATGATATTTCACCATTTTCTGTGGAAATTGTGCATTTCCCCCTCATTTAATTCAAAGGTTATATAAAAACAGAAATAACTGAGGGGGAAAACGTGACTTTTCAGCAAAGATTCCGTTAAGATTCCACTGTAATTGATCCGAATCCATGGGTTTTTAATGTTGTAGAAGATGACTGTGTTTTTATGGTAACCCTCCGAATGTCCAAATGGATTATATCTGATGACCATGAAAAGATGATCAACTGCATTTTACATCAATTATTTACCTGGATTGATAGGATTAGTTATTCAATCAAGAACGTGTCATTAACTGAACATAAAAACAAGTTATTTGTAAAATTACACAGGTTTTTTTTCGGAGACTCAATGGTTGAAGACACAAATTGATGAAGGTTTAAGGTATAATTTTGTCTTGTTCTTCCTTATGTGTTATAGTTCAGATTAGTGACATAACTCTAGACCGTGACAGACCCTGCATTGTGGACTTGTTGCTGTTAATGGTCTGGATGGTTCTTTTCACCTGTGGTCTTATACACAGTCCATTTGTTCTAAAGTTGACCTGGAATAGTGACTGGACAGAACGATTTGACCTGGCATTGTAGCATTTCACAAAGGTTTTGACGAAGTGTTGTTGTTTTATGGTCTGTCGATGGATGATGGTTCGTAGTGTGGTGTCTTTGGGTCCATCAGAGACTAAAACAATCTTCTCCACACACAGCAACGTGGGTCTAGACTGGTGTGATGACAATATTCACTGAATGTCAAGTTAAATGTACAGGAGTCAAATGTCATCAGGGAACATTATCATCAGTTTTTAGTCATGTTTTTTATTTATGTGGACTGTACATCTATCCATGATGTCAAAATGACAATAAATATATATATCTATAATCTATCTGTGCTGCTATAGCTGTGGATGGAAGAAAAAAAACCTCAAGATTCAGACAAAACAGGCCAAATTTACAAACAGACTCATGCCAATCCGTACATTATTTCATTATTTGTTCTTTATGAACATTTGCCCCGCCCCCTGAAGAAGAGGCAATTAGGTATTGTTTTTAGTTCTGCTTTTTTGTTTGTCCGTTTGTTTGTCAGCGACGTGTAAAAACTACTGGACCAATCTCCATGAAATTTTTAAGAAAGATGCGAGGCGGTCCAGAACAGATCCCATTACATTTTGGTGAATGTAGTTAAAGAAAAAGGTCAAGGTCATGTTCACCAAAGGTGTGTTGTCAAAATGATAAGAGATAGGACAAATCAGGTCAAATGTTTGCAAAGGGCAGAGTTTGTTGTGTCTGGCACCACTTGTTGAACTTGTTTTGCACCTTATAATTATAGTTCAGCACATTACAGTTATTACCCAGATGTGTTTATACTTATAATTTATAGTGTATAGTGTTTGTTCTTATGTATGTTTATCTTTACTCATGCTTGCTATGACTTTTATATTGTTATTGAATGTGTGCCATTCTGCTGCTACACTGTCACCTCCCAGTTTGGGACAAATAAAGTCTGTCTGTCCGTCCGTCTGTCTACCCATCCATCTATCTAATGCTTTTTAGCTCGTCAGCCAATAGGCCATGAGCTACAGTTACCGTAAAGTAGGGCATTAACAACTTCAGTTTTTTTTTCAAGTCGACTTATCCGTCAATAAAGTCGAGTCGACGTGTCGAGATGATGTCATCACATTGTCATCTGAGGAACAACACAGACACGTGGCTAAAAAAAACAACAACACAAAAAGAAACACATGGACACAACATCTGTCCAGCAATGAGCAGTTCACTGCAATGTAACAATGTCCACTGACAAGACACAATCATCAGCATTTTAACCATAACAAAACAAAGGCTAACGTTAGCAAAGAGTTTTCTGTTAAATTTAACTTAACAACATCAGTAGGTGAACATGTGTCCACATTTGGCCTGAACCCATGGCTCTGAAACTGGACTGTCCACACGTCTGTCACGGGTCCTCACTTTTTATATTCAGAGCATAAAGCTTAAGGCAGCGACCAAGACACACACCACACTGTCCACATCATGTTTGGAAAAAAGGAGCATGTTGTCTGCGCTGCTGCTCAGTCCGGTTAGCTAGCTGATGCTGCTTATATCACGCAGATTAGCTAGCAAATGGCTCTTCAGATGGCCGTGCCATTTTCTTTCACATCTTGTTTAGGTCTGACTGTGATTACACACTGAGAGAGTGAGAGAGAGAGAGGGGGCAGGGGGTAACATACGACTTGTCGACTCATCAAATTTAAGTCCACTTGTGCTACGGGAGTCGACGTGTCGACTAGTCGACGTGTCTGTTAATGCCCTACTGTCAAGGCACAGCCATTTAACAGTGGAGAGATGGCGTATTTAAACAACAGCTGCATGTGTGGTACAAAAATTCACATTAGATTTTGGTCTGGTTAGTATCATTAATGTTTGCCACCGACTTTCGGTACCCAACTCTCTCTCTCGCTTTCTGTGTGTGAGCAAGAATGACAGAATCACGTTGGGGAAAAAAAAAGCCTGGCACAGCTGTAGCCAAATCAGGGGGCGGGACTTGGCAATGCTCAGAGCGGCAAAGTTAGAAAAAGAAATGAAGTTAGTTTTATATCTTTGTTGTATGTCGTAATGGCGTGAAACTTTGCACTGCAATCTGCCATAGTACTGGAAAGTCTTCCTCCAAATTTTGGATCATTTGGTGGAGTTGTGCAGGTGTTAGGTGTTCCACAGACAAACAGGACATACTAGACACAGATTTGTTGAATTATAGATAGATTATATTTTATTTTTGTCTGACATTATCCTCCACCAGGACCTTAACCCTGTGCTTGCCTGCTGCCTTCACTCTTTTCAGTTTTCTCTGTTTTCAGTTTTTATTTTCGTTGAAAAATAAAGTATCCTTTCAGAAATAAAGCCAGGGACCAAAAAATGGATCTGCTGAAGCTTCAAAAAGTACAAAACAGACTTGTCATGCACAGAGCTCATGATTAAACGCTTTAAACGATCATAATATATCACCATCACCAAATGTGTGAAAGTTCTCATTAAACGCTTCATTAAACTCAGGTTTCATCTTTTTTTATCCACATCACATTTGTAGAGGTTGTCTTTCCTCCTTTGTCTGATCCTGTTGTTTGTTCTCAGCTTTATTTCACTCACTGCAGAGCGCTTTGTTAACTCCGTTTTTAGAGAAGCACTATATAAAGAAAGTTTATTATTATTCAGGGTCATGGGGGGCTGGATCATTTCCCAGGATGCACTATGACAGAAGGCAGACTCTCCAAATGCACTGCAGTTTGAAGATGGTCAATCACTCCGATTTACACCTACAGGAAGTTTGAGTCTCCAGTATTAACTCAACACAACATAGAAAAAAATAACCCATCCACCAAAAGATAAATCTACTGTTTGAACAAGTTTTCATGTTAAAATAAGCGAGACATAAATATCTATAGTACAAAAGGAATCTAATAAAAATATGTTGGCAAACATGGCTGACAGGAAAGAAGAATGATATTTATTTAGTAATTTAATAGCATAATAAATATAATTATTCAATGAACACTTTAACCCCTGATGTGTCAGGGCTGATGCATTCTGAATGGATGGTTTAGTTTAAATATTCAGAAAAATGCAACAGTTTGTTTTTTTTTTACTAAGTTTTGTTCATGGAAGTGATGCATAGATTTAAACGGGTGTTAAAAAGCAACTGATTTAGAAAAAGAAACTAAAACTACTGGAACCAAATTACAGTACTAGGTCTTTATTCATTATTATTTATTTAGTACTTAATTTTAATTAATTAGTATTTATTTATTTCATGTTATTTATTATTTTGTAAATATTTATTAGTTTTTGTTCATTTTGCTGCTTATTTTTTTCTTTTTCTACACTGTTTTATTATTATTATTATTATTATTATTATTATTATTATTATTATTATTATTATTATTATTATTATTATTATTATTATATTATTATTATTATCCTTCAATTTTGTTCCATTTGTGCCTTACTTTGGCTGTTTTTGTTCATTTTGTTGCTTTTTTTTCCTATGGAACTGCTAAAAGTCTCAGGAGTTAAAGGGTTAAAAATGTTTTATCTAGTTATATCATCAGCTGTAGTACTGCTACTAATGACGAATTTGCTAAAAATGAATCTTTCAACAATTTTTTCGATAAGTTGACTAATCCAAACGACACATTTATGGGGGTGAGATTCTTATATGAGGACATTGGTGAGGCCTTTCTCAGACAGCTGAAGCATAATTCAAGTCTTGTATAACAAATCTGCAGTTATAGATACATATAAAATGAAGCTATCTTTAGTTCCAGTGATAATTAGGCTATGAGTAGTGTTGTTTGTTTCTAACACTGAACCATTGATCATCAATAGATTAACATCAGCATTCATCAGTGAGCTGGGTTTTTTTCTTATGCAATAAATAAATGCATCACCTTCTGCTTTGAACCCATTAAGACCCAGGGTTACTCTTATGGCAGTTTCTACATTAAATGACTATTATACTCTATTTGACCTTAAATAAGTTATTTATCACCACTTATTATAATATTATCCCCCTTCTTTTTAATTTTTTGTACATAAAGCATAGCTATTTAATTCTCTGATCATATAGATGTTAATGAAACCTTAAAATATGTTCAAAGAGTAACACAGCACAGTAAAACATTTTTGTTCCCCATAAAATCTACAATTTAATCAACATTTAGAAAAATTGATTAACACTGCATTAAAGGACTTACCAGGAATGGAAGGTTTTTTCTTTTAACTCTTAAATATTATACATTAGCTATATGTATATGCTCATATAAGTTCATGGTGATATCTCAAGTATTCATTGAGTTATAGCATGATATGTCTCTGTACACACACACACACACACACACACACAGAGTGATTACAACCATCTTACCCGACCAATGTTGGGTGAGATTAACTACGGAGCCTCTGAATGTCCAAATGAGTCATATCAGATGATCAGGAAAAGATAAAAACTGTATATTACACCAATTATTTACATGAATTCATAGGATTAGTGGATCAACAGTAATGACATATTATCAGTCAGTAGATGCTTTTGTTCGCTGGTGGAGGTTTGAGTTTTTATGGCTTAAATAAAAATAAACCAGCCTCCACCTTCCATGTAGAAGTTTATCCTCCTTCCTTCTGAATGGACGGTTTCGCTCCAGTTACACAGCGACCTCAGTACTCCCACGGCTGAGCAGTCTGGTCCGGCTTAGACCCCCACCCACTCTCTCTCCCCCTCCCCACCCCCAGCCTCGGGCATCGGGCCACAGCCACAGGGAACATCTCTCATCCTGTCTTAACCTCCTCTGTGTCTGTGCCCTCAGCTTTCCTTCTGACTCATCTTTTTTAGGGCCTGTTCATGCGCACTTACTGGAAAATCGTGTTTATGGCGATCACGACACACACTGCGGATCGATCGAACGGCAAGCTTCTAAAAGACACCTACGGGAATGTGAGGCAGGTTTAGACAGGAAAAATAAACACAAAAGGGTCATCTCTAAATCTTACATTGGTCTCTTTGTAGAAACAGACTGTGGACGACAGAAATGGTTTAGATGAAACGAAGACAAATAGAACAAGTGAAGGATTGATGTATCAACAGCGAGATAACCTACATTTGATTTTCCCAGCCATTTCTGATTCAACCGTCTGCATTAAAAAGGCCTCATTCCTGTGTGAAAAGTGAAAATAATCACAGGCAGCAGGCGATTGATGAAGTATGGTCAAAATAAAAGTGGTGTTATGATAATAGGGCTGAATACAGTATTTATATTATTATCCAAACAGAGGGGGAGTTACTGGAACAGCTGCTATTTCTGGGGCCCTCTTGCGGCAAACATCTAAACGAAGATATTTCTGCTCAGAATAGACAGGCCTCACTGACCCTGAAACACATAACTCCTCCAAACTCTCCTTAGCTTCCTCCACGTTCTTTACTTCATCTTGAAAAATACTGGGGAAAAAAAAATCTAAATCTTACCAAGTATATTTTTCTCATTACTACTCCAAGTATCTTAAAATAAAACATGATTACCTGAAGAGTAACTTTTAAAGGTAGGGGAGGCGATCTGAGAAAAACGGTTCCTGCAAGTTATATTTTAAAAGTATACACACCCATGCCTCTTCTTCAACCCACCCCTCGAAGCCACGCCTTCAAAAAATAAAGATGTTTATCTGCTACAGGGGTAAATGTGTGGAACCAATTGGACACTAAAGTTAAACACAGCACCTCTATCCCATCATTTAAGAAAAGCTTTAAATCAATGGTAATTATATAAAAACACGATACATTTTTTTTGTTTTTTTTTCTCCACTGTTCTCATTATAGTTCTATATCTGTATTGTTAAGCATCATGTATCAGCTTTGAAATATCTTTTTCTTTCACTATTTCTTGCTTTCATTGTATATGTCAAATTTCAACAAGGTGGCCACAAAAAGCTGTTTTTACCTACGTTTTTGTTTGAATTAAGCAAAAAATTTAAAAAAATCTTTTTTTATTTTTGTAATACACTCTCTGTACCTTTAACTGGTTTTATTGGGGTTTTTTTTAATATTATTTATGAGTTATCATTATTTTATTTATTTTCATTTATTCATTTGTGTATGGTTATGTACAATTTCAATTTCATCAGTACATAGGCTACGTGTTTTAATGTTTCATATTTGAAATTCCCAATGTTATCTTGTTCTTCTGTTTGTTTATGTAAAAAAAAAGGGCATCATTATTATTTTATATACAGTATCACCTTTGGTTATAAGTGTAAGGATACCCAATAAAAATAGATGTGAAAGTAAGTGAGTAAGATTTCTTAAATAAGATTTCCCAGATCTATTGTCAAAAAACAAGTTCTTATAGCTTACTAAAAGGTTACTCTTCAGATAATTATATTTTATTTTAAGTGTGATGACATATTTTGACCAGAAATGAGAAGAATAAACTTTTACAGAATGACTCTTGTCTTTGTCTCTCAGCCTGATTGAGTTTTTGTTTTTTTTTTTTTTTTGTAATGACTCAGGCATGACAGGGGAACTCCTCAGACTGTGGGAATGGGTTTCATATCCCATGGGTGGTACTGTGGCGGTAAAATCCACCAGTTTCTCATTCAAGAGTTTAGCCTTGAGAGACAAAGCAGACCGAGAAGGTGCTGTTTTGTTCTGATCTGCTCTAGTACAACTGCCAAACAAGAGGCGATGCGTGCCTGCTCCAAAAAAGGCAGAAACATTTGGGAAGGGTTGCGCATCCTTAACCCGGCCCATCCTGTCCCGTACAGGTCTGCTCTACATAGACCAGACACAGGCAGCGTGTACGTCGCAATGTCTGCTTTATAACAGTGGGCTGTGTTGATGCACTCAGCTCTGTGAGGATGCAGCTCTGAGCACAGGCCGCCACTTTGTCAGGACCGTTAACATACTGTACCCAGCAGTGTTTACAGAGGACTTTCACTGCAATGCACATCTCATCCCTGATGGATGATGATGACTAAAGCTGGGCTCTTATGCCAGTTTGCATTTACTGACAGGGATTTACACACAACACAAGCGTGACATTCCTGAACCAAACGTCTAGGGCCAGGAGATGTCATTATTCTTTGTGAGATTCTGGGGCACAGTATGATCAGATGTTCCTTTTTATCCACAGAACTTATTCTTTACACTGGAAAAAATGCCACTCTAAAAAGTTTTTAAAAAGTAAATGTCAGTTGAATTAAGCAAATAAATCTGCCAGTGTAACAAGGCAAGGCAAATGTATTTGTATAGCACATTTCATGTACAGGACAATTCAAGGTGCTTTACATAAAACATATAAGAAAATTTAAATGATTAGGATGCATTAAAAGATAATTAAAAGAGAGACATGAAAACATTTAAAAACAAATGAGAATCTGAGTAAAAGCTGAAAAAAATTATGTTGGTAAGATTTCTTGAAATAAAATTTTACAGATCTATTGTCTAAAAAAAGTTCTTATATCTCACTGAAAAGTTACTCTTTCGGTGATTATGTCTTATTTTAAGTGTGATGAGATATTTTGATTAGAAATGAGGGAAAAATACACTTGATAAGATTTGGATTTTTTCCACTGTAGCGAATGACTGGATGTTACAACATTACAAAAAAGTCATATTTGACTCAGATAAACTGACTTGAATCTGGAATATTCATTTTGAAAAATATGTATTCTTTCAGATTCATGGAGACAAACCCAATTCACACCTTGCCCCCCTCCTCTATTTTGTGCATTCACATGAAGGGGTAGGGGTGTCCCAATTCTCAATCAGTTGAGGGGGGGCAATTTTTTTTCAGGGCCACACGGAAAAAATCAAAATCTTACGAAGTGTATTTGTCACATTTCTACTCAAAATATCTCATCATACTAAAACAAGGTGCCAGGTACAACAAACCCCCACCCCTTCCAAATGTAGCTCTTAATGAACATCCCCCTCTCAAAACATGACACTATGTGTTTGACCTTTCAAGGTCGCTCAAGGTCATGGTGCCAGTTTCCTAATCTGTCAACATTAGTAACTTAGGACTTTACAGTCATTTAAAATTATGCAGTTTTTTCTGAACAGGGGAATAAGGGTGCCTCCCCCTTCATTCAATCAGCTCGCACCCTCTTGCCAATTTGCTAATTGAACCTTATCCCCACAGATGTCATGTTCACACAGCCTACTGAGGCCTGTGCCCAAGTATGAATGGATGTCCTAGGGCCAAACATCAGGTGGAGGGAATCTGTCTCTATCCAACAAATGTGGACGTCAGAAAAAGACAAAGGGTTTGTTACAAATCGTGCACAACACACTCCATTAATAGTGTATGAATGTTCAATAAACTAGTGTAATTCCAAATGGAGCATTCTCTGGAAATGACGGTTGTGCTATTTCGCTTCACCATACAAGGCCGCCATAATTTTAAACAAAATGGACGTGGTTTACCCGGGTTAAGATAAATTCAACACAATGCAGGTAAAACTTACACCTGTACAGAGGTGTAACAACCTTCATCCCCTCTTCCACGCATTTTTTTAATCAAACACAGTAGACCCTCTTCTTCCGCTACCTAGCAAAAATTGACATACATGTGCTACAAGAAGTGTCTATCATTCCACACGTCACATTTTGACCATTAGGAGTGAACCATTCGGCTAATTGTAGTGCACTGCATTTTGCCACTGTTGCAAGTGTGAACGCACTTACGCCCTCAAATGAAGCATTCAAAGTGCTCAAGAGTGCACCTTTGAACACACCCAAACACTTACCTATCCGTTAGTCTGTTTGGGACAATCGCAACCTCCACTGTCCCTGATATTTGACAGAGTGGTTGAACTAATAAAACCGTCCTATGCTACACAGATCAGAGGCTTTTTCAGAGACAACAGGAGCGCTGTCTATGCTTTTGTGGTGATTTACCCACTTCTGATGATGGAATGGTGTAATGAGGACCGGGTCCAGGGTGCAGATGCGTTCACATGTCATCATACCATGTCAGAGTACAGATGGCCTGGATCCTGGACCACCTTCTCAAATGGACTCATGGCACTGGAGCATGGAACGGCTGTGCTCATGTGGATAAAATAAAGCCGACTTGGGTATGCAGTGCACTCGGGTACGCTGTGTCGTCACATCATCAAAGACATCATTATAACTCCAAAAATACTGTAATCATAATAAATACATCATCAGGCAAAGCAAGAATGACCTAAATTGGTATTTTTGCCTCTCGGGTAGCCTCAAAATGACCCATTGAAGTCAACATTTTTGAAAGGCTTCACACCTGGCTCCGCACTCATACTATTTTCCCCCCAGAAAACCTCTGCCATGTGACCTTGATTTTGATCTGTCAAAGTCATTCAAGGTCAAAGGTCATTGTGCCATTTTGAAGCCCTTGCCAGGTGTCTTATTTTATTATAGGAAAAATCAATCACATTGATCAATATGATCAATGTGACTTTGACCTTTCACCTACATTCACCAAAATTTTATGAGATCTATTCTGGACCACCTCACCCCTTTCCAGAAAATTTCAGGAAAATTAGTAGAGTAGTTTTTGTGTAAAGTTGCTGACAAACAAACAAACAAACAAACAGACAGATAGACATTAACTCTTGCCTCCCCTTCAGGGGGCGGGGTAACGAATACATTCAAAACAATCACCACAGACATGTCGGGGGTTCAAGGGTTAAGCAATATAACAAAACAAGCTCCATTGTTGAGGGGTGAGTGTAAAGGACACAGTAACTGCAGCCGTCTGCTTTAAATCAAACTTTCAGGATTCTACAAAGCTTTGATAATTTTGACTTATTTTACCAAAACTTAATGAGTACAATTTTCTTACTGTATTTGCAGATACTTTTACTTGTAACAAGATATTTTAATCCAATAATGACTTTCATTTTCTTATATTTGTACAAGCCTTTTTGTGCAGCTGTAGCTTTTCTGCATGTGTGCTGTTTACGGTGTAAAGGTGCAGCTCTTACTGTACCTGCCGAACCAGACTATTGGTTGTCGTGTCAGAGGAGGTGCTGCCATCTGAACCTTTAAATCGTCCTTTTCTTCGAGCTCCTTTGCTTTGAGACTTCACAGAGCATAAAAGAAAAGAGCAAAATGGTCAAAAAAATGTTTGGCTGAACTGTAATATTATGACAGGTTTCATTTTAAATACATGCTAATTCAGTGGGTGGTCTCTAATAGTCTATGTAAGCTGATATAGTCTGATATGAGACTGGAAAAGTAAATGCACTTAAGCTGAAGTGCTCATGCAGCATGTGTTGCTAATGGCAACATAAAAACAGAAATCCATTTCGGATTTGCCTTTTATTCCAGACTTTTCCTCTGGGACATGTTGATTATGAGTATAAAGAGACAGATAGTCTGTGTGTTTCTGTGGAGAGGGTCAGGAGGAAGAGGATGAGGTTTTATTAACCTCCCTGAGCCAAATAGAAAAAAAAACACACACACACACACACACATAATGCCTATTACACATAGAAATATAATAATCTTCACTCCAGTTTGTACAATTTGACCTATGGGTTTTTAATCAGTAAACAATCCATTTCTATTAAGCATTTTCAAAAAATACTTTTCATTTCACAATTAAACTTGTCACACTGGTTTTAAAGTGTCAAAAATGCAGAACAAACAAACAGTAAATTGTCTCAATGAAAGCAATACTTAAGGAGAATATAATTATTACAAGAAAATGACAAGGAACACGCGCTCACGTGATGATGTCTTTGCGCTTTTACGCATCTTAATTGAACTTTAACAGCCAATAAGAGACAGGACACGCCGAGGGCAGGTGGAGTAGATGTACCACGTTGAGGCTAATTATATCTTTTAAAGTATCTTAAAACATATAATTGATATAATTTTAATGAAGTTGACTTACTTGTACCAGATCCAGGGGGTCCATGTGTTTGTCCAGAGATGTTGCTTTTGGAGATGTCGTCTTTGGAGTGTTATTAAGGACCATTACACCGTTTGGTCAAATGAAATATTAAAGAAAAACTGCCTGCTATGATCCACTCCACGGGTGTGTGTTACAGTAAAACTAAAATGCATTTTTGTCTCGTTTGTGATAAAGTCAGTTGATGGTTAAAGGCTGAAGTCTGCGCCGAAAATCTTCAAGTTTGAGAAGAGAGTTAAGGAGGAGCCTGTGCGGAAAGGAAGCCGGGTTTTTCCCCCCTGTACTTTACTTCAGATGATGATGATGATGATGATGATGATGATTTGAAGTCGAGGATATCATAGCCTTCAGCATCTCAGAGCCTCCTCTCCCGTGCGCTCTGCCTTCCTACCCACACTGTGTGAGAGCTGCTCCACGCGCCCTCATCCAACGCCAACACTCTTGCCTTCACACAAAACAAAAGCACTAAATGAAATGTACACTGTAAAAAATGACTGTAGAATTAACAGCAAAAGTTATACAATTGAAACATAATTAAAAAAAAAAAAAAAGTGAAAATACAATGCAAAGTTGTTTATTTGACAATTTTTTTAAAACATTTTTTTTATTTTTACTTATTTATTAAAGGGATAGTTCACTATTTTTCACGTGTACGTAATCAGTGTCTTAACTCTGATGCACCCACAGTGACTTATCCTCATCCTGTGATCCCAGTTCTGGTCCGGTTTTGGTCAAAGCGAAAGTAGTCCCGGCAGGTTTCCAGGGGTCAACAAAATACAACGCGTGTCTCCTTAAAACAAAATGTGTTTGAATGAGTGATTTACTTGAATACAAAAAAACCGTAACGGAACAAAAACTAACACCTAGTAATTGCTTGGAGCTACTTTCTCTCAATAGTGATCAATGCGCGTTGTCACTGCTAACAGCTGTGCGCCTTAGCAAACTACTTTCATCAGTTGTTTGGCAGTGTTTGTTTAGCAGTTAGGACGCACATTGATCGCTATTGAGAGAAAGTAGCTCCAAGCAATTACGAGGTGTGAGTTTTTGTTTTGTTATGTAAACTAATCACTCATTCGAACACATACTGTTTGGAGAAGCAACACTTGTATTTTTGTGACCTGGGAAACCTGCCGGGACTACTTTTGCTTTAACCAAAACAGGACCAGAACTTGACTTACTGTGGGTGCACTGCACGAGACCATTACTCAACCCTTTAACCCTTAAGACATTATTTTAGGTAATTATGCTGCTGTGAATTTGTCCTTAAAAAACTGCTGCAAGTATGTTTATGTTCTTTTTCTCTCCTTTTTGTTTTATGGTGTATTCTTAGGTCAACACAAAGTGAATAACAGAAAAACTCAGAATG
The DNA here is from genome assembly GCA_020466265.1 of Siphamia tubifer. Lineage (NCBI taxonomy): Eukaryota > Metazoa > Chordata > Actinopteri > Kurtiformes > Apogonidae > Siphamia > Siphamia tubifer. The sequence goes on along the minus strand of CM035802.1, from coordinate 27,213,261 downwards.
TACACTAATAAGACATTTAGGAAGTTAAACCTGAACTGTGAACTGGAACACATTGAAGAACAGGTATGTGAATTTAGGCCCAGTACATTTTGTTATGAGCTTCTTTAAAAAAAAAAAAAAAATAGTTAAGATGATTTTTGGCACCTGGTTGTGCTGCAAAACACATTTACACAGTCAAAACTTGGTAAAGTTACAGTGGGGGGGGGTTGTTTGGTTTTACAATAGTAAAACCAAACAAGTGGTCTTACTCAGTACTCTGTTTTGCCCCATTGCATGTTCAGAATTATTATGAATGTTTAGAATAACTCATACATATAGAACACTCACCAATGACACATCAGGGGAGAAAATATTAAACTGATAAATATATTGAGGAAGTAACCTCATTAACAATATAACCAAGACAAAGTACATGTGAAACATATGATACAAATACAGTATCAGAAATACCAAGAAGCAAAAGTCTACATAAAACAGGAGCCGCTGAAGATAAAATAAGATTTAAAACAATATATTTGAAACATACAATGACATAAAAGAATATCAAAAAGTAAAAGTGATAAAGATGAACTAAAAAACAGATATCTACTTAGACACAGGATTTAATATTTAAGTTTTTGTTTTGTTTTGTTTTGTTTTTTTACAGAGAAATATATTCTCTGTTTTGTAAAGTGTTGAGTACAACCATTGTGTAAAAAGCAGTCAATTTATAATTTGTTGTTGTTGTTAAGTGCTAAGTATATTTACACTTAATATTTCAACCTGACAATGTCAGGACCACATGTACAAACCCTGAAAATGTCAGCCAGATGGTTTGTTTGACATGTTGGAATAAAAACTTGCAGCCACACCAGCCATTTGTGGAATAGTTTGGACATGCCTGCTTTAAAGAGTTCAGCAGGGACTTTTACTGATGACAGAATTAGCCATTTCATTCATGCTAATGCTATCATGGTGGGCAATCTGAAGCTCCAAAGACGACAGCAGTGAAATCTCACGGGGTGATATTGCATGAGTTACGACGTCCTTGCCTAGAACAACCGTAAATGGAAACCCATTCAAAGTGCAAATATATTTATTTACAAATGTAGTTGTTTTGTGAAACAGTAGCACACACACACACACCACCATAAACATTGGCCCAAAATATCTGTCTATCATTACCCTACTGAGACCCAGCAATGCATTTTGTCATCTGTAGTGAACAAGAGTTTCACAGCTTTATTTAAAAATAATACTGTAACAACATCTGAGGACATTATTTTGCAAAAATATAAAAATGTATCTGAAAAATTGTTGCATCATGCTGTTTCCAAAGAAGGCAATTATTTCATGTAAAATGGTGAAATGTTTACTTACTGGGTCTAAGGAGGTTACTGTTGATCAATACATGTTAATAATTGGTGTAAAATACAGTTTGTCATCTTTTCATGCTTATCAGATTATGACCTATTTCAATGTTCAGAGGCTCTGCAGTTACCATGGAAACAACACCATCTTCTACAACAGGAGTGGGCACTCTTGGTCCTGGAGGGTTGGTATCTTGCATGTTTTAGATATTTCCTTCTTCCACCACACCTAGAAACCATTGCATCATCACTGTCAGGTTTCTGCAGACCCTGACAAAGAGCTGATCATTAATTGAATCAGGTGTGATGGAAGAGGGACATATCTAAAACATGCAGGATCACAGCCCTTCAAAATCAGAATTGCTCACTCCTGTTCTACAACAGGATTGGGCTCTTTGCATAACTCCACTACTTCCTGAAGTTAATGCGGCTCCTTTGTTTCCTGTCTTACATTATTGGACAAACTGAGGTCAGGTGTGTCTGACCTCAGTACACTGTAAACCCAAATAAGTTAGCAGAACTCAAAACATTTAAGGCAATCGATTGCTTATTTTAAGTTGATGAACTTAAAAAAATAACATTTTCCAGAACTTAAAATTCAGATTCTTATTAAAGTATACTTAAATTAAAACATTTCTTATTGACTTATTATTCTAAGGTTCTGTCAGAGACTAAGTCAGAGTTCAGTGTCTTTGTCCGACTTCAAAGTTCTTTATATTAGGCTCACATTCACTGATTCACACACATTCATACACCAGAAACTATGTCAGGGTCTTCCCCAAGGACACTTGGACATGTGGACAGTCAGAGCTGGGACGTGAACCGCTCTACCAACTGAACCACAGTCAACCCCGAATAAAATTACTGTGTTTGGCGATTATAATTTTTTTGGTGTGATAGATATTGGTGGTTATTTAGACTGCTCTGAAATTATATTTCATCATTTACTACATCAGTTAAGTACATTTTTTCAATCATCCTTATTTCCAACAATGGAAATAAGAGTACAATATTATTGTCAGCATTTAATGACTTAATTCCACTAGTTATACCTCATCTATGTTTTCAGTTATGTTCACTTATATCTGCAATAGTTCCCCTTAATAAAAAAAAAAAATTAGTTGGAAGTACTGAAAAAGAAGAACAGTTTACAGCAACTTAATACATTTGAGTTAGTAGTATTATTTCTAAAACTGAGTATTCATAACTTAATATATTTAATTATTCTGAATGTTCAGGTTTACAGTGTAGTTACAGTCATCCAACACACTTGGATTAATCAGTTAGTCTAATAATATAAGACAGAAAACAAAGGAGCAGCATTAACTTCAGTTAATAATGGAGTTATGCAAAGAGCCCATGGAGTTAGACCAATGACAGTGAATGGAGACACTTAATGAGAGATTAGACTTGAAAAGTCACTTCTTCTTCAGTTTCCTCCATTTTTGATGAAATCTGAAATCTGAAAAACATCTATACGATCAGAAAATTAAACATGAGGAAAATACATAACGTTCATTGAAAAAGCCCAAAATACAGAGGATAATTCCATAATAAATTGTGATAAATATGGAGGGAAGAAAGTCACAAAAGTAGCTCTGGACTATCATGGGTTAATTTAATATTTCTTTATTGATTTATAATTCATTATTAGCTTTTTCTGCTATTTTTTTAACATACTGATCATACAGATGCTCATAAACAGTCAGCAAAATTTAGGGTTATTATATGAGAAACAGATTTTTTTTAAAAGATAAATTGATATATAATTTAATTATATAAATAAAATATAATTAACTGAATACAAAGCAAGTGTTTTCATCCACTGTCATAGATCAAACTTACTGGTGAATCAGTGTTGTCGATGATAACTGAACGTCCAAATAGGTTATGTCTGATAAACTGAATTATTTATATGTGTAGATAGATTTATTGGAGCAGAAGTTATTAAACACTTTAGGGTCCATGGAACTTTGTGGTTGGTGGAAGATGGTTTGGGTCTTTATGGGTTAAAAATCAGGATATTGATAAAAACCAATCATCTCACAGAACTGATCAACTGTACTAAAAATAACCAGAAAGAGCATTTGTTGTCACTTAGGGAACCTACAAAGTATTCATTTATGTCAAATCATCATTCAACCTAATGTCATTATTATTACAAAGAGAAATACTTAAAACTGATTAATTTTTTTGGTTTAAAACATGTAAAATAATGTTGTGCTTGTTTCCAAAAGCACAAGACAATGCCCTCATGATGTCCTTGTTAATGCAATAAAACTACAAAACATTACATTTAAAAGTCTGTAATCAGATAAATAAACCATTAAAATAGTTGCCTATACAGGAAATGTATTAGTTGTTGCTCGTAAACTGATAGAAATGTGATGGGATGTTAGTGGATAGATATCAAATGGATATCTTCACTATATTTTGTTGTATTTGTGAATAATTGGTCGTAAGAATGAATGGATTTAACATAAGTGGAAGAAAAAAAGTAGAACATGTCTGTGTTTGTTTCAATCTACACCCTAAACGTACAGTAAAATGCCACAAACCAAACATATAATCACACTCTTCACTCCATGTCCTCTTAAAGTGTGTTCATTACTTCCCTCTAGTGGTTTTATTTTCTGTTACACGTCTACTACTCCATAAAACTGAACATGAACTTTGCCCTTTTATCATTAAAATAACCTCAATTACAACACACACGACTTCCTTATCAATGACACTCATGTGGTGTTGAAACAAGAAGAATATGTGCTGATGATTAACTGTCAAAGAAAAAGAAAAACTTTTACATTTCCTCTTTTTTTTTCCATTTGTTTATACATGCTGCTTGTGACTCTGAATTCCAACTCCTGTTCTGACTAGTTTCTGCTGAGCTGAATGAGGACGCTTACGGGCCCAGATAACATGCCCTTCCTTCCTCCGTCCTGGCAACAATTGCTTTTAAAAGATGAACACATGCCAAAATGTGACGGTTGCAAAAGAGCAGGTGCAGAAATACAGAAATACACAGAAACATACAAATGTGTAGCTCAACACTTTCCTGGAAATACCACAGGGCTTTCCAAAGTAAGTGTAAAATGTGCTGGAATAAGAGAAAATGCAACGGGCTTCCTGCTATTGTTTGAACATTGCACAGGAAGTTGCAGTAAATGGTGTCAGCTTTTTCTGATGTGATAAACCAAATAATCTTGTGACAGCAGCAAGATAACCGACTTCACACTTGGGCAGCAAACACTGAGAATGATAAATGAGCACAATCACACTGCAAAAACAAATAAGGCAAGTGATTAACCCCAGTGATTTAGCTTAAAACGCCTGAAAAACACTTCTGCAAATGAACTATTCAACTGTTCTTCAACTGTTCGGAGTACAGATAAAAGGTGGAGTAAAACATTGACTTTTGCTGTTTATTGATAGGCTTAGAAACACAAACACATTCATTATTTTGTGAAAACCAGGGTGTATTTATCTACATTTGGTAGGTATGGACTGAAACACATTTACCAACAGACCAGTATCTTGACACTTTGCAGTTAGAAACTTTATTTGTAAAAATGTCAGCTTTAGAGCATTTTTATCTATAGTATGTTTAGACATTTTACAGACAGGGGATTTGGAGAATTAGCAATTTTTCCAAAGTGGCTACATTTGGAAATTTTTGGTAGAAATGAATAACAGCTGAATGCTTCAAATACACATATGTTTGCAAATTTTGATGAAAATAAATATTTTGTGGAAAATTAAAAAAAAACAAAACAACAACAACATTGTTCTGTGGTTGGACAAATATTCCTGCAGTTTCTTTGCCTTTGTGGATTTTATGTGCATTTTGGACGCAAATACTTTACTGGACTACTGTATGTCCACTATAGTGCTGCAAGAAAAAATACACCACATTTGTCTAGACTAATAAGTGACAGCCTTCAAAAGGAAGATGAACCAAATTTTTCTAATTTGTCTTTTCTGGAAAACATCCTTTTGTGTTTGTGGTGTTGCTGTTGTACTTCAGAATGGTTTATATATTCAGAAAGATGAGTTTGTTCACTTTCTTTTGGTGTGTGACAAGTGCAGGTGCATTAATGTGGGACCAGGATGTAAGGATACTAAGAGGTTAAAGGGTAGTTCATTATTTTTCACATTAATCTGTATAGACTTACCGTCTTTACTCTGGTGCACCCACAGTGACTTACCCCCGACAGTGTCCTGTAAGTCGAGTTGAGTTAGCAAACTACTTTCATCAGTTGTTCGACAGTATTTTTGGCTTCTACGTGCAGGTGCACAGCTGTTAGCAGTGATAACGAGCATTGATCACTATTGAGAGAAAGTAGTTCCAAGCAATTACGAGGTGTGAGTTTTTGTCCCGTAACAGTTTTGTTCTGCAAATAAATCACTCATTCTAACACATACCGTTGTGAGAAGAAACACGTTTTACTTTTTTGCCCCCTAGGAAACCTGCCGGGACTACTTTCGCTTTGACCAAAACTGGAGCAGAACTCGACTGTCAGGGATAAGTCACTGTGGGTGCACCAGAGTAAAGATGCTGATTCCATACAAATTCATGTGAAAAATACAAAACTATCCTTTTTAAAGGGTGTTTGCTCATATTTTAAAAGAATATGTTGATGTTTCTTGGAGTGGCCAAATATAATCACACCAAGATAATTAAGAAAAGGGGAAACAATCTATTCTCAAAAGTCCATCCATTGTTTCAGCATCACAAATCCATTTAAATGCACAAATAATTCAGTTTACTTTCATTGCTCTGATAAATTCATCATATTCTCATCTTCCTCCATGTTTTTTTTTTTTCCCGGGCCCACTCTACCCGGTAAAGAGCATGTGTGCTGTGTGGGTTGGATCATTCCTGAGGTTCTGTCTTGTACAACGAGCATTAGTCATCCAGGTTGGTGGATGAACAGAACAAGTAGCTCAGGTGGGTGGAAGTGCCCTCATATTGGATCACTGAGAGTCCACAAACAAAGAACAATGCCTCTGAGATGAGAAAATGGAACAGAGACTCAAAAATGTATTTTAAAGCTGCTTATATCTAACAGAGATACTGGACTGTTCAGTAAATGAGAGCTTGACATTAGGTCACTTATTCTTAGAAGTTGTTCTGATCAAGGAAATGCTCCCTTTTATGGAGAATTTTACCTTTAGTTTTCCTGGAAACATCACTGTTACTTGTACTCATTTTAAAATAAATGACAAATTCTGTTGCTTTATGCTACATTTTTTAATTTCGTATGTATATATTCCATATATGCATTTCACATTTTTTTCATGTTCAGTTAAAAGGGCGTGTTTAATATTTATACTTTTAAACATTAAGCTATGACCTGAAACAAGCCTTTGTACTTCTAGAAGTACAAAGGCTTGTCACACAGGCAGTACCCTCAAATGTACATAAATTTCAGTAGTTTAAGATCCAAATATTAACCTTTGGGGGTAGATTGGTGTTTATTGTACCTTAGTCTACAGATTTGTACCCCTACTGTACCTTCTTTTCTGAGAGTCTAGGATTTAAATAGGTTTCTTACACAAAACACAACGATTTGAAATACAAATATTCACATATGTTGTCCTCAGTTTATGTTAGAATAAATGTCAAATATAATTTTTCTTAGGTATAAAGCTCATTTTTCTTATTGAGATTAAACTACCAATAAAAAATATGTTACCTGTGGTTTAAAATTCTTATTTATGGTCAGAACATGACAAATATTTAGAAAAAAAATTTTTTAGATGTAGAATATTTAAGAACATTTTAAGTATATAGGACAACATAAATATAATTAATCCTAAAGGTGACTGCAATGGTACTTATTGATATCTAAAATTATATCATGACATTTATTATGATATTATAGCTCAAGTTAACAATGAAATCTTTCCCAAAACCTTTGACATTATACTGTAATAAGTATATGCGTGTATACAGCATGGAGTCAACATATTTGTTGAAAATGCAAGAAGTAAAAAATATCAATTTGCGAAAGTGTCACCTGAATCATTAAACGAGTACAAATTTAATAAAGATACCCAATAATTTCATAAATAGCTAATTTACCACATTATTAAAGTGACATCAGCATAAAACTGCACACTGTAAAACAGATTTAGATTTATATTATTTTAGATTTTGTTGGTCAGAACGGACCAAATCAAATGATTAAATGAATGTCTGTGACCATGTACATTCCACTGAACCAGACATTTCCACATTTGCATTATAACAGTTTTAAGTTGATATTCAGTGTGATGATACCCTTCGTACCTAACATAGAAAAATAAATCATGTATAAAAAAAGACAGAATCCACAAAGGTGGCGCCAAAAGGTGATCCACAGCTGAGACTAAAACAGGACAAATCCCTCAGCCTTGGACTGCGTCACACTTCCTGATTAGACACTAACACTGGAGTCGACAGCAGGAAGCTACGATCGACAAGTCAATGGAAACACCACGAAACAACATGTGTGTCCTGTTGTGGATGAGTATGTCATATGCACATACAGTACGCATTCAGAATCTGAGTTCATGTTCAAAGAGGGCCAGCAGTAGAAGGCAGGACCAGCCGAGCAGGAGCCCTACGTTCTGGAGGAAAAACAAGAGGCACGGCCTGTTGGTCTTAACTCGACTCATCTCTGGAAGCTGAAAAGAGACAACGATGAGAAAACTGTAACACAACAACACGAGTAACTGTGTTATGTGTCCCTGCACTGTAACGTCCCCACACTCACTAGGTCACTGTAACAGTTGACACATTACAGACAACAGGTCTGTTTATATTGATACTAGACATTAGTAGACTTTAAAGGAGTTGCTTGAAACAAAAAAAAATCTTGAATTAAGCAAAAAAAAAAAAAAAAAAAAAAAAAAAAAAAAAAGGAAACAAATGAACAAATTAAATTTATCTTTGTAAGAATTCTTGAAATAAGAATTTCCAGATCTATTGTGTAAAAATCCATTCTTATATCTCAGTGAAAAGTTACTGTTTAGGTGATTTTAAGTCCAAACTGAGAACTCTCAAGGCCAGTTCTATAATTTGTCATAATTCTTTTACTTTTCTTAATCTGCATAATTTATTTATTTTAATCTAACAGTTTACTGTCAAATGTGTGTGTTGTATGTATTTTAACTGTGCATTCCTGTAACGATGTCTTGCTTTGCTGCTACTTATCTTGGCCAGGACGACCTTGTAAAAGAGGTTCTTAATCTCAATAGGATATTTCCTGGTTAAATAAAGTTTAAATAAATAAATACAAATTATGCTTCAAATGGGCCCAAATTATTATGTTATTGGCAGTTATTATGTTTTGGGTTGTAACAGTCATGTCTTATGTGTTGTTGTGTGTCGTGTTATTCTTCACTAATAAAAAAAATAAAAAATAAAAATAGCGGTGGTATTGAGAGGTGGATTGAGTCAGGTATGTCCTCCCTGAAGGTCCAGATATCACATGCCTGGTCTACCACTGGCATTCATACATACTGAGTGACATCCTCATCCCTTACCATTTCTACTAGTGACAAGTAAAGGAACATCCCTGCAGTCACAGAGAAGATCCACTGCTGCACCTCTATGTCAGCAGAAACAAACAGCCCGATGTACAGGCCCATGAAGGCGGTGAGAGCACTCAGAAAGTTCATTAGCGCAGCAGTCTTCACCGAGAGTCCTGAATTCAGTAACACAGCGAAGTCCCCTTGGAGACAGAGAACACAGAAGATAAGCTGCTTAGTCAAGCAGAGGGTTTCCTGGCCTCGGCTGACGGACATTCCCAGGGTTAGGAGCGTGACCTCTTACCCATCTCGTGTGGGATCTCATGGCACAGTATGGCTACGGTCGTCGCCATGCCAGTTTCAGTTGAAGAGGAGAAGGCCGCTCCGACAACCAGGCCATCTGCAAAGTTATGAAGGCTGTCTCCAACAATTACCATCACGGCTAGGAGAGGAACCCCTTGTCCTGGGAGCACAAAGAGAGTCTGTGCAACTAAAAGCTCCAGTTCAGACTGTGACAATCATTGTGTCATGCCAGGCGACTAATTACAAAGTACATCGTGTTCAGACTGAAGGTCTGAAAGTTGGACTTACTCTGATGAGGATGGCTCCTTATGTTGGTGTGTTCAGGCGTTACTTCTGTACACTCCAAGTCATCCACCGGTCCCTAAAAACACAGATCCTCCTAAAAATTTATATTTCACAAAACTCAACTTCATTGATAAAGGCATTTAACCCTTTGATGCATGAATTATTGGTCAAGATTTTTACCTCCGCCAAGGAAGTTATGTTTTTGCCAGAGTTTGTTTGTCTGTCTGTTAGTTAGCAAGATAACTCAAAAAGTTATGGACAAATTTTGATTACATTTCCAGGGTAGGTTGGTAATGGGGATATCTGGAAATGATTACATTTTGGTAGTGATCCGACACCATGCCTTTAAGCAGCAAATCAAAGAAACATGAATTTAAAACACTATCAGAAAACTATGAAATAAAACATTTTTAATGCAGTTTTTGCTGAATAAGACTTTATTACAATTGATTTACACATAAACATATTAGTGCAGATCAGGTATTAAGAACAACCAACTTACGGTGATGGTATGAACTGACTGATATGGAACTAAAACAACAAAACCCATGAATATACAAGAGAACAACTGTAGAATAACTGTCCACTGTAGTGACCAGTAAGGGTTAAAAACAACATAGTTGGCCAAAGTGCTGTACACAGACATAAATACAAATACAGTAGAAATGGTGATGCAGCCAGTACAGAGGTGCAATGACGAGTTCTAATTTAATGTAATAAATAACCAGGGGGGCAGTTACCCCTCCTGAAATGTCATTGCCCCCCCATGTTATATACATGCCCCACTGAAATAGCTTTGGCTACCCTCTGCCCCCCCTCAAGTAAAAAAGTCTAGCTCCGCCACTGACTGTCACAAAGACATGCTATGAATGTGTTGCTGCTTCTGAATCCACAACATGTTCACGTACAAACATGATTTACCAGCAGCATTAAGTGTTTTCTGATACAGCTCTGTTCATTCTCCAACGTCCTACATAACCCGTTCCTTTACTGCCTCCTACACCATTGTTCATTTCCCGTTACATAAGATAAATTAATTCAACTGATTTGCAACCAATTTTCAAACCACGATCATGAATTCACTGCATTATTATTATTGTTAATGTACTGTTTATTTTCTAGAGGGGTATTTTTGAGACGAGGCAGAATCACGTCAACAGTGCCCTCTAGCACATTAATACTGTTTGTAATGAGTCCTGACGTAGGCTGACATAAGAAGTGGACAAGGGTTTTTGGATTGAGTGGGAATGAAGTATCACTGAGGCGGACTAAATGGTGCTGAGTTCAGTAGGTTCACAGCAGCTCAAAACACTGACAAACATGACTAGTGCCATGACTTTCTTATATGTTCCTCTATCACAGGGGTGTCAAACTCATTTTAGTTCAGGGTCCGCATACAGCTAAATTTGATCTGAAGTGGTCCGAGCCTTTGGAATAATAACATAATAATGCATAAATAATGTCAAGTCCAATCTTTTCTCTACATTTTAGAGAGAAAAATGTTAAATTGAAAAATATAAAATGTTTATATCAACAAACAATCCTTTCAAACAACATGAATAACTTAAATAAAGTGAAAGAATAAGCAGAATTTTAACAATATTCTGCTTCTGTTATTAATTTCTACACGTCCATTACAACTTACAGATCACAGTGGGTCTGCGAATACACAAAACATTTAATATCAGGCAGAATATTGAGACTCACCAGCTGTATAGTGGAGATGGACTTGCCCCTCTGTGATTGGCCATTACAGCTGAGTTCCAGTGGAAGGCCACTGGAATGACCCTGCAGAACAAACAAAAAGTCAGACTGCTCATGACCATGTTAGACCAAAACACAGAACAAATAGATCCTTTCAGTTTTCATTAATATCTAAATCTGTCTTTAAGTGACATTAAATTAACAGAAATGGAACTCGTACATGACCATGAGACGGAACAATGAAAGAGAATATTTTTTCTATTAGGAAAAACCCATAGATTCCAGCAATCATGCCTAGAAGCTTCCACAGATAGTCCTTCCCTTCTGTCACATCCTTGTCATTGTGACTGTGAGAATCATCATGGAGCCCAAGAATCTGCACAGGAATCAAAAACAGTTGAGACATGTAGTCCATAGGCAAACACCATATATGTGCATACTGAATAACAGGTTCACATGTGCATTTGTCTTCTACCTGTGGAATGAGGTGCAGGAGTGCGTCTCCAGAGAGGGTCCCCACTGCCAGACCTACAAACAGCTGCAGGATGAGGGAGTAGGTTTCCTGACAGGAGTTGAAGAAGATGAGGCAGAGGCCCAGCATGGAGCCCAGAGTGATGATGAGGACGGCGGCAGTGCTGTAGCCGTACTCTGCACAGATGGGACATTTCCAGTCTCAGTCCTCTACTTTTACAATTTTACAGTCAAATCATGGAGCTTTGAGTTTCAAAGTCAAAAGTCAAAGTGTACTTTATTGTCATTCCCACAAAGTAAAATACATTAAAAAGCAGAATAAAAGTATGTCTCCATGCCCCAGATGTGCAGAAAATGAATCTAATAAAATTAAATATATAAATATACATACAAACATATAGATATATGTTACAACCCAAAACATAATAACTGTCAACGATGTAATAATTTGGGCCCATTTGAAATGTAACAAAGCCAATAACCTAATCAATAATTTAAATGACAAACACAACAAAGGTCATATTGAATGGCTGTTTCTACAGAAAATCACAGGTGGGTAGTAGAAAAAAAACACAGTTTATTTGGGCTAATATGAAATGATGAGGTAAAATATCTTACTCTCGAGAACAGTGGGCAGAGATCCTCTGTTTTTTTGCTCTGTGGACTCACAGGCATTGCCTAGCAACTGCTGAATGATGGCAGGACAAATTTGTCTGAAGTGCTCTTTAGAAATTGGCAAATGAGGATCTAGAGCAAAAATATCCACCAACTGATTGGCTGAGAAGCACACCTGATGAGATTCGAGAGGAAGATGCATTTGTGGGTGATTAGGAGGCTCTTCACTTCCAGGTTTACAGCATCTGCACACTTTAAAGCAGAGGTGGGCAATCCTGGTCCTGGAGGGCTGGGATCTTGCATGTTTTACATATTTCCCTCTTCCATCACACTTGATTCAATTAAAGATCAACTCATCATCAGCTCTGCAGAAGCCTGATAATGACAGAATGGCTTCCAGGTGTGATGGAAGAGGGAAATATCTAAAACATGTAGGATACTGGCCCTCGAGGACCGGAGTTACCCACCCTTGGTTTAACCCCTAAAGACCCAAACAGCCCCAATAGATGAAAAACATCTACTGATATGAATTGTTTAATACCTATTGATCACTAATCTTAATACAAATAAATAATTGATGTAAATGCGGTTTTTCATCTTTTCATAGTCATCCAGGGATACTGGACCATGATAGTGACAGACTGAGTAAAGCTAATGCCAACTACAAATAAGTAACTGTTGTATGATGTGAATTCCTCAGCTGCTGACATAAGATGCAGTGTTTGCTTAATAATAATAATAATAATAATTATAATGGGATAATAAGTTGTAACAGAGCTGTGGTCTCTCAGTTTGTGCATTTGTCAGACTGGTTCAGTAAGTCATCGGTTAAATTTTGAGGTTATGGTTCAATGGTGTATGTCTCTGGCTGTAATTTAATTCGATGTTTATTTTTAAAGTACAGACAAAAATGCCATTTAGGAACCGATAGCGTTTTGAAAGTACCAATTTGGTATTGGTATCGAATGAAACCCTTTCGGTATCCAACCCTGCGTCATCTTCTACAAGATTGACTCACCACAAAAACTCCTGAAGTTAAGGTGGTAATAAATGGCAATAAATAATTTAAGAAAGGTTGAATACATTGAGAGCAAAATACATTTGCGAAGTCACTCTGGGTCTTTAAGGGTTAAATTGACTGTGCTTTAATGTGTGACTGTATTGTCCTCAGACATTATTAGTCTTACCTGTGCCCAGTCCATGCTCTGCCCCCCAGCCCCATGGTTACGATCCTCCATCTGATGCCCTGGTGCTTTATGTGAATTTGCAGTGGCGCTCCTCCTCTTCCTCTGGTGAGAATGTGCACTTCCTTCGCCTCCTACTCCCAACTGATGAAGCAATTCCTCTAAATCTGAGCAAAAAAATAACATCATTGGAGTAGCTGGTCAGATTGAACCAACTTGTTGATCTTATTAGAGAACAATACAAAAAGGGCTTTACAAAAAAGAGCTTAACTGAAGGTCACAAAATACTCACTAATTAAACGTTTAAACCTTTCAATTCAGCACTGATATCTGGGATTAAAGTTATGGATTACTAGCATTATGTGCAAATACTTCATTAACCTGACCCCTTTTTGTATTATATTTCATATTTTCTAAGCAAAATCAAAATCCTTTGTCAACGGCAGTGTTTGTTTCTACTTTTCATCACCCCTGAGGAAGAATATATTTACATACATTTTCAGATACCTGCAATCAGTAATTAATTTCTCCAATCGAAGTGATAAAACCAACACATTAACTAAAAAGCAAATGTCAGCCTGTTCAAGGTGTTAATGGTATTAATGATGTCTGGCTGCAGAATATATCTGTAACCTGTGATATGCTTATGTGAAATGTGTGTTGGAGTATGTGTTGTTGTGGTAGACTCTATGTCTATGTACGTTTGTCAGGTTTTTACCAAAGACAGCTTCACACAGCAGAAAACAAGGGAATTTATCAACACAAATTAAAAATGATAAAAAACACAAAGAGGATTCACAGCCACAGGGAAACCCTAAGGAAGAATGGAAACATGAATAATGATGTAATGAAGTGGGGCGGAACAAAGGGAAGGTTAGTGGTATAAATAAACTGATAAGGAAATGGAAGTTAAAGTTTTTCTTCTTCCCACTCCTTTTTGAGCACAGACAAATTAATTTGATTTATTGGGCTTGCATGTATTGTGTTGGGAGTCTGTGTGTTGTTAGACGCTGTTGTATGCAAGTTATTTGTGTTGCTTAATCATTTGCTTGAAATAAATGAAAAGGAATGAATGAGTGAAAAGGTAGAAAAGTAGAGTGAAACACACAAAAGGATGGTTAACTGTGGAGGAGGGTATCACATAAAGTAAGACAAATAACTAAACAACTTGAGTGTCACTCCACTGTAGAGAAAGAGAAGATGTCTACGTCTAAGAGATTTGGGTCCAGTATTAGCATATTTGTTTATTCTCTACTTATGTCGAATTGATGGTCACAGTTTTTGTCACGGGCCACAACTGAAAGTGCTTCAAAAAAAAGTCTGTGCAATAAACTGTACTCACATGTATAATCTGTGTGTGTGTGTGTGTGTGTATTGGGGGAGTAATATAGCCCTGGAAAAAATTAAGGGACCACTACAATACCCTCTGAAATCAGCATGTCCATGTCTGATCCCCGTTTAATTTACGAAGGACCAGTGTGAAATGATTTTCTTTGCATTATTTAAGGCCTGAAAACACCTGATTTTGTTTTTGACCATGCGTCGTGTTCTGCAAATACATGTTCTTAAAACAAACAAACAAACAAACTATTTACTTGAAATTTGGAAGAAAGATTGGTAGTTTAGGGAATTAAACAAAAATGTTAATTTTACTCAAACACACACACCTATAAGGGGTAAAATTAGAGAAAGTGATTATTTTGCCATGGTTTATTTTATAAATAGTATTTATAGTTTCTTTGATTTGGCTTTATTTTTTATTTTGCTCTTTTTTGCTCATGTGTGTTTTGCTTGTAGAGCTATTACTGCTGTAAATCTGAAATTGCCACTTGTAAAAATAATAAAAACTATTTTATCTTGTTTTATAGTAGAACAAATTGGAACATACAGTCCACAATCATCCAACGTGTATCATCAAGTTACATCACAATCCGTTTAAGCAGAGGAATTAACAAAGCGCTTCAAACATTGTCACACATGGGACCTTTAACATAGCCATAAACTCACCGATAATTTGCAGATTATTTGTACAATTTAGAGATTGAAAGATATAGTCAGTAAAAAAGGCAGGGGATGGCAGGTTCCTCCGTCTGAAACAGTGACCCTGCAGGATGTGGCTGGTGATGGCGGCGGCCACATATGGTGCTGACAAAGCACCAGCACCTGAACTTTCTTGTAATTCAACATCCTCGAGAAGGTGAGCTGCATCGATACACTGCAGGAAAAGAGGTCAAAAGGTCATGTGTCATTGTTGAAATTCAAATATACACCTCTGAAATAAAAAAAAAGTGGTACGAGGCACAACAAACACTAGTCCACACAGTTTACAACATTGTGATAACATGGTTTATTTCTGTTAGCTTAACTTTTACCATTGATAATAGGTCATAAAGATCTTTCATAGTGTTTTTAAGGAAACATCTTGAATCACATCCAAAGTAACATCACAGAACAAGGATAAATACCCTGTTTAACTGTTTCTTCATTTCTTTTGAAGCAAAAAAAAGGAACACAAAAATACATTTCCTGGCAACTAATTACTTTGCTAGTGGAGTAACGCAATTACTTTTTTAGGGAAGTAAGGAGAGATTGTAATCAATTACTTTTTCAAAGTGACTTACTCAGCACTGGTCTCTACCTCCAGTCGTTTTTCTGTTAGAGCCCATGGTAGTTTATTTATTTATTTTTTTTAACGGAGTGACCCCCATCCTTTGGGTCAACAATGGGTCAAAATCTATACATACAAGATGCGTAATTAAAAGACTAGCATTTTGGTGCTCATTGGAAGTCTCTATGATGAATAGTTTAAGTTATATCCAAAATTTTATTTGGACTTTTCGTGTGACCTTTGACCTAGAGTCATCAAATGTATCCTTGAAGGTTCTGATGCCAATGCACATCAATAGTGAGATCAAAAAGAAGCTATATGTAAAACTGTGCATACAGAAATTAAAAGGAAATGCCTTATTTGCTTTTTTTTTTACCTTGAACTTTGACCTACATTCACCAAAATTTAATGGAATCTATTCTGAAAATAGAAATTGGTCCAGTAGTTTTTGCGTAAAGTCACTGACAGACAAACAAAAAAGACCCAAACCATTTCAGGGGGTGGAGTAACTAAGCCTTACTTTCACATCCGATGAGGTAGAGATGTCTCTGTGGGAGGGGACGTAATGCTGATTGATGAGCTGCAGAATACCCTCAATTTCGTTGGGTGATAGGATTTCGTTGTCCTCAGCTGGGTGGAAACTGGTCAGGGCTAAAAGGTAAAATTGATAGTTCCCAAAGGAGGAGGATGGAGAAGATGAGGAAATGGAGGCGGTATTTATAACACACAGATCTTTTAAGTTAATTATGTAGTAGAGCAGCACAGTTGATATCTTTTTGTAGTCCTCCTCGGTAAGATAAGCCTTCTTGTTGTCGTCCAGCACAGAGAGCACTATGTCTGGTGTCAGGCACTGCAAAAAGAAGTCCACTATTAACCCATGAAGACCCAAACACAAACCATCAACAAAAAGCACCTACTGATGTAAACTGTTTAATCCCAGGTGATCCACAAATCCTATCAATGCATGGAAATAATTGGTGTAGAATACAGTTATTCATCTTTTCATGGTCATCACATATGACTCATTTGGACATTCAGATGCTCCGTAGTTACCATGGAAACACCTTCATCTACTACAACATCGATTCACCAGTAAAACCAATGGAGGTGGATCAATGACAGTGGGGAGACACACTGGATTTATATTCAGCTAATGTTATATTTTATAGAAAAAAGTCACTAGTTCTTCATTTTTTTTTCTATTTTTGATATAATAATTTTTAAATTTACCCTGAGATTTTAAGAACATCTATATGATCAGTCAATCAAACAGGGAAATAAAGGATTGCCACTTTAAAAAAGAGCTAAATTCACAGGATAACATTATAATAAATAGCGATAAATCACTTAAGGATGATAAAAATACAAGGAAAAAGTAAGTTGGGAGGAACCACAAATGTCACACCAGGTCATTATGGGTTAAAACAAATATGACTAAATATAAAAAAATTACTCCGACAGCAAACAGTACTAAATCAGTCATGTGAGTATTGACTCACTCAGAGGAGAAAGTGGCCTTAGATTTACATGTCAGCATCAAGTATCACAGAGGTCAGTTTGATAAAAGGCCCATTTTCTCCCTACTCACACTGAACTCTGCTTCTGAGAAAAGAACACGCTTTGTGCTGCTGTTTGTGTGGAGCTGAGTTGAACACCCACCCAATTAGAGCCACTCGCCAAAATATAGAAAGCTGACAGAGTGTGTGAACCATTCCTTCTTGTCAGAAGAAGAATCATAGCAAACAATGACAACTAACAGAAAGTTGTGTAAATATATTTTTGTGTAAATATATACAATGACTCCTCTGAAGAATTTGTACACACCAATAATCCCATTGTTCTCCCCACCTGCACACACTTCATGGCCATCACACTGTGCAGTAAGTACCTCTGATTCCACTATGGAGTTTATTATGTCAAACTGAGGGATGCCTAAAGCCACTCAGCATGAATGCCCCATAGAGGTCAAGGATTTAAGCCTCACATTCATTCACATTCCTGCCATAACGACCACGTCTCCCGGAATAACTAGACAAGAATGTCACAAATAGTTAACTTCATACACGTAGTAGATGTGTAGAAAATGTTATGCTGAAAATTGCCAGATTTTGTTTATTAACTAGCTAACTAACTAACTAAATCAGTATAAACATGTAATAGCTCTGATGCAGATAAATAGCAAAGAGTGGCTCATGTTGCCACTAGATGGCAGTGTTTTAATCTAGCTTCATCTTTTTGACCCCACTAACGAAATAGTATGGAGAGGTTAAATAACATCCTTCTACTTCCGGTCCATGGGTGCTTAGCTCACAAAAATTTGAATGGGAGCGAATGGAGCGAATCAAGCTAAATTCTGATTCCGTTTGACATATTATAGCAGCTAATAAGAAATATTTGATGTGGCATAGGCTTACCTCTATTTTTGATGGGAAGCAAACGTGACGTTGGGTTTTATGTGGACTTAATAAGAGACTACAATGTGTCGCGTATATGACGTCACACTCCGCTCAGCTGTGGTGTGGACGCTGTGGTGACGTCACATGCGCGGCAGGTGTGTAGTCCAAATTATTAACAGGATTTACTCGCTAATTAATCAGCCATTGGTTAACAGAAGCAGTTGAAACACGTATCAATAATTATCATTTATTTTGAAGTACAACATGTGTGTCATTCAGGACATATGACAAACCAGATACGATTTTAGCATTTTATTTCCCATTGAATACCATTCATTAATTTTCCAATGTCAGGCCACATGAGACTCCCGGAAGGAGTGGAGACTTAAGTTCCCCATAACATGTTACTTTGACATCAACGAGGTGTATACATTTTCCTAACTGTTTCCTAAATTTGTTCTAAAAAGCTTACAATATCACACAATATGCCACAATATGTTGAACTGTAACCATGTATCATGGTTAGTGCTGAAATTATTTAGCGATTAAAGCATTATTTAATTACATGTTTCCTGAATCCAACTTTTATTTCCTTCATTTCACTGCAGCTACCGTAATCACTGGTTCCACTTATTGTCAAACACATGATGTCATTATCAACATAAAGTTAATGTTAGTTAAATTGTTAGCAAGTTGAATAAAAATTAGTTGAAGACTGAAATGTACATATTGTTTGTTGTTTACACATTGATTAACTTTCATTTAAACTCATAACTATACTGAGGAAGTTAACTCATTTACAATATAGCCGAGACAAAGCAAAACATTTATACATACTTTTATACTGTTATAGTTACTTTGACACAACAATGTTATATAGTCTTTTACTTTTATACTTTTCGCAGTTACTTCATCATGTTTTCTGTTATTTTCAGACATCTTTTTTATTAATTTTTTTTCCTGTTTAAATAATCAAGTTAAAGAAAATTGCTAAGATTGATCGATTAATTGATAACAAAAATAATTGATGGCTGCAGCTTTAATCATGATACATAGTCGTATAGTCCTGCGATGCAGCTCCAAACTGTCCTGGTAGGGGCGCTGTTGCAGACATGACAGTGATCCATATGTAAACTAAAGTCTGGACACTTGGGGCCTTACCTTGTCACAGACATCTGTGCCAAACTGCTCTGAACACTGAACTGCCTGTAGAAGCCTGGTGATCAGGACACCCGTGTGGTTCCTGCGGAGCTGAAGCTCATCTCCTGTGTCCAGGGGCAGGTTTAGGGCCCCGAGAGCCTCCTGCAGGTACCCTCGCTCCTGTCCTGTTATCCCTGGGACCCTCCCCAGTAGACAAATCAGCAGCACCAGCAGCAATAGGGGAGAACTGCTCCTGAAGTGCATGTTAACATCAACTCCCAGAGGCTATGACAACTGGTTTAAGGCTCGAGGAGAGACGAGTTCAAAGCTAAATAGAGAGAAAACAGAGGCAAGAATAAATGAAGAAGTATATAAGAATCAAGGTGAATGAGGGGAAGGAAAGAACAGCTTCCAAAGAGGAGCAGAGGGTGTGTTCTCTGAGGGAGGCGTTAATGATAGACCCGCCTGATTTGGTGGAGGACTGGAGGGCTCGGTGGACAACCCTTACAGTGCCGAACAGGCAGCCAAAGCCTGGGCCCCTCAGTCCACAACAAAAGGATTAGTGCAGGCAAGTGAGAGAGCACAGGGGCAGGGAGATGGGGGCATGATGGGGGAGAGGCAGTTTGTGGAGAAAATAATTGGTATTGAAAATAACTTCACTGTGATACAGTTGTAGAGGGAAGCTGCCGTAAGAGGTTGAAGAAGCAAAGATGTAAAAATAATGACTCAAAACACACTGATTTAAGTTGAAGACGTTCTAAAATGCTAGAATCACAATAATTGCATAAAGTCTTATTTAGTTAACTATTCACCATATTGCTTAAAGTGTTTTCACATTGGTTCTCGTACTGCACTCATTTCTTTATTTAGCAGCATCACCTTCAATTGTTTTGCTGCGTCTGATGTGAGTGAACATGATGACTACATGTCCCAGAGAACCCTTGAATAAAGACACTGGTGATGTTCAGAAAGAAGGCCGTCTTAGTCTGGGTGATCTCTGAGTCATCATGGATCAAACACGTGAACACATTCCACCATCCTCCCACACTGTGCACCCTGCAGGTCAAACCAACCCAGGGATAAGAGCACTAACTGATGGTAAAATATTAAATGCTGCAGTAGTACCTGAGCTACATGAGAAAACATACAGGATGAAGCAGCCCTACCTCATCTGTTGTATCAAAGGTTTTGTTTTTCCTCCTCTGGCATGACACACAAGAGATCCAATAGTTGTATTGGTCAGAATTCTTGTGTATTGGTGTTGCTTGGTAAACCTCTTTATGGGTATTGAGTAAGCGCCTGAGGATTAGCAGAAACCGCCTTAGAGGGCTGTGGTTTCCATGGAAAATGCTGCCTCATTTACAACAGAAAATGGGAGGTGATGGGAGGAGGAGGAGGGGGGGGGGGGGTCTGCGTGTGGAGGTGATTGAATGACTAACTTGCTCTCATTGGATCTACACTCTGAACACCACATCTTGAGGTGGTGGGTGCGACCAGTTTATTTTCCCATGAGACTCAAATCGGATGTGACATTTGTGGGCACATAGGAACACTTAGGAAAAAAATCTTTACTAACCTTATCATAATTTATGCATCAAAAGGTTAATATATCTATCATTGTCAGAAGGCAATGGCAACTCAAAGTACATCATTACAACTTGTTAGCATTAAAAAATAAGTTGAAATTCTACATTTTTACATTGTAGTGAGGATAGGAGGAAAGGATTGTGAAACACAAACACCACACTGTCCATCATTGTCTATGGTTTTGATGAATCTAATCAACTTTCATAGGTTAATTCAAGTTCAATGAGAGAAAAGGCTTTTTTCTTTCTTTTTTTTTAATAAACTCTTTACTTTTATTGAACATGTATTTACAATCTTACAAGTGAAAACCTGCTCAGCTTCATCATTCTTCATTTTTGTTTATTTGCTTCATCTGTGTTCTTCTGAAGCTCTGGTTCTGAGTGATTAAAAAAAGTGTACAGATTTTGTTAATCACAATATTGTGTCTTTCTGATTATTTTATCTTTATACCCTGTGCTGTGTCAGTGGTGACAGCACACATTATCTTTAATCTGGTCCTCTCAAATGGGAATAATAATAATTTTGAAAAAAAAATCACTCCATGGTTTGGTTAAAATTTAGTAAGCAATCCAAAAAGTATCATAAAAGCAAAATGCAAATGTCTGATCATGTCATACTCATATGGCTGACTACCACGAATCACATGTGTTTCTATGCTTGTTCATTGTGCTCTATGTTGGCCACGAGACCCTTTGTATCTACTAGGGCTCGAATTGGATTATTGAAATACAACTTGTTATCAAAAGTGCATTCTCCCAAGCTTGGTGTGGGTATCTGTTTGCGGAAGTAGAAGAAGGCGCCGAGTCCTGCCAAGGCGATTATTACAAGTATTACTGCAACAGTCACACCAGCAGAGCCATGTGTGGGCTTTTCCATGACAGGATCTGAGGGGGCAAATCATACAACAGCATTAACACTGGTAAGTCTGAATGTTTGTTCAGTTTACTTGCAGTTCAGTTACATAACTTACCAAAAACTGGAGGCTTTTCTGTAGGTTTAACAACTGAAAAAACAAACAAACATTTGCACAGTGTAAGTGATACTTCTTTCTAAAGTTACCGAATAGGGGGGAGGGGGTTCCAAGGTGAAAGTGTAACTGCAAAGAAAAAATCTGCTCTGAATAATTTGTAAAATAAATAAATAAATAAAACGGTGCCGAATGTTGAAGAAATTTAAGGTTTTTGGGATTTTGCTTTTAGGTCACTTTGCCCATTAAAAGACAACACCATTTTTTGCAGTTGGGGCCTTAATTATGATGTAATGTCAATTGTTCTACTCACCCATGTTACTGTTTTCAATTTTGATTCCTCTGTAAAAAAATTAGGTTTGCACCGATGTCCAAAAAAACGGCATAAAATGAGAGTCGGCGGGGCATAGTCTTGCAGAAACTGAATCAGATATTTTGTTGTTATCAGTTAATATGTCCATTGTGATACAGTAGTGCTAATCTCGTGGCCATCCCATTTCAAGTTTTAAACACCCGGGCTGAGCTAAAATAAATAAATAATGTAACGTGAGACACACAAGTGACGTCATCTCTGTGCATGCAGAGTCAAGAGGCTTTAGCACTTTGCTTTAGCTTAGCTATTTGGCACTCAGTACTTGATAGCAAAAAGTCATGTTGGACCTCTCGTTTTTCATTATGGCTACAATGGTTAGAATGTGTGCATACAATGGATGCTAAAACAAAATGACTAGATGGACAAATTTGAGTTCACCGGTTTCTTCAAAATGTTGATGATTTGAAACTGGCTTGTGTTGGAAATGGACAAATACAGCAGACTAGAACCTAGAGAATCTTTGGAGTTATGACACTTGGATTATCATGTGTGCAGTGTCCATTTGGCCCCAGAGCCATACTGCCATGCAGCCATACTGTGGCCTCTGTTTTGATGGTCTGTTTGCAGTATGGCTCTTCTTCCTGCTGTTGCTCTGAGTCACAGCTTGAGTGAGTGGCTGAACAGATTCGTCAGTCAAGATGACGGACAGATTTTTCATCTAATCACACGCAAGGATGTGGCTGACAGTCGGGTTAAATTAAGGCCCCAATTGCAAAACAACAACAATGACAAAAAAAAACCAGCATTGTCCTTCAAAAGAAGAATGTTGATGTTAAAAATCAGGAGTTTATATTTATTCAGTCCTACTAATTCCAAATTGCATGGAAGCATTAAAAAGGCATTAGGATACTAACCTTTTGGCATTTTGCAGATGAAAGACCGGTATCTACTGCAACTATAAGTACTCCACTGTCCACTGTCAGAGTCTACATCCACACATGAGTCTGACTTTGGCATCCCCGTTTTCCAGTTAGTATAGTCCACAACGTTGTTATCAATCCACATCCACTCTCCTAAAGGAAGTGAAAAGTTATGTTTTAACCAAACCACTGGGACACAATGGAGTTATTTATATATACATGGCAGTCTGAGGTTTTAATCCCTTAATATTTTGGGATGATTTCGCTGAAAAAACCTGAAAAATAACTGCAAATTAAAGTGGTACCGATAAAAGAATGGGCTCTTTGTAAAGGTAACACCCTGTAGTTTGGACTGAAACACTCATTTTTGCTGTTTATTTGAGCTGTAGACTTAAAAACACAAATACATTTCAATGTTTTCCCCTTGCCTGATTTTTTGGTGAAAACAAGTGTGTATGCAGCTGCATTTGGTAGATATGGACTGAAACACACCATTTACCAACAGACTAATGTCTTGACACTTTGTAGTTCAAAGTTGAATATTTTATTTGTAAAAATGTCAGTTTTACAGCATTTTTTCTACAGTTATGTTTATACCTATTACAGAGGGATTATCCGTTTTTCCTGAGCAGCTACATTTGGCATTTTTTGGGGAAAAAAGTAATAATTGTTGGATGCTTAAAATACACATTTTAGCAAAAATTGCTTAAAATAAATATTTCACATACATAATGACCATTGTGAATAAAAAATTAACTACATGGTCGCATTCTGTTAGAGGAATAACATTTTTACATCTGCCAAGGGGGTTATGTTTTTGCCAGAGTTTGTTTGTCCGTCTGTCTGTCTGTTAGTTAGCAAGATAACTCAAAAAGTTATGGACAGACATTTTGCTGGTGGCCTGGAAGAGATCCTGGATTCTGCATCACTTTAAAATTTTGTCTCCATTTACTGCAATGTTTGGCTTTTGTGGAAAGCATCCTTTTTTGTGTATGTAGTGTTGCTATTGCACTTTAGAATGGTGTATATATTCAGAAAGATAAGTTTGTTCATTTCCATTTGATGTGCAACAAATGGAGGTTCATTAATGTGCAAGATGTATATATATATATATATATATATATATATATATATATATATATATATATATATATATAGGTGTTATTAAAATAATGTCATCTATGTCCCAGGACCAGGACGTAAACCTCATAAGAGGTTAATTAACTTCACTACTCACCTTCATGGGTCTTGTAGAGGCCGATCCAGAAGGACTTGGCACTGTCTTGTAGAAGTTCTATGGTCTGTTGAATGAAGTGACCCTCCACGGGGTCCTCAATACTCACCAAAGCTGCACCTGTGACAAACACAATCACAGTAGCTCATTATCAGATTTTATGCACATACAAATAATCTCAATGGATGACAAAATAATATCTCCCAGGGACAACAGTTGAAAAATATCTTTGTTGCTAATACTGGCATATTTATAGAAATGGTCATTAATATGTAGTGTTCCTGCTAAACAAACATATCAATCAATTAATCAATCAATGACCTTTGAGGGACTTTCCGCAGCCTATCATCCATGTATTTGTTTTTACCATTTCTTTTAGTACTTGATAAAAACCTGGGGTTCTGTGGTTCCCCGTAAAAAATTTGATGGGAATACGGAATCACCAATGAATTCTCTGATATGGGGTCCAGTGAAAATTGCACCTTTGATTTTTGTATAACTTGGACTTTCAGGCACCGAAAACTTCTGAATTCAAATGCTTTAAAATTTAACTAAATAGCTGATGAGATCTACTGCATATTGTAACTTAAAATCCTGACATGCAGGAGAAAGACTTCATTGTACATTGTAAAACAACAACCACAGAATTAACACACACAAAAAAAAATTGCAACATAAAAAGGTGTAAATGAAAATATGTTACAAACATGTTATTCATTACATACCCATTTTGAGACAGTCCACAGACGCTTGGGCCCAGTTCTCCACCACTGAGTGCATGAATGCATAACAGTGACCCCTGAAAGGTATCCAGGTTCTGCGATTCTTTGGTTCTGGACAGTTGCCAGGAAGCTGTGGGGGGTCAGTGGGTGCCATGACTGGAAAAAAAGGACAAGCATTGGCATCTCATCTCTAAAATGTGGTCTTATTCTGTCTTTATGTTCATTGTCTGACCTGGTGACTTCTTGCAAATGGAGAAATAGCTGTTTGAACACGGCGTTGTCTTCCAGGTCAGGTCTACATCCATGTACACACAGCCATAGTTGTTTTTAGGCTCATTAATTCCCCATTTGGTGTACGACATACGCCAGTTATCCACCCACTTGAACTGCCCACTGGTCTGTGAACAGCAATCATCTTCTCTCAGAGTGGAAAACACAAACTCTGTGGTTCGAAGTTAGACTTGACTTTGTTATTGGTTAAGTCAAGCTCAAAACTATCAAATAACTCAAATTTACATATGTATTTTTAAATTAGGTTACTCTTCTAATAGATAGGTCAATAGATAGTCAATATGAAATAAAAAAATTATAGAATAGAATACAATAGAATGCAATGCAATACAATACAATACAATAGCATACAATAAAATAGAACTGTATTTATCCCACCATGGAGAAATTCTACAGTTACAGCAGTAAATGTAAAGTGCAGGCATAAACAGTAGAAAAATATATTCACATCCTTAGAATGTGAAAATGGAAAATTTTATTTGAATTTTAAACAGTAATATAGAATAAATACTAAAATACTTATATAAAAACAAAGTGCATCGAGTGAACTAAAATGCTAGAAATATGGGTAGATAAATAGATACTTAAATAATTACTGTACATATAAATAGAAATGTCTCTTCACAGTAAATGCACATCCTCTATATAAAGTGCTTATTTAACAGTTAGATGGAGTGGCAGAAACTCAGCAGCAAAAAATACTAATAAATCAGCTACGCATTGGCCAATACTGATTAATCAGCGAGACCCTATAATCGGTCCGATTAATCGGCCGGGCTCTAATTCCTTCCATCCTGCACATGGATTCTTTGCACTCTTCCCACCAGACTGAGGAACAGTTTTTATCCAGAGGCCGTCAGGTAAATGAACTCTGTGGACATTAGGTGATGCACTGGAACACACTTGTTAACATATTAAAATGCACTTACAATGTATTTTTTATCGCGTTTGCATTTATTGTGATAATGCATTTTTAAAATAATATATGGACGATGGTTCTCATTTTAGTATCTTGAATATATATCATCAGCGTTTGTGGATTATTGCTGAGAACCCAGGACCTGAGTAACATATTTTGTTTGTGTGAATCCTGGAATTGAAAACAAATTCTGACTCTAAATCTGATAAATAAAGAGGCATAATAGCTCGGTGTGCATTGATTAAAGATGGCTGTTTTAAAAACTCTTAAGAATTAAAACAAGAATTAAAACACTTCCGAAAAGTACAATTAAGGGACTTTTATGAAAAATAAATAAATAAATAAAATAAAATAAAGCACACCACTGATTCTAATAACTAGGAGCTTGTAAAATTATTATTGGAGTACGTCATTCTAAAAATTACAAAGATGTATCTTATCTTTACCAACATTTAATGGGGAATAGATGTTGTAACACTTTAGATGTGAAACATAAAAGGGATAAAGAACTACGATAGATAAATGAACAAATGAGTGAACATCTGGAGAATTCAACCATCAACCACTTCTTCAAGAACATAGAAGGAAGTCTGCAGAAAAATAAAATTAGATTTTTCATAACTCCTAGAATTACAGCTAAACATGTGTCCAGAGTTCGAACTTTGTTGGAGAGAATGTGGAAACGATAATGCACATTGAATTAAGATATTGGATTATGCAATCCCTAAAACATGCTTGGAGATGTATTTTATTGTTTGTAAATTATTGTTTTTTTTAAGATACTATTAGCAGCTATAAAACGGCTATTACCAAAACACTTTGCAGATTAGAACCACCTACAACTAATGATTGTCTACAAACTGTGAATGAAATATTTGAGCTGGAGCTTCTGATCCATAGAGGATTCAAGACGAGCAGTGTCAAAATAATGGGAAAAATGACAATTTTCATTTCAATGTCACATTATTAGAACCAATTATTAGTCACAAAGGATTTTTGTTTTCATGGTAAATGTATTTCAAATGTTCCTTATGTTTGTTTTGTATTGTACAAAACCCAAAACAATACAAACTAGAAAAGCACTCTGAGAGCGCAGACCTCCGCCAAGGTAGACCCCCCACCCCACCCCGATCACACCCAAAATGAAATCAGTTCTTCCTGTTCACATTTCCAACATATCCTGAAACTTTCATCAAAATCCGTCCATAGGTTTTCAAGTTATCTTGAACAGAGACAAACAGATAAACGCCGGCACAAACATAACGTCCTTGACGGACCTAATAAAATATATTTTAAAAAATAGAATGAAAGCTCTCATTTTTTCTACTAACTATACCTTTTTGTGCAGTGTATAACAGATAGACATGTTTACCACATTGTTGTTGAGGCCGATCCACACAGGTTCCTTGTGCTTCAAAATGTACAAACTGATGAACCAATAGGAATTGGGGTCCAAGACACTGGCCAGGTCTGCGTCGTCAGCTTGGCACTGTCTCCGAGCCTCATCCCATTTCATCTTCTGAGCCACCAGTTTATACGAGTCATTGCCGAGCATGTGGAATGCCTTTGGTTGAATAGTTGTAGGTGCGACTGCAATCTGAATATCTTTATAAAGAGAATTCAGAATCATAAAACAATACATCCACGACTGTGTTGTAGCTTGGAAAGTTGAAAATGTAATATAATCATGTAGTCATCAACTGTAAATATTTATAGAAGATTTGATATAATGGTAGTGATACTAACAGAGCCGTCATTACACACCGATGTGGTGGTATTAATCTAAATACCAGAGTCGATAGCATGACCAAACCTTTAAATGAGTTATGAGTAGTACAGTTGTTACTCAGGATAATGCCGTTCACTTTTTGAGGCCTCATGTTTTTCCAGGATTTTTTGTGTGTGCAAATTTGAATACTTTTTTTTTTTACAGCATATAAACACACATTGTATTCTGCATCCTGATTGGCTAAGGGACTATACAGTATACTACTGCCAATCAGTCTCCTTCAAGCTGTATCTCAACTTTAATGATTAATAATAATAAGAATAATAAGAATAATTATTATTATGCTTATTATTATTATTATAGGGTTCAGTCAGGTTTGGCTCAAGCTGTTACAGTATCGGAGCTGAGACGAAGAGTTTTGAGGAGGCAAAGAGTGCATCCCATCCTTTTTTTTTTTTTAACTAGCCTGCCCACAACTCTGAATGCAATAAATATTTGAAAAGGATGCACCCGACCCACTTCTCAACCCGCATTTTTAAAAAGTAGTCAATGGTCTTTGTGAACATCACATGACCTTACTCACATACCTGCATTTATTTCTGTGTTAAAATTCCATGTCATACTGGTTGTAAGTTAATATGTTGAGAAAATATTTTTGTCCTGCTTCATCATTCAAAAATTATCAACGCGCAGCATCTGAACCAGGGTTCGACAACTTGTAATACCCAAAGAGACATTTGAACCCGGTTTCTACGCAAAACAAAACACTGGGAGCCACTCATCATCATCTTTAAAAATCTCAGTGAATGTGTCCCAAACCTTACTTTTTTTTGTTTGTATGTTTCCAGAGCTTCCACTCTCCCAACTTTATTTTCTCTCTTGTTCCCTTCATACTATAGGATACTGACGACGTTGTATGTCACTTTCACAGAAATTCAGTTAACAAAGTTTATGTAGATATTAGGTACAATAGAAAATTGTACCTAATATTAAAATTTCAATGATTTACCAGGTTATTTTAATGTTTATTTCAAATGATCCGTCCAACCGCAACCCAAATATCATCGAAAATATTTTTTCAATGACCCGCAACTGCTGATGACCGCGGGTGACTGCAGGCTAGAGGGTCCAGTGAGTCACTATGGAAACTAACAGCATCAGAGAGTGACATGATTGGATGAGAACTACCAAGAATTTTTTGATCTGTGTTTCATTTGTGACGATGTTTGGAACATCGTAGATACATCTTTAGTTTAGCTACTGACAACACAAACCATCGAGAAAACAGATGATTTATAGTTTTAATAGTGGCTGCCTGAACTAACAGAGCTATAATGTAAACTATCAGTAGATGCAATGAGAGAAGGAGGAGAAAAGTTGATAACACAATTTATATAAATGTGTTCAGTGTTAAACAATGAGTGTAAATCTATACATTATTCAGTGAGTGATACAGTCCCTAGATACACAGTGTTAATTCATTCATGCAGAATTTGGATTATGCACTACATAGACTACCTGTAACCCCTTAAATGTGGATATATTTGACAACTATCATGTGTGGGTCTGGGTAGTAAGCAGTTGTTTTGGTGGTTGGGTCTTCTTGATGTTTTTGTTGTGTGGCTGTAGATTTTTTTTAAAATGCAGACAGAAAACCTCCTGTAACCTTCTACTCACCAACATTTCTTTTGCAGATGAAACCAAGCTTGTTGTGACAGTTTTCCACCTTCCAGGACCCTGCTAATTTGGAGGAGCTTCCTGTCATAATGACACAGTCATACTGCAATAGCAAAGAAAAGAAAAACATTAGTACATCAGTTTTTTTCAAGTCGACTTATCCGTCAATAAAGTCGAGTCGACGTGTCGTGATGACATCATCACATTGTCAGCTGAGGAACAACACAGACACATGGCAAAAAACCCCAGCAATGAGCGACTTGTATTAAAGTTCAATTAAATGTAACAATTTCCGTTGACAAGACACAAACAGCATTGTAACCCCAACAAAACAAAGGCTAACGTTAGCAAAGAGTTTTCTGTTAAATGTAACTGAACAACATCAGTAGGGTGAACATATGCCCACATTTGATCTGGACCCACTGCTGTAAAACCGGACTGTCCACATGTCCTCAGTTCCATGTAAAGTGCAAAAAGTTTAAGGCAGCGACCGACAAGACAAACACTACACTGTCCACATCATGTTTGAGAGAGAGAGAAAGAGAAAGAGAGCAAGAGAGCGGGAGAGAGAGCGGGAGAGAGAGAGAGAGGGAGAGCAAGAGAGAGAGTGAGAGAGTAAGAGAGTAAGAGTGAGAGCAAGAGAGAGAGGGCAAGAGAGAGAGAGCGAACAAGAGAGAGAGAGCGAACAAGAGAGAGAGAGTGAGAGAGCGAGAGAGCGAGAGAGAGTGTGTGTCAGTGTTTCAACCTTTTTGGCATTGATGCTATAACACCTCATTAGTAAAATGTGAAAAAACCTCGTCTGAGAATCCGTAATGTCCCTCTGGCCTTGATGTTGGGTGTCCTTTGGCCCAGTTGGTATATTTAATGCCTTTACCATCTGTCCACACAAAGCGCATCTCCCAGTTGACGTCATTCATACCGATCCATAAATCCTCATTGTATTTAATCATCTGTGTTGTTAGGAATGCTAGAAGGCACAAACACACAAAAACATGAACTCTTTAGTAATTTCTTCATATTTTTCTCATATATTCTGACAAACTTCTTGCGCTCCTCACTCACCTTGCTCTCTTATGTTGAGGACAGACACTAAATTTCCTCCCTGGTCTTTGCAGTAGTCCCTTGCACTGTGCCAGGTCTTTTTGTTTGACCCCACAACAATTTTGTAGCACTGTTAAAACAAGATACGTACATGAACAATGTGGAGGGAAAACAAGTAAAGCGTCAACCTATAACAAGTGTCCATTCTTTCATCTGGGGCTCAACTACTAATCTGTTGTCTAAATTACAGCCATATCTGTTAAAACCTTACCTTTCCATGGGAGCCTATCCACTCTGGGGCACATCCTCCCTTAGGAAGAGTAGTGGGAGCCATTGTTGTGTTGACAAAAGAACTGCTTCTTTTGCAAATAGAAGGTATCTCCAAACCACAGTTTATGTCATTCCAGTAGCCTGTGTGTTCACAGTTTAAAGGGAAACTTAATAATATCAAGATTCCCACTCCAAGTCAGACTTAAAATTCCCTGACTTTTACCCTGACCAGCAACTAGAAATTCCATGACCCTTCGTATAAAACAAATATATAATTTAACAATTGGCTAAAGAGGAGAAAAGGACATTTTAACCTGTTAAAACAATCCTAATGTCCGCCCTTTGAGCCACCCTTCTACCATACATGAATTGGCCAATAGTAGCAGGAATCCACCACAGTTAACATTGAGGATTTGCTAGTGCATCCAGGTGACATGCACAATTTCAGATGACATAGCAGCAAGACAGAGCATCGTTGAAACTGCATTGACATTAGTGTGGACAGTGCAGATGTCAAACTAATACTGTGAAGTTAATCGTGTTGACAGCAAATGTAAAACTAAAGTTATGAGGCACTGTACAAACAGATTTTTGTAGTGATAATGTCATTATGGTCAGTGAAGGTGGAGATGGTAAATATGGGCTTCTAAGGAAACTTTGTGATTTGTAGTTGAAATTTTATGTTTGTATATAGTTGTAATACTATAGGATATAGTTTTCCGGGTTGTGAATGTGGTCCATTGAACGTGTTTGTTTCATCATAGTGTGACAATATATTGTTTTTGAAATACTTGAATATAGGGTTAAAGCAGCTACAAAATTCCCTGCTATTCCCTGACTTTACATACAAAATGATAAAGTTTCCTGTCTGGAACAGCCTTTATTGAAATTCCCTGATATTCCAGAAATTCCCTGAACCATAAGAACCCTATAATATATACAATGAGAAGGAATGCATTATCTAGTATTTTAAATGACAATGTATATGGAACAAACAAACCACCATAATATGAAGCATCTCAGCACTCTACTCACCCATATTTTTGTATATAGTCACACAGGTTTCATCATTGTTCGCAAAGTTGGGTTCATTCTTTTCCCATGCGGTGTAAATCACCGGAGTACCATCCACCCAGCTGAAAGTATAATGGGCATGATGAATTTATTTTATTGTATTACATGCAAGACAAAGGCTACATTCAGATTCATGTATAAAGACTTGCGTATAATTCATATTGACACCTGGTGTAGGGCTATATCAGGACAAGTCCGTACACAAAAAGAAAAAAATCCAGATGTACAAAACTATGCATACACCCCAATCCAAGCACTTTTCTTTTGTACATCCTAATCAGTGTGGAATTGACCACATATGTTGGAAAACCAGACTCCTCCCTCTCCATGCCCACATTTGTATATGCAAATTAGTATAAACACGGCCTGCAGGTGGGATTCCCCTCTCTGCACGAGCAGAATGATGATGTCACAGGTGAATGCAAGGAAGTCTGTTCTGAGTCTCAGTAGGACCTTGATGTAAAAAACTTAATGTAGCTTAAAGTCCAAAATCAGAAGTCCTCACCAAATAATACATGGACATCTGTAATCATGTCCACTGTCACTTCCATTGGTAAAATTTGGTAAGTGCCAGAAAAGTAGTGGAATGGGTTAAAGACATCAACAATTTCTAAAGCTAAAGCTAAAGGAGTGTTTTCTGTCCATCAAAACAACATGAATGAATTACAGTGACCATAGAGGTGGATGCACAGATTTTTTTATATTCAGCCACTCATATTTTTGCTAAAAAAAAAACAGTTTTTCTTCTTATCCATCCATCGAAGGTGGGGTACATGCTGTGTTGAAAAATGTCACTATACCTTTTTATTTTCCAATAAATCCCATTAGAATAAAATCATCTGTATTCTTTTCAACATTGTTATCAATGCTTAAAAAGTTCACTTTGTGTTTGCTTTACTCAGTGCAGACTTTCTTGTTATAATTGTAAATGTTCAACCTCTACATTTGTTAAATGATCATTAATGATCTTTGTAAAACTTTCACTCAGGAAGAAAACTCAGCCTTTCAACCTAAAACAAATATTGCGCTAATATTCATTCTAATAATTAATGACAGCAAAGGACAATATGCCATATTTCAGCCAAAAAGGATGCGTGATGTGTCTCAGTATATTCTTCTAATTGTACAAAAATAGTAAAGCTTCATTTACCTGAAGGACTTATCCAAATTCACTGTCATGCCAATGAAATATTGGCCTTCTGAGCCTTTAGCTATCTGTTAGGGCACAATGATGAGAAGAACAGTTTATACTTTTGTAAGATTAAATAAGCAACAATTAGAACCGTTCGGATGCATTTCCATTTTGTTCTTTTCTGTTCTTTCTATTTTGAACATGAAGTTGTTGTTTTGAGGGAAAATAAAACTTCTTTCTTACCAGTTTCCAGATGAACCTTCTCTCACTGTTCGCTGTGATGACGGCGAGGTCACCAAAGTTCTTCTTGCAGAAATCTCTCGCAGATTCCATTGACTGTTTTTCATTGTTAACGTAATACTGCGACTCATTGTATATGAACCAGCCGTCTTCTGTTTTGTTGTACACTGTAAAGGGAACAAAACACCTCTAATGAAGGTGCATAGTAGGAAATCTAGGGATAGTGGGAAAATTAAAACCAATCAGAATGTATTGGTTATTATTTACCTTGTTCCATTATTACAGGCTCAGGCTTTGGGGTCTCACCTATAAATGTCACCAAAAGAAGAATTTCAATCATATTTAAAAAAAAAAACTAAACCTAAATAAAAACATCATATGTAGCTCATTTTCATGGTGTGATTTGTTGGGCAGGATGAGGGAAATCAACTCTCCCCCTCAAATTTTTATATCCCTACTTTTACTCAGTGAATTTCATAGTGGGTGGAGATTAACCAACTGAAACAACAGGCAGGTTGTGGATGACTTTTTCTACATCTATATCCCACATTGCTGCCACTAACGTTCACCTGAACTGAACTGAACTGTCGGTGTATAGTAGAGGTACAGAACCCCCTTTACAATTCGGGGGGTGTGGTAAAAATGTGAACTTTAACCTACTTCTCCCAAAATGTAATCACATCTATTGTAGGTCACAAGCAAAACTAACTTGGTGTGAATTGACAATAGTTTTGGTGCTAGAGTTTAAACAAACAAAACAAACAAAAAAACAAACCGAACTATAAACAATACCTTCAGGGGCAGGGGTATTAAATTCAATTAATATTTTTTTTTATTATATTTGTGTATTTTACCTTTATTTAAGCAGGAAGTCCTATTGAGATCTGAAATCTCTTTTGGAAGGTAGACTTGGCCAAGGTAGCAGCCGTATAAAGTCCAAACAATATAAAATGCATACATGATACACAAAGAAACAATGTTATGTAACTTATTTACCTTTCCGTATCTGGCAAATCCAGTCATTGTAGGAATCACAGTATCGGTCGTTCCAATAGCGTCCGTAGTACATTTGGACTTCGCCACAGTGTTCATCGTCATTGTGGTTGTTTGGTTCTCCAAAGCCCCAGTTCTCATAGTCCATCTAAGTCACAGGTTTTGGAGATAAAATGAATTACTTAGGAACTACGTATATCTGAAAGAATATAGGAAAGATTTTTGATAGAATGCTTAAGTGTTACATACCACAGACTCATCACTCCATGCAAAACCTTCGACAGTGCCCTTGTAAGTGAGGCCGATCCACACGGCATTAGAGCCGTAAAGCCTTAGGGACAGTAAAAACATCAGTAATTATCATAGGAAGTGTTTGTATAATATAGACTCTGGTATATATATAAGTTATTATATGTGATTATACATGTCATTGTTGAGGTCCTCTTCACTGTGCACACTCAGCAGGTTCCCACCAATAGCTTTGCAGAAATCCAACGACTCTTGCCATGTCTTCTTCAGAGATAAGTTTTTTCTATAGAGCTATGTAACATGTAAAAACAGAGGCCATGTTCACTTTCTTGCCAAATAATAATAATAATAATGTCAGTAAATGTGTTCTGCTCTTACTTTGTAGCAGTTGTGGGTTTGACCAGCGGGCGTCCAACCAGACGCACAGGTCAGGGGTGCAGTGGTGGGGGGGGCTGTGGATGGCTCAGCACCCTCTGCCCACTTCTTGCAGATGTACTTTTGCTTGCTGTTGCAGCTGACAACATCCCATAATCCCGCATATATCCCAGTTTTCATGGCGACGCAACCCTGATGTCTGTCTTTTATCAAAAACAGCACATTAGATCTTTTATTTTTCTGAACTTAGAAATGTGTTAAAAGGTTATTTAAATATTATTTGACTGTCCACATGACACCATGAGTATAAAGAATACCATGTCTCTGTTATCTAGCCTGTGTTTTCTTGCGTACAGTGTCAAGAAAAAAGTATGTGAACTCTTTGAAAAGTTCTAGTCTTCTGCATGATAAGGTAATAAAATGTGATCTGTGTTAAAGTCACCAGTATAGATAAAGAGAATGTGTTTAATCTAATACAGGGTTCCGACAGCTTAGGGCAAGTTAAATTCAAGACTTTTTTTAATGCCGTTTGAAATTCAATTTAAGACCAAGCCGACAATGAACCAAAATTGAAAAGGGGAAAAAAAAAACACCACATGAATTACCTGGGAGCAATTTTACCAAACTGTTTATTTTAGTTATATAACTTTTTGGTCCAGTTACTGCTACTACATTCATGAACCATTTGCATCAAGAAGCATAACTGAAATTTTGAATATAACACACACACACACACACACACACTTTTTTGTTTGTCTGTCTGTCTGTTAGTTAGCAAGATAACTCAAAAAGTTATGGACGGCTCTTGATTTCGAAATTTTTTCACCATTTACCACAATGTAATATTTCAAAGTGATCCAGAATCCAAGATCTCTTCTGGATCATCACCAAAATCTAATCATTTGTTTGTTGTGACACCCCTAACATGTCATGAAATTTTCAGCAAGATCCGTCTCTAACTTTTTTGTTATATTGCTAACTAACAGACAGACAAACAAACTCCAACAAAAACAAAACTTCCTTAACGGACC
Source organism: Siphamia tubifer (assembly GCA_020466265.1). Lineage (NCBI taxonomy): Eukaryota > Metazoa > Chordata > Actinopteri > Kurtiformes > Apogonidae > Siphamia > Siphamia tubifer. The sequence continues at coordinate 27,176,927 of CM035802.1, read as the reverse complement.
TCTCTTCATTCGAAGGCAGGGGGGGGGTCTCAGAGTGCTTTTCTGGTTATTATTTTTAAACTGTATTTGCAACTGTGGGACAATAGGGGGTTCGATGTACAACACTTTGTGCTACCTGCACCGTGTATGAAAAGTGCTGTATGAATAAAGTATGATTGATTGATTGATATTAGCCAATACAATGGACACGTATGCATCATTTCATACCACTACTGTAACTATCTTTTTATTGATGAAGTGGTTTTATAAAATAAATAAAACTGTCTTCTGATCAAATAGTTTATTTGTTTGCATATTATCTCCATAAAGTTAGTCATAACTAGTATTAAGAGGATGTTACAATGTGACAAACTATCAAATTATCCACATGAAAATTCTTCTTATTTCATAGTTTCCACAGTTTTCCACTTTGGGATGGTGGGCTTTAAATCCATGTTTCTTTGTTTCATGAATTAAATGGATGTTTTTGTCAATAGCATTATTGTTTTTCATACCTAAAGAGGAATAAAAACACTTGGGAGGAAAAAAATCTCAACTAAGGTTCTCATAATTCATGCATGATTGATTGGGTTGATTATCTTAATTATCCAGTGGAGTTAAATCTAGGTGGAGCCTTTTCTTGGCCAGTCGGTGCATGATTTGTGGACATAATGTAGATATTGTGTCATACAGATAGGAGGTAGACATATTTTGTATTTTACCTGGCATGCCGGAATTAAAATGAGTGAACGTGACCCGTCGGTTGGTGGTCCACTCAAAAGTGCGCCTATCCCTTGTGTTGGAAAGTCCTGTCCAGAAATACGACTCTGGTCTCAAACCCACTAAACTGATCAGGAAGGCATTCTCATATCTGTGTGAAAACATTAAAGAGGAAGTGATTATTTTACTCTCCATAAAAACAGAATCATTTATTATGTAGGTAAAAAAAAGTTGCAAAGGTATGTATAGAGCTGGATCATATGAAAAAAAAAAGGATTTTATAATGTTATGATAAATGTGAAATTAAAGCTGTAGTTATCATGGTCCAGGTCATTTATATTCATATATTCATAAAGAACATTTACAACAACATCTGGTGCTGTTAAAAAAAATAAAATGTGCCAAAAAATATCATAGAAGATAAAACTAATTAAAATGGATACACAGAAATGTGATAATAAATAGAATCTAAAAACAAACTGAAGATAAAACGAATAAATCGCACACTTGTATTAAAAGTAGGACTGTCAAAATGAATGGATTTATGCAGATTAATCCATCATCATGATTAATCTGATTAAAAATGTGAATGGAATTAAATGGAACAGTTGTTAAATTTTATCAAATGTTTTGTGTTTTTTTTAAGCATTTTATAAGACTTTTGAATACATTCTAGATTTTTCATTGATTTTTTCGTGTTTATTTTTTGTGATTTTATCATATTTTGAATATTTTTTCTCCACATTTTTTGTGTTTCTTAGTGTTTTTTGTGGGAAATTTCAGTACATAAAAAACTTGAGACAGAACAGTTTTCTTTTCACCCAAGCACTTCCATCTGAAAATACTACAGTACATTCATGTGAAGCACATGATAGTCGTGGATTGTGTTAGCGCTTTGGCTAATGTGTTGCCCAGTTTACGACAAACACATTAAATTCAGGTATATTCCCTTATTTCTTGAGTCTGTTCGCTCATGAAAAATTAAACCCAAGTAATAGACTTCAAAAATGACTAAATTAATTCAATTCAAAATTAATACAAAGCAACCATGTGATTAATATAGTTAAATATTTTAATCATTTGACAACCCAAATGAAAAGTCAATGCAAATAAGTGCCTCTATAAAAGAGATTTAAAATGCTCACTTTAGACTTCATGACTATTTTATGGTCAGATTGGAAAATAATTTTACAAAATTTAAATATTAATAATATTAATATTTGGCTGATAGTGTCAAAAACAATTCTGACAATAAAATAATACATAATTGTTTATAATATTTAAAAAAAATTGAAATTTGGATAATTTAGATGACTGTAAAATCTTTCTGAAACCTAGCAATGCATATTTGTCCAAGAGTTTCACAGCTTTATTAGAAAAGGAATCATGTCCATTGCAAAGGACATGACATAATAAATAAAATAAAAATAAAAATTGTTGCATAATGCAGTTTTCCAATCAAGACAATTACTTAATGTTAAAAAGCCAAACCATTTACATTCCTGGGTCTGAGTTGGATTTGTGTGGAAAACATTACATAAATATGAAAACATACCTGTCAGATACGTCCAGGAGGTGGGATCCATCTTGTGAACATGCACTCTTTGCCTCCTCAAAACTCTTCATCTCAGCTCCGATACTGTAACAGCTTGAGCCAAACCTGACTGAACCCTAAAATAATAATAATAATAATAATAATAATAATAATAATAATGATAATGATAATGATAATGATAATGATAATGATAATAATAATAATAATAATAATAATAATAATAATAATAATAATAATAATAAAACAGGTTTGATTTGTCAGTGCATTTCATGGAACCAAAGGACACTGTACAACAAAGGTTAACGCTTTGTTGGTCAGCTCAACCGTTTGGTAGAGGTAACTTTGAACCCTGATATCTAATCTATATTTAAGTCCTTTGACACCAAACTTCTTGGGCAGTCAATTATATATTCAGGTCATGCTAGTATATACACCAACAAGGAAGAAGATGGTAACCATGACAACACCTCTGCTATGATCTTTTCTTTTGGACACAAAATTCCTGTCATTTTATTAACTTTTAGAGTCTATTTTACATAAATAATCCTCATGTTTCAGAAATACTTTGGTATTCATGTAATAATTTTTAAAAACATGCTGAACCAAACGGTAGAGGTGATAGTAAAGGGTCATGAAATGCTAATGATACAAACAAAGAATTAATAGATGTGTGAGGTGGAAAAAGAAAAAAAAAAGTATTGTGATTTTTGCAGTGTGACCAACAAAGGGTTATAATAGACAATACAAAAAATACAAATTAAAAAAAATAATAATAATATAAAAAAATTATAATAATATATATTAAAATATCTCATTGTAGAACCACAATGGAAAAATCTGCATCTTGTTTTTGTCGTTTCTAATAAAAGTGTCTCATCACACTTAAAACAAGACATAATCACCTAAAGTCATTTTTCAGTGAGATATAAAAACAGATTTTTCGACAAAAGATCTGGAAAATCTTATTTCATGAAATCTTATCAAGATCATTTTCACTTGTTCCATTGGCAGATTTTTTTTTCCCTTGATTCAAGATTTGTTTTCTCCTTATCTTGAGAAAAAAACATCTGCCAAGATCTATTGTCTGAAAATACGTTCACTGAAAATGTTCCTCATTAGGTGATTATGTCTTATTTTAAGTGTCATGAAATATTTTGACAACAAATGAGAAAAATAGACTTGGTAAAAAAAAACTTTTTTCAGTGTAATGTAAAAAGGATGTCAGTGCTCACTCGTTTGCATCCTGGGTTGACCTCGTCGTGGGTCCCGTCAGGTGGTCTGGTGGAGCCCCTCTTCTTACAGATGTACCCATTCGCCGTCTCACACAGTTGGTCGGCCCACTTTCCCTCCTTTTAACATGATAACAGCATGTCAGCACAATTAAGGCCACATTTTCATTTGCTTCGGGCAGTAATGAGTGTTACCTTTCCTTTGATGAGCACACAGTCCTCCTGGCGGTTGGTGGCGTGAGACGGTTCATCGGTCTGCCAGTGGGTGAAGGTGACGTGGGAATGATCGGACCATTCGAACAGTAACTGGGTCTTCTGATCGTTCAGGCCGATCCAAAGCATATCTGTTGCCACTGAAGGGTGGAAAAGTCAACATGGTTATTGGTTTGTATGTCAGTGGAGGGTTATTAAGAGTTTACAAGCACGAAAACCCAAAACAAGCAGTGAAAAATAATGTTATCTACAGTATGAAAGGTACAAAAAAAAAATACAACTAAAGCAACACAAATTAAATATGCAGTTAAAATCACCTTTTCTAGTCCCTCCTCAGTTTGCACTGTTGTCGTAACCTTAATAAACTATGATATTTGATGAACTTTAGCAGTATTTCAGTGTTTCAAACTCCACTGTTTCTTGGCGGAGTATGCACTGTATCATCAAGCTCAGTAAAATCTCTGTATTACCATAAGTGTTTGTGATTTACAAATTAATTCCTCTCTATATCAAACTATTTAATAGAATATTATTCTCTGCATTTTGCATTTTTCAATGACAATCAGATATTTTCCATTAATTAAGTTCATGACCATGCAAATTCAAAGGTAGCATAGAATGAAAGAAAAAATATTCCGCAAATGCACAGCATCACAGTAACACATGCAAACGTGTGTTTACTGTAAAACTTCTGCAATTTTTCAAACTCCACGGATTTTATTAGTGAATTAATGTTTCAGAATGTAACCGTGTTTCCACTTTCATTCTGAAGGTTCTGATCAACCCCAAAAGAAATGTATTGATAACACTGAAAATCTGAGAAACTGCATTTTACCTACAACTTAATATTTTAGATCAGCAGTTCTTTTGATGGTTAACCTATAAGAACTTTTGATTCACTAATAACTACCAATACATGTAAAATACAGTTTATCATCTTTTCATGGTCACCAGATATGACTCATTTGGATGTTCAGAGTTTCCATGTAAACACTATCATCTTCTACAACACTGATTTACCAGTAAAACCCATGGAATTGGATCAATGACAGTGGATAGAAATACTTGTTTTTACATTCAGTTTTTAAATATATTTTCTAAAAAAGTCATTTTTTCTTCAGTTTTCTCTGTTTCTAATATAATAACCTGCAACTTTACTGTGAACATTTGTGAACATCTAGATGATCAGGGAATACAATTTAGGATAATATATCATTTACACTGAAAACATATAAACTAAGGAAGATAATATTACAATCAAAGGTGATAAATCACGTAACCCTTTAAACTCCCAAGAGTCAACATATAGACCGGAAGTGGCCACTCATAAATGTTAAGCAAACCACCCAAATGTCACATGACCTAATGTAGTTTGACAACAGAGATTGTCACACATCGGAAAATATAAACCACTTTCAGATAAAATAACCACAGCAGGTACAATCACTCATTTCTTCAAAATTCATTTGATTTGTGACCCACCACCACGAAACCAGGCATAAGTGTCTGGAAATCAAAACTGAGTTATCTGTGTAGCTTGGTAGAGTGGAATATTTAGCAATTTGCATATTTTTAGAGATTGTCCGTTAAAGTTTTGGACTGTTTTGGGGTAGGAAGTCCTTAGCAACGCATAATAATTCATATCCAATTGACAAAAAATATTCACAGATGTTAAAGGACACTCTGATGGACATGTCACAGAAGTTTTATATATTATAATAATAGGACAGAAGTGCGACGTATTATAATCATTTGGCTTACACCATTGGACAGAGCATTCAATATAGGCTTTTACCTCGTACCGAACACTTGGATGTTTACTCACGGAACGGAGATCGGTTTGTTCGGCGAAAAGAGGTGGAAGTCGGCTTTGTCTTTGCTCAGCAATCCCTGAACTTTTGTCGCCGCTTAAATAATTGACTCAATAAACACCTTTATTGATTGGATTTCAATGTAATGACCACAGGAACTGAAAATAGAGGTGTTAAGGTACCGTTTTTTCATAAGGTGTAAACACAAATAAGAAATCGCCTTCCAGCCTAAATTTGGCTGTAGCTCTGAACGCGTCAGCGCGACTTATGCCTGGTTTCGTGGTGGCGGGTCACATTTGTTTTAAGCCAGGTGGAAAAAAAATACTACTTGTAAAGACCGTAGAGTATGAGTCACTCAGATGTATAATATGCGTCATGGAATACACAGAAATCACTCACAGAAGGCACATAGATGACAGCTAGCTTATTATCGTATTAGCTTCAACAACACACCAGGGTTAAACAGCATTAACTTATGCGGAGATAAACAACACACTATGTTAATATCTATTCCAACTGCATTATGTTATTAATCTGACCTTGTGGCATTTACACACAGTAATAAACCAGGAGTATATGAATTAGAGTTGGGAAAAAGAGGGTGATTCTAAATACGGAGGTGGTGCTTTCGGGAACGTCGTAACATCTCTGGTGCGTTCAATGGCGCGGGATATCTCAAAACTTCAAGAAAATTAGTTGTTCCTGAACATAGTTAAACAATCAACAACACTTAAACTGTGTGGGCTTTCTAACAGAAGGGAAGAGCAGAGCTGAACATGTACACTTTAAAGTTCACTTTATTATGAAGTATGTTAATTTAAAGGCTCCTATTTGTGTTGTGTGCAGATAAATGTAGCAGTTTACTTCCGAAAGTCTGTTTCAAATATATTATTGCTGAATGAATCTTAACTGACTCACATATGATGTGCATTTTTTGAGGGGAAATATGGCTCCCCATATGATCTGTAGGCAAGAGAAAAATCTGGAATATCAGGAATATCGAAAAATCTTAATTTAAATCGAATCGACACCCAAACTATCACTCCAGCCCTATTAAATACAGAGGAAAAACTAATTTGGGAACTGCCACAAAAGTAGCACTAGGTCTTTAATGGTTAATGTGAAATGAATTTTCAGTTTATTCTAACTTACAATATCCAGTTTGTGAAATGATGAAGCTCTGATCTTCGATGTTGTGGATGCTGGCCAGATCACCTCCCTCTTTGTGACAGGCCTCCAACGCGTCCTTCCAGAACAGTTTAGTTCTCACCAGGTAGTAACAGTTTCCTGCGTAGGGAACCCAGTGGTTTGGGCAGACGACAGGCTGCATTAGACCTGTGGACAGAAACCACAGATTAAAACATCACATGGTTGCTCATACGTCAGTCCATATGGAGATCAGTGCAGATGAGTTAGATTTGACCTGTTTGAGGAGAAGGGAGGCTGGAGGTCGACTGGTTGCCTTTTCGACATATGTACCCGTGTTTCCTGGTGCAAGCACTGCTCTCCCATTTGGAGGCTTTTCCTGCGTTTATGGATGCACAGTTAGTCCCAGGCTCTGATGAAGGATGACCTGTGGGAAACATTGATCCGTATGTTATTATTTCAAATAATAAAAATCGTAGACAGTTCACAAGTGCACTCTAACAGTAGTTGATATCAGAGGTGGTAAAAGTACTCACATTCTGTAGAAGTAGAGCTACTTATGTGACTGATTCAACTCCTCTACTTAAGTAAAAGTGAAAAAAAAGAAGTACAATTTCTCAATTGTAATAAAATACAGATTTAAAAGTAAAACTTTTTTTTCCTATGAATACAATAATACTTATTTAACCAGGAAAAATATGAAAAGTTTCAAAGGTATCAAAATTAAACCCTTTAAAAGTGTTTTACTCAAGTAAAATACAGATACCTAAAAAATCTACTTAAGAACAGTAATGAAGTACTTTTACTGAGTTACTTTCCACCTCTGAAAATGATAGTTTGGAAACCATACCCTTACCTCTGGTTTGTCCAGTGAAAAAATGGGTAAGTAGGCAAAGAAAATCTCTGTAAACCATTTACTCTCCTTTTCTCCAACCAACAATGTCTACAATGTGCATCACTTAACCCATAAAGACTTTTGTGACAGATTGAAAAATATTTTTTCTCCATGTTTGTCCTTTTTTTTTTTTTTTTAAATTAATTTATCGACGTTTTTGTAATATTACTCTCTTTATTTTGCCTTTCTTCAATAAAAATCTGGTATTTTTCCAATACTTCATTTACGGAACATTTAGATGTTCATAAAATTTCAGAGTATATTCAATGTTTATTACAGCAGAAACAGAGAAACAGAAGATTAAGTGACATTTTCAGCCAAATATATCATTAACTGAACAAAAGTCAAGTGTGTCCATCCACTGTTATTGATCCAACTCGATTGGTTTCACTGGTGAATCAATGTTGTAGAAGATGACAGTGTTTCCATGGTAACTATGGATCCTCTGAATGCCCAAATGGTTCATATCTGATGACCATGAAAAGATGACAAACTCCATTTTACACCAATAATTTACATGCGTTGATAGGATTAGTGATAAAAAGCTATTAAACATTTTAGATCAGTACATAGTTTTGGGCGATGGTAGATGTTTGGGTCTCTATGTGTTAAATCAGACTGGGTTAAAATGACACTTGAGGATTAAATATCACCTCTAAGAACCTTTGTTCTGAAACATCAACATGCCTATTTTCACTGTGAATGATTTTTTTCACAGACCTGGTGCCCAGTTTAGATATTTGAATGGGCTTCCATTGCTCCATTGCCATCCACTGTCAAAATCCAAGCTGTTCAGTCCAATCCACAGAGACGTTCCCAGTAGAGCATTGGTCAATCCTGCCACAACAAATTAGTTATAATGAAGTTATTATTCAATAATGTGCAACACAACATACACACACACACACACACACACACACACACACACACACACTCGTTTACATGTGTCATGACGACCAAGTTTGTAATCAAGTAGCCATTTGGTTGTGAGTGTAAACCTTTATCTTTTTTTTTTTTAAATAAAATAAAAATAATAATTATATATATTTTTTTAATTTAATAACATTAAAAAAAAATGTAAAAAGTAAAAATGAATGACTAAATACAATAACAATAATTTAAAAAGTAAAAATAAATAAATCATTATAAAAAATTTAATTAAATTAAAAAAGTTAATTGAATAAACTTTATTGTCATTGCACACATGTTACAATGAAATAATAAATGAATGAATAAATACAAAAACAATTATCTAAAAATAAAAACAAAATAAATAATATTTTAAAATAATAATAAATAATTAATTAATTCTTGTCAGAGGTCTCCATGGTGTGACTGTGTAAATATATCAATGTCCCCATCAAGATAGAAATACAAACACACACATAGACTACCTGAAATATATGACTGCTCATGGAGCTCTATGATGCTGAGGAGTTCAGCCCCTTGCTGCTGACAGCTCCTTCTGGCCTGATACCAGGTCAACACTGACACTTCGTTCCTCTGATACTGGACTCCTGTGACTGGGTCGGTGTCCCAGCCTGAGGACGCTGCTCCATGGAAGGCACAGAAACATACACGATGACAAAAAGTAAATAAATAAATGTTATTAAGTGGTATTAGGTATGTACTAAATAAAACCAGACAGAGAAGACACACAAGGTAATTTCTGTGTTAATCTGTCATCGTGTAATCTGATGGATTTTCTGACACTAATTTATTATATACAGTGTGTTTGCTACTGTACTCTATTTTTACTGTTTATCATACTGCTGCTTTATCTGCAGTTGTGCTCATATGTTTACATACCCTTGCTGAATGGTCTTAGATGTTTCAACATGACAATGACCCAAAACATAAGACTAAGATACGTCAACCTGTCTTTGCCTACAGGAGAAAAAGTGAAGGTGAAGGAGTGTCGGTCTCAGTTTCCTGACGTCAGTATGGAGAGGCTAAGTCACGCCCTTCTACTTCTAGTCCATGGGTCTTTAGCTCGCAAAAGATTTGAATGGGAGTGAATGGAGCGAGTCAAGCTAAATTCTGATTCTGTTTGACAAGTGCTCTGAAATTCACATATGATAGCGGTTAAAAAGAAATATTAGATGTGACATAGGCTCAATAATTTTCATAAGGCACCTCTCATGTCCAGTACATTTTTAACTTTTCCACACTGGATCTAAATCCGTACAATAAGCACAATCCCTTCAATGGTTTCTTCCATAGTGACATAGTACATGGTTACTTCCTGCTCTTCAGCTGAAGTCGCGACATCATCATAGTCACGTGGCTGAAACCTACCTACACAGAAGATGAAGAACTAGGGTATTTAAACTTATGATCAGGGTCATTTGGATAGTATTTGTTATCAGTACAATTTAAAAAGCGCAAACACATTTGTTTGACAATAAATGGCTTCACCAACCCACGAGCCATGAGTGAAAGAAAAGTTTTTGTATTATTCATATTCTCTGAAAAATGGTCAAAGAATCACAAATTCTGACAGGGTATCTATCTGTCCCTTAAAATCTACTTTTCCACCTTATCCTCCTTTTCCTGCTCCAGTTTTAAAGCAGTGTCAGGGGAAAGACAGGCCTGTGAGAAAAAGGAAAACAAGGACAGCACTGCGTTGACACCTCATGAGAGGAAGTGGTAGTGTTGTTCTATTGATGGGGAAGAGGGGGGTCAGCAACCAGACCTGTCAGCACTGACCCCATCAGCAAAAATACGATTATTCTGCATATGGTTTGTTTTTGTGACATGACTGTTGATCCCACCAGCACTTACAGAGTTTTCTTCAGAAATGCTGATTATTTCATATATCAACCAAAACATGTCACTTACATTTGGTTGGACAAAAGCCAAATTTTCTGTCCTTATCAAAATCCGTCTCTGTGGCACACCATGGTCGTCCGTCAGAGCGGCCCTCCGTTGTGCATTCTGCATACCACTTTGATTCAAACTTAAATGGGAACTGACAGGGGGCTCCAAATGCATTGCCCCCTAATGAGAAAACATCTGTGGAGACACAAAGCATTGGTATATGGAGTATTAATACTCTTACAAGATAAAATAACTTACATTCATCAGAGACACTTTGTTTTTAAGAGTTCATTATGATGCTGTTGCACAATAAAGGAAGGTTTCTGCAAAATTCAGAAGCAGGTTTCGGGCAGGATTGCGTTACTACTCTTCAACAGAGTAATAGTTTGGTCTGCCCTTCATGCTAGACTATCTCTGATCTAATGGTCTGATGTGCACTTGATGTTTCTTGCCCCATGGGTGTTGGATCTAAGGTCAGAACTCTGTGTAGGCCAGTTGACTTCTCCCACTTTCTCAAAAACTCATTCTTATGCTGACTTAATTTTTCTGCAAAGCCTGTTATGCTAGCCATGCTAACAGACTAAAGCCACTGTTGGAATCATGCTGTCATAACATATGACATACATGTATTAAAGTTTACACAAACTCTAGTGCATTGACCTGTGGAGATCCACTGGTTCTAGATGTGGTTGTTTTTATGTGTCCATGCATGCTGTACCGCATTTGTCCAGCAGTCACTGCCAAAGTATTCTGGCCATAGCTACATGATTTTAAAGCTATTGTATTCCAAAATTACCAATATCTTCCAAAATATTGGTCCTATCAACTTGCCATTTTCACTAGTCTTCTCCTTGTCCAAACATACATGAGTATGCCAAACTGCAGCAGTCAGCTCTTTGTGGATTTTGTGTGAATCCCTGGACACACGTGCCAGCATGCACACAGAGGCCACTTGATTTTTTAATATAGATGCATCTAATTATTCTTCAGTATACCTCAGACACACATACAAATAAAAAAGAAGAAAAATTAATAAATAAAAAAAAAACAAAAAAAAAAAAACTACATGACATGACATGAAGCCAGGAGTTTGACAGTTTTTCATCCTAAACATCTTTTTAAAAGTTCTGCACAATTAATGGCAATAATGTAAACCTATATAATCTCAAACCGCTGTGATTTAAGGTCTAGACTTTAGTGGATGAGGCACAATTTGATTGCAGAAAATAAATACAATCTTGTAATATTTTGGATTTGTGAATTATTTAACATTTTCATATTGTTTTTTGTTGATACATTATAAGTGTATTTGAATTGAAAAAAAGACATACACCTTTCAAAATACTTAATCTGTGCAACACCATACAGCACCATTTTAAACTCAATTGAAGACGATATTGATGTCTTTTTATCCCATAATTCCTACCTTGATAACCCTTGGAGCAAAGGTCACCCCTAGTGCCAAAGATCCTCCAGCGACTCCATAGACCTGACCCTTCGAAGATCATTAGGTTGCGTTCATTGCGGTTGCCCCAGTTCATATGCAGATTTTGGCCTTTTAGACCAAACAGAGTCTCGTTCTTGCAGTCCCAATGCTGCAGGTCACTCTTCTCATCACATTCGTAGAGAACCACCTTGACCCAGTCTTTGATCTCTGTCGCCCCTAGACAGAGCTTGAGGGACATACTGAGAAGACGATACTGTGACGCCCATCGGAACTGTTGCTCTTTGGCATGAGGATTACACGTAGCCACTGTAATAGAGGTGGCGCTCTCCACCCTCACACACTTATTGTGGTTCTCATTGTAAATCACAAAGGAGCCTGTGTCTGGAACAGAAGAGCAACAACTTTAGTGATGATATGGGTGAAACACTTCAGCAGAAGATCAAAAAATAAGGTAAACTAAAAACCATCACTCAAATCTACTTGGATTATTTCTAATATTCTTCCTGAAGAAAATCTGCACAAGTGCGACTGTACCTACCTATGTCAGCGGTGGTCGAGATGACTTGCAGGAGACAGAGGATAAAGGTACATTTGGAGCAGTGTAACATGATCCTGGTGTTGGATGAGGCTGGTTAATGTCTTGGTCATCAGCGAGTCTGCCGTGTACTGGAGTGTGTGACATTGAGCACTAGTGATACAGGGACAATGTGGTTTTCCCCCTTAATCACACTGATGGACATCCTGTCACATGGGTAGGTAAAGATGGTCAAACCACAGCACTTTCCATGAGCTTCCACACACTTTTTGACAAAGGAAAAGAGGGCAGGAGGTGGGAGGCAAGGAGTCTAATGTCAGAAACTGAAAGCTACCACTGACTGCCAGGAGATAACAACCTCCTGTACTCTGTACGGAAGACAAACTACTATGAGAATTGTGTTTTTAACCCTTTATGCAATAATTATAATAGCATTAATAATAATTAAAAAAAACAAAACAATCTGAGTTTTTTTATTCCTCTTTTGGCATGGAAAAAAATGTGATTGAATTTTTTTAATAACATTTTTTCTAGATTTACAAAAGTGCCTACTCACCTGGACATGACATGTTTAATTTTAGAAGCAAAGAAACTACTAATAGTAAGAAACAGGAAATGGACTGAGCTTAAATAGCACATTTTATACACCCATGGTTCCCAAAGCGTTTTTAAAAATTGCTCACATGCACCCATTTACATACCAGTAGGTAGCTGCTGCGATGCAAGGCACTGCCAGAGCCAACTGAGAGTCATTTATGCTTCAGTGTCTTTCCCAAGGACACTTCAACAGGTGGACAGTCAGAGGCAGGATTTGAACCTTTGCTCATTTGACATCCCTGCTCTACCAACTGTGTGAAAACTGTGATTTGTTTTGATGTTTTCTCACTTTCTAACATATTCTAACACTAGTTATTACTCATTTCATGGCAATAATAAATAAAAACTTGGTTGAATAAAAAAAAAAATACAGTCTAATAAGAATTTAAAATTTTTTAACACTGAAATATGTTACTGCACATCATGCCTAATCTACAAGAATAACAGATATGGTATGAATTACAGAGCACAGTATTAAGCATAAATGTCTATGTCCATGAATATACAAGAAAAGTCCTTTGAACAGCTGTCCACTATACAGTAGTGACCAGTAGGTATGAAAGGGTTATTAATAAGCAAGAGAAACACTGCATGATGCTTTTGGAAAACAGGTATTTGTTTGATTTCAACCAAATATTCATCATACTGGATGTATTTGCTGGGGTTTTTTTTGGTACTATAAATAGTGTTTGTGTCTGTCCTAGTTCTGCACAAGACACACAGAAAACACTGTTCAGCAACAGGGTTCAAGTGTGACTCAGGACGTTTCAGAAGTCTGAAGATGGAGGTAAATCAGAAACAACTGTATTTTAGTCATGAATCAGAAGGTCTGACATAGTGGCTGTAGGGCAGTGAGCTGTCAATCACACCTGTTAATCAAAACCCAAAATAGAGACATTAAAGCCTTGTATTCACCTTAGTAGAAAAATAACATGAGGAAGGAGCAATACATGATTTAACAGAATAAAACAAATGACACCAGAGTCAATTATACAGACGTACTGTAATATTTTGAGATATTTTCATAGTTTTTGGACCACCATCTAGTGGCCATAAATTATATTACAGTCTTAAGTTTTGAACTAGTGGGGACACATGGACTCTATTAATGACCCCAGACTCCCAGTAAAGTTACATACATTACATTAATTTTTATTAGAGCTGTCAAAATTAACGCATTAATGTGGCTCAATACACTATTTAAATGGAACAGTTGCTTTGTTTTGCTTTGTTCCCATCTGAGGTGTTGGCGTTATTATATTTTATTCTATCATGTGCCATTGATCAAATGACAATTAAGCTGAGAATTACAATAATTGACTGACGTTATTTTGCATATGATGATTTCAACGTGACACAGTCCAGTTCAACAAGAAAAAAAATAAAAGTAATTTGGTTTATGATGTTGTTGGAGAGGACTGATCATAATGTGAACTTTCAACATTCTGCTGGTAAACCCAGTTCAGTTGTGTAGGTGTAGTAGCAGTATGCCCTGCGACTGTGTTTGTGCTACAAAGCACAAAGAATTACGGGAAGAGGATGGATGAGCATGTTGTGCAGAAAAATATCAGGAAATCTTTTCTCTTGGGGAATGATAGTGAAGAAACAGGATAAATTCTCATAAAAAAGTTCAAATGTCAGTCCTAACTGATACTAGTGACATTAAAAAAAAAAAAAAACCTGTTAAAGGACCAGACATGCAATGTATCTGAATGTATTTCTTTATTAATCTTAGCAAAATATAGGTATCAATGGTACAAACTCACACTTTGTTTTTCTTTTCTGAATATACCATTACTTAGCTAAGAAAAACCTATTATAAAAAAACATTGATTTTTTTTCACATTCACTGCACTTTAGGTAAAAAAAAAAAAAAAAAGAAATCATCTATAAACTCAAATGACATTACAGATACATTCTCAAAGTGCCATGCTTGGTGATTGGGAAACAAATATGTCAATGTACTAATAAATACAACATATAGGCATTTGACATTGGCTACCATGATGGGAAAACATTGCCTAAAAGCCCTCTTTTGGCCTGTCAAGCACATGTTACAAAATATTTCTGTGCCACATACACAAATCCATTTATACTTTAGCACTTTTCATGAGGGTGTAACAGCTTTTTGGAAATTAATTGGCTCGTAATTAACTGTAGTTTTGTTTCATATGGCAGATTTATACATGCCTTTTTTTATTTTTATTTTAGTGTAGTAATGTTGGGTTTGTCAGTTGGAAGTTGCAAGGTGTAAATAGATTAAAATACAAAAAGACTTGCATGTGTAATGGCCCATTTCCACTTATTCAATATTCAAGTTACAAGAAAAATTCCAAAAGGTTTGTGGATCAGCTCCTGAATCCTAGTGTCCTGCGTTTTTGTCACAATTTTTAACCCTTAAAGACCTAAAAAGCTGCCAGCGACCAAAATGATCTACTTATGTAAAACCTTTAATAAATTCTGAATCACTAAACCTATCAATATTTGTATTAATTAAGGTAAAATTCAGTTTGTCATCTTTTCATGGTCATTAGCTGTGACCCATTTAGATGGCAATAGGTTTTGTAGTTACCATGGAAACATCTTCTACAGCATTGATTCACCAGTAAAGCCCATGGAGTTGGATCAGTGACAGCAGTCAAATATGCTTCTTTTAATGTTTAGTTGATGACATATTTTTACTTAAAAATAAAATTTTCTTCACTTTTCTCTGTTCTGATATACTAACCTTTAATTTTACTGAACATGTACATGATCAGTAAATCAAATAAAGGAAAACAATAAAAAAAAAACTAATAATAGAAAAACTTCCTAATAATTTCAACCACTAATGATTATAATTAAATAATTCAGATAAAATTCAGTTTCTTAGCTTTTCAGTTGCATTAAATGTATTTTTTTGACATTCAGAGGCTCAGTAATAAATGCAGAAATATGGTCATGTTTTGTAAAACTGGTTCAACAATTAAAAATAAAGTAGTCAGTGCTGAAAAACACACATTTTCCTCAAATTTCTCTGTTTTGATAAATAACCTTTTATCAGTAAAAAAAAAATAAATTAAAAGCCTCATTTTCACGTTACAATGCATACTATTAGAATAAATCGTCATAAATCACTTAGGAAAGGTTAAATGTACAGAAAAATGAATTCGGCCGCCATAAAAAAAAATTCTAAATCTTTAAGGGTTAATGTTGGACAGTGTTTGTTGAATTGTTTCAAAAGCACATCCTCTCTGTGTTGAATATCCTCAGCTTAGTCATAAAGTTGAAATAAATGAAGGCCAGGCAGATCAACAGATTCTTCATCAGATAGAGGAGGGGGGTGACGAAGCCGAAGAAGGCGATGAGGCCGACGCGCACAAAGAAGAAGGGCAGGTCCTGCAGGGCCACACCTAGAGAAGACAGGAGGGGGCTGTGGGGCATCACCACCACCCGCAGACACGACAGATAGCTGAAGATGTAGATGGGGAACACCCAGCCTGAGTAGTACACCATCGGATGCCCTGCTACCCTCACCATCTCCACTGTGTCCATCCAGAACAGAAAGCTGTCCACGAAAACATCTGCTCGGGCATCACTGGCGCACAGAAATCTGAGGGGACCCGTGTAGGCATAAGGGGGTATGTGATAGGCGGTGGTGCTTGCTGAACGTGAACTTAACCCAGAGATACTGAACGGCCTCCCGGGGTTGCCTGGTATCCCTGGGACGGTACCATTGGTCTCAGGCCGAGCCCCTGCCCCATTCTGGTTTTTGTCAGTGATCTGGCCTGCCGCTGTGGGTAAAGTCGCCGGCACAGCTTGACCGGGCACAGCTGGACCAGGCACAGCTTGACCGGGCACAGCTGGACCGGGCACAGCTGGCCCTGGAACAGCTGGGGTGATGGGTGTGACTGGAGTTACCTGCTCTATATGTGGGAGGACGGTGGAGGGGATGTCAGGGTCTCTGTCCATGTCATTAGCTGGAGAAGGAGAAGAAAGTTTCACCATAGCATCTGAAAAATGACTCAAAACTTATTTAACCCACACAGGCCCAGTGCTACTTTTGTGGCAGTTCCCAGATTATTTTTTTTACTCTGTCAAGAAATGGCGGAGTTATGTAAACATCAAGGTTTGTCTGTCTGTCTATTAGCAAGATAATTCAAGAAGTTATGCATGGATTTGGCTGAAATTTTCAAGAAATGTTGATACTGACACAAAGAAAAAGTGATAAAGTTTAGTGGTGATCAGTGGAGGGGGGGCACACACGTGTCTTTCACGAAGGTGAGGCTAATGGATCTATGTTCGGGGATATACTAGGAGTATATCCCCATAATATCCCAAAAAATTTAGTCAACGGATATAAAGTAGAAAAGTGAATAAAAATGTACTTTTCAGTAAATATATTGTCAACTAAATGTAAAAAATAAGTGTCTCCATCCACTGTCATTGATCCAAATCCAAGGGTTTTACTGGTGAATCAATGTTGTAGAAGATGGCGGTGTTTCCATGGTAACTACAATACATGCCTCTGAACATCCAAATGGGTCATATCTAATGACTATGAAAAGATGAAAAACTGTTTATATTTATAGATGGTTTGTGTCACCAGTGGCTGTTTGGGCATCTATGGGTTAAATACACTTATTCACAAACATCTTCAAAGTAGTGACAATAAAAACAGTAAAACAGCTACTGGTTTTTATGATCCCTTATGACCCCATTAATCTACCAAGACTTTGTGAAACAGCTGAAATTTCTACAAATACAACAATTGACTCAACCCACCTCCAATGTATTCTTTGGAAAAACTTCTGTCAATTCAGCATTGTACCAAGAAATGAGTTGGGCTAACAACTTTCCTGATCATTTCCCCAGTTGCCTTTTTCAACTGGTCTCACAGACCTGAAAGATGCTCAAACTGGGTCTGTAAACTGTTCTGGACCAGTGATAGTGTGTGCTGTTTTTGTTAGAGAACACCTCCGAGCTCTTTCAATGTAAAGCCAGGCCAGTATCGCTATAGAAGTTGTTAACAGACGAAAGTTCAGGATCCATAGTGGAGTACACATGGACTGATTTGTGTAACGTGGGTTTAAAGCTGTGCTCACCCTGCCCCGTCAGTCTGCAGTGGCGTATCCTCTCCACAACGTCAATACAGATGAGAGAGAAGAGGACGAGGGACACAGGGAGCTCCATGAATGTATCATGCTTCATGTTGTTATTTATTTGGACCTTGGAGAAGAACCAGAAAATCTTAAGTAACAGAAAAAAAACACTAAACAGTACATCGAATCTAGTAGTTTCACATCATTGTTAAAGCAAAAATGTGTATCGAACTGTTTCCTTGCACAAAGCTTTTACATCAGACCGTCCACGTCTGACCTACTCCACATCCAGAGCAGGTCGCCTGTGTGCTAAATCACTTGGAGCTCTGGTATTTTCCTGAGTCAGGACTTCATACCAACAGGACACAGAACAAAGCAGACAAGCTCATCTTAGCAGAATTTATAGCCGTTATGTAAAAGACACCAGATAAGCAAGGGCCAAAAGGTCAGCATGGGCTTTAGAAGGTGCCACATAAAACAGCACAGAGGGCCTGGCCTGCAGTCAGCGAGGAAGTGAAAATGTGCCTCATAGACATAGAACTGACGAGGGCAGCCTGGACAGGAAGAGGAACCAAGCTGCTTATCAGTAGCTCCTTATCCATTGGCTGGATGGTTCTCTCTGGAGAACCAAGCTTCTACTTGCAGAGGCCACACATTAGGATTCTACTCAGCCATAACATACAGTGGTTTTATTAGTGATAGCTGTAAAGCTGTAGCTGTAGCAGGTATTTCATGAATCTGAGTAAGAAACCTGCTTTAGCAATAGACCAAATCATCCTAAAATAACTACAAAGCTCTACGGTTACAAGCTGACTCTTCCAGTTACAAATATAGTAACATACAGGTCAAAATGCACTATGAGAATACAAATATAGATAGACTGATTCAGACACAGCAAACAGTCTCCAACAAGTAGTACCTCTGAGCTGGCGATGAGAAAGGCAAAGCAGGGTAATGTGGACAGGATCACATAAACCAGGGCCACAGGCCTCCTGAGACAAAGACAAAAACAAAGACAGGGAGAGACCAAAACATAAGTGAGGAGATAAGGGCAGCTGCAGACAGGTCTGGTCCAAACCGATGATAGACACATCCAGGGTCGACCCAGCTGATTAGGTTTCAGTCAACAGGTTCCCTCAGTGGCTCAGTTCTGCACTGGGATCCGATCTGCGCAGCCAAGCCCAGTACTTGACCTTCCATGCTGGTTCTCCAGACCTTTGACCTCAGGACACTCACCACTTCTTCCTTCCAATGAGGAACTTCTTCTTTATGAAGACCATATACTTCATGGGTACCCAGACCAGCAGGGCAGCAGAGGTGACATAAGCGATAGAGGAGGCCACTATCAGCCAGTAGGCTGTACTGCCATCACCAGGAGGCTGCGCCGAAGTTTTGACCTTTGCCACAATGATGGCAAACCTCTGCATGACGATGAAGAGCGGTACGCACAGGCCTGCAAACTGAAGCACCTCGCACACGGCAAACTTCAGCGTCCTCCCTGAGCCCATGCTGTAGCAGTTCAAAAAAAGAAAAAGAAGGGAGGGAGACGGGGGCTGTTGTCGCAGTGAGGCGACCCCTGTCCCTCTGAGGGCTGGTCAGGCTTCGGACCAGTGCATTGTCTGCCTCCACTAGCATTTTCCACACACCACAGCCCTGGCTCTCTGCTCACCCAACTGCTTACACTGCACTAGGCATTGTGTCGCTATGACGGTGATGTGACTCTTTACTCTCTATGCAGATGATATAAACACACTTTAGCTTTTTCTGCAGCCTGAAGGACATGTTCTGCAGACATCTGAATGAGACGCATTTTCTCAGGAGCAAAAAAAAACATGTCTATCTCAGGTAAAATGACACAATGGATGAGCCACGTGATTATTCAGGACCTGCATGTGGCTGGTTTTCACAACACCAGCAGTTAAAGCAACAACCAAAAGTTAGCGGACAAAGACAGAGTGAAAAGCTCCCATATCATAGCTCAACATCTCCATCTAATGGTGAAACATGATATCTGTAGAAGCCTGTAATACAATGACAAGTATAACTTTGATAATAGACATTAGAAATGCTAATCTTCTTGAATTATTTGTATTTATCCGTCATGTGATAAAGGTGATGTTTGCCCTGCGTTGCTCAAAAGGCCAAACATAAACACTTTAGTTTGTTTCCAACCAAAACAAGAGATAAACATGAATCATATCTGCTTTACTTGATCCAGGCTAAATAGCTTTGATGTCATTACCTTGTGTGTTAATGCATTCAAGTGAAGGATGAAGCACGCTGTTGAATTGTTCAGCTTAAAATAGCTGGACATTGTGCTGCTTCTGATCTCAGACACCTGAACACTTTGATCAAGTAACTGGATCAGGATTAAGTGGTCAGAACTATATTTGGTGCTGTCTAGTTTACACACATTTCTACTAGGTGTCATTAGAAGGGCTATTTTTAGATTATGTACAAGATGCAGTCTCTCATGCAGGTAGATTTAAGTACAGTACAGATGAACACCTATGTGGACGTTACACACCAACCCCCCCATGTGTGTGTACATGGTGTCAGGCTCTTTTCAGCATGTGTAGAAATCAATGTTTTTACACAGAGGATCATTTCTAATACATTATGGGTATGTTAAAATGTTCTTAATAAAGAGTAAAACCTAGTCTCAAATTACACTGAACAAAAATATAAAGACAACACTTCTTAGTCCTATTTTTCATGTGGTGAAATATTCGATCCCAGACTATTCCTAGTTTTGCTTCAAAAGAGCAAAACTAGACCAGTTGAACCTAGAATAACAGAGATGTCACAATTTATAAGTTATGCTACGATTTTACTTCAGATCATGTTGGTGCAGTGGTTGGATTCAATTCCAACACTAGTGGGTGGGACCTTTCTATGTGGAACATGCTCTACCCGTGTCTGTGTGGGTTTTCTTCGGGTTCCTCCTACCATCCAAAGACATGCACTGATAGGTTAATTGGTTAATCTAAATTGTCCACAAATGTGAATGTGAGAGTGATTGTTTGTCTATAAATGTTCAGCCCTGAAATGAACTGGAGACTCATACAGGGTGTACCCCGCCTTCACCCATTGTAGCTGGATTAGACCCCCACAGATCCCTGTAACCCTAGTGAGGATAAAGTAGGTTCAGATGAGGAGACAAGACCCTCATAATTATGAGGGTCTCATAATCCTGACCCTTTGTCCATAGGTGTCCATTCACACCTATGGACAATTTAGATTAACCAACTAACCTATCAGTGCATGTGTTTGGATGGTGGGAGGAAACAGGAGTACCTGGTGAAAACCCACGCAGACACGGGGAGAACATACAAACCCCACACAGAAAGGTCTGGTGTGGGAGTCAAACCAGGATCCTTTTTGCTGCCAAAATCATAACCTTTATTTAACCAGGTTTGTCCCATTGAGATCAATGATCTCTTTTTCAGGGGAGACATGCCCAAAAATGGCAGCAACAAAGCGTTTCATTTACTTTCAAATCACAAAAAAACACAATGACTAAAAATACAAACACATGAAAACACATTATGAATAAAAGCAGTGACATTCAGACGATTTGTGTTCTAAAGATTTCACTGCAAATTTTAAAACATTTAGAGACAATATTGTGCAGTTTCAGCTCATTCTGCAGGTTGTTCCAAGCAAAAGGAGCAGAAAACCCAAAGGCTTTCTTTCCCAATTCGGTTCTAATTCTGGGAACAACACACTTCAAAAAGTTCAGTGATCTTAAGTTGTGGACTCTATTTTTCAAAACTAAAAAAGAGGAGAGATAAGCAAGAAATTTCTCCAAGGATGGCTGTGTAGATAAAAATTTACCAGTGACCAAGATGGCGTGTGCTGAAAGACATCCAGTTGACTTTAGAATATAAAGTACAGTGTGATAAGTGACAAATCCACAGTTAGTGATGAATCTCAGAGCTCCATGATACACACTGTCCAACCTCTGCAGACTCTGAGCACAAGCATCCATGTACAGGACATCACCATAATCAAGAACAGGTAAAAAAAAATAGACTCAACAAGTCTCTTTTTGACAGAAAACAAGAAACAAGATTTGTTTCCATAAAAAAAACCCAGTAAAAACCTTCAGCTTTTTTGTAACATGCTGAATGTGCTCTTTGAATGACAGTTTTTCATCTCGTATAAATCCTAAATACTTAAAAGAAGATACAAGGTCAAGGTCAGTTTCACAGCCATCGTGCTGTGAGGCACGAATGCTAACCACTGCACCACTATGATAATTAGGAGGCTTTAATCTCATTATTATGACTTTTTATTGCATATTTTAGCCTTTTTTATCGCATATTTTTTACTTTTGCTCATGATTTTGACATTTTATCACATGATTTAGAATTTTTATCTCGGAATTTTTAAATTTTATTTACATAGTTTTGACTTTTTATCTCAGAATTTTTAGTTTTTAATTACATAATTTTGACTTTTTATCACATAATTTTGACTTTTTATCGCAGAATTTTGACTTTATATTGCATAATTTTGACTTTTTATCGCAGAATTTTGACTTTATATTGCATAATTTTGACTTTTTTCTCATAATTTGGACTTTTTCCTCATGATTTTGACTTTTTCTCATGATTTTGACTTTTTATCTCATAATTGTGACTTTTAATCGCATAATTTGGCCTTCCTTTTTATCGCATTATTTTCACTTTTATTGCACAACTTTGACTTTTTATCACATCATTTTAACAAATGCTAATTTCTAATTCCACAAAAAGAAAAGAGGGGTGCTCGTCTAGGGCTCCAAATTGACCAGAACCGGCCCTGCTTCTACTTTTACCAGAGCATTTTTTTTTCCACGCACATGTAGCTGTACTTCTACTTCAGTACATAATATAAGTACTTTGTTTGTCCACGTCTGTTTTGGAGTCACTGACCCACTGGCACCGGCAGGCCACGCACTTGTTGCACCACTAGTCCCGCGAGAGAGCGCGTCTCCGTGGGCGGATAGATGGATGGATGACCCTGCTGCTCCCCTCCCAACCAGCCCCAGCTGTCTGCTCCTTTCCTGACTTCCCCACCCTGGCGTACCATGGCGTCCGGCGAGGAGGACGGCACGGTGGACGAGAAGGAAAACAACAACAAGAAGAGAACGAAAAGCGCCCTCGCGACCGCATGGCTCACTTTCTACAACATCGCCATGACAGCCGGGTACGTGCGTTATTACGCCTCTGTCGCCTATTAATAAGAAAAGCGCACAAGTTAAGCCGCTCCCAAAAAACTGTAAGCGTGTGTTGCTGTTTATAGGACTGTGTGTGTCAAGCCGAAAGTGCCTGTTCAGCTGCTGGATTTAGCGCCAGCACCAAACACGCGCTCACACAAAACCAACTCGAGACGTTTGGTAGTGATCCACATTGGAAAAGCCGTGCGTATTTGTGTGTATTGTGCGTAATGAATGAATGGTGTTGGGTTAAAGTGGCAGACTGGCACTGCAGCCGTGTCCAAATAGGGCTGACGGCGTGGTGTCCGCGTCAAAAGGCCCCAGTGCGCGTCCCACAGTGGCAGTGATAAGTATAGACGGAGGGCGATGACACTGGAGCCCAGGTCTGGGACTAGGAAATGCTCAATAGGCACATTTTTCCAACAACAACAACACACTTTGTAGGTGGTGCACCGTGGCAATCTGGTATGAGTTTGTGTTTGTGTGATCCTGATCGAGGAGGTGAAGGGGTCAGTAGCCCCTCTTCGTGTCATTTAGTTAGATTTTACTGTCACTTAAAGCAGGTGTTTAGCAGAGGTGGTCAAAGGGCTCCCAAAGCCCTGTAACTCCTGAGACTTAAGCAATTCCACTAAAATAAGATCAAATAAGCAAGAAAATGAATAAAAACGGCCAAAGTGATGATCAGTAAAATTAACAAAAATGAATATTAAACTAACAAAATGATATGTAAGATGAAGAAAGTAAGGCAATAACAGAACGTAATTGAAGAAAAACAATAAAATAAATGAATAAAACCTAGAAAAGAAAAATAAACAAATATGAGGAACTACATCAAGAGTAACTAATAAATATTCACAAATTAACAAATAAGTAAGGGATAATGTAATTCCCACGAGTTTCTATCAGAAAAATATTCCCCGACGGGGCCGAGCAGCAGTATTGTAGAGAATACGTATATAATTGTTCTTGAACATACTTCAGAAACGTATAGAAAGTTAAGAAGTTTAAACCAAAATATTTGTCGTTCTCAAAACCTTTGGCTCCAGCTGTACTCATCATCATACTGGTGTACGATCAAAATGAACAAAAGCAGTCACACCTGACCTGATTTGACCACTAAGAAAGACAAACACTACAGACATAAGTGCTATTTGGCTTCAGTTTTTCAAGTTTTTGGATGTGCGGCATTTAGTTTTTAAAACACTTCAGACACTTTATGTAAAACGGCAGCGGAAACAGCATCATAAACATGACATGTGCACCTGTATGTAGTAAAGCTAAATTTGTTATCACTCTCACCCCAATTAAAAATAACCCCTCTTTTAAAAAAAAAAAAAGAAGTTAACTATGCTCACTGCTTTGACTCATTGGTTGCTTGCATTATTTCTGTCAAACTACAATTTTTTGATGAGATTAATCAAATGGTTTCTGTGGATGAATTTTGATTAATCGCAATTAAATATCATTCATCTATAATGTATATTAACCCTGTTTCATTTTGCATGAGCAAACAGACTCAAGAAAGAAGAAAATATATATGCACTTAACGTGTATCGACAGCACGTTAGCCTTAGTACTATAGCATTAATCCCTTTGTTAATGTGGTATTTTAAGGTGGAAGTGCTTCAGTGAAAAGAAAATTCCTTCCTGCAGAGTGTTTATAATAATTTATCTCAGTCAACGGTTTCATCTTGGATATTTTTTAACTCATATTTCTATCCAGAGGCCAACATGCTGTTTAGCGTCACACTGCACTGCAGATGGATTAATGGTGTTAAAAATGTTTAAATCAGATTAATCATGCTGATGGACTAATCTATGTTAATGCCTTAAATTTGACAGACCCATTTATTTTTAAGGATAAGCACATTAAACCATGCATTAATTCATCATTTGCTCATTATACTTGTCTGAAAAGCAGAATAAAAGCAGTGGGGACTTTCTATATTTGTGTTATTAATAAAGAATGATTCAGTCAAAAGTACTATTTGAAATCTACGGAGCGTCTCTGATGACGTGGTGAAAAAATGTCAACCATTATTGACAGTACAGTTTCTTAATTTTTGAGGTGGAACAACTCATTAGTCAATAAGTGAGTTAGTGGATAACAAATGCCCTCACCAAAACAAAATATTTATATAAAAAAAAACACTTAGCCACTAAGGATGGGGTGAATCACAAATGTACCATTTAATTTTAGTTTTACATTTGAGCTAAAGCAGTGTCGTGCATCCTTAAAAAAATGTATTCTGCTCAGAAGTGGTGTTTTTTGGCTGAGCGTTTAATCCTACTACATTCTCCACATTCTAATATAACACATTTACTATGAGATCGCTTCTATAAATCTACATACATTCATGTGAGGGGGTGTTAAAGATATGGTCTGTGGGTCAAAACCAGGTGTCAAAGGGTCCAATCTGGCCCATGCGATGAATCTGTGCTATGAAAAAATGGATGCGGATGCAGGATGTTAAAATCATTTTAGTTTAGGAGTCACATATGGACCAATATGATGTAGTGGTTCCGACCAGTAAAATAATATCATAATAGTCTATAAACAATGACATTTTATTTTATTTCTTAGTTTAAAAAAGTATGAATGTATGAAAATGTTCATATTGAAAGTCTATGTTTTCACATAAAATGTGAATAACATGAACAAATATAAAAAAAAACCCTAAGATGTCTTAAAAAAGTAAGTGCATTTTATCAATATTCTGCCCGTTACAAAATATTCTGTGCATTTGTAAATCCACTGTGTTCTATAAATTACAAACTGATGCATAATATTCTTAAAATTGCATTTAACTTGCATCAGAAATCTCATTTACATTTTGCAAAGGATAGCTTTGTAGATGGAAATATGTCCATGTAATTTTCCTTTTTTTAGTCTAAAACAAAGAGAAAAGTTTGTAGTTATTATGTTATTATTTTACTGGTCCACATGAGATCACATTAGGCCAAATTTGGCCCCCCTGATCTATGTTTATATTCAAGAACACTTGATCAAATGTCTCAAAAACATTAGTCCACCCGGATTTATGTAATTTCTTTTCCAAAGTATGTATGATTTAGCCTTAAATTGAAGAGTAGTTTTATTATTAATCATAAATAGGAGCATTTAACTTTTCCACTTTTCCAAAAGCAACTCTTGTGTCAAAAAATGAACAAATAGCAGAGGTGTGTCATGACCTCAGCACATAAAACCACCCCATGGACTGTCTTCTACATGAGGAAACAGAGGAGGGTCTTCTGGTTGTCAAGGTTTTGTCATAATAGCAACTCCTCATGGGTCACTTCATCAGATCTGTTTAGTTTCTGTTCTGTGTGTTTTTGTGTCAAAGTGAGAGCATTTATTGTTCGCTCATAGAAATACTCTGAAATTCAATGTTTCATCTTGTGTGTTACTGGACGACATAACAAAGCTTCATTACTTTTGTGAAATCTTTCAACATCAAGGTCAATGACGTTACCATATTTGGTTCCTTACCAAGTTTTTATTTATTTATTTTTACATTAGCCTTAGCCCATGACTGATAAGAACACTAATATTTCTAAGCCAATAATTGGAACCAATACTGATTTTTTTTTCCCTCTGTCAAATAAAAGCAAATGTCAGAAAATCTTTTTTTCTTCAAGGAAACATTTATTGAATTACAAATAATGGTAACACTTTATAATACCTACACACAATCCACCATTTATTACCCATTTGTTAATGTTTGTTCATTATGTATTAACCATTTGTTACCTATTTCTTAATGGTTTATTCATACACATTTGATCATAAACAAAACATTTGTTCTTCTTTTCTATGAACAAACCATTTGTAGCCGTGTGAAAAAATGCTTGATGATAAATTGTGTATAAGCAATACATCAAAAAACATTTACACATTGGTAACAAATGGTTAATACATAGTGGAATGTGTGTAGGTATTATAAAGTGTTACCAAAATATTAAACTTCTGGTAAAAATGGAGAAAGATAAAGTCACTATGCACATTCAACAATATGTAATGAAACTTCTTTAATGCACTCAAGGAGTCACATAAATGCCTTGATGCTTACATATTTAACCTTTTTTTATTGTAGAATGTATGAATATGAATGTATGCCTTTGTAATTATGCACACAGCAGCTGTCACATTAACCCTTTTCATCATTCAGACATCAATTAAAACCATATTATTTGCAATAATTACCACTAATTATCCATTTCTGTTGTAGATATACTACTGCATTACTACTTACTGCCTGGATACTAAATAATTATTCACCCATAAAGACCCAGTACTACTTTTGTGTAGTTCCCAAATACATTTTTATCTCTTTTGAATTTCTCGCCATTTATCATATTACCTTCTCCTCTTTGCATTTTTTCCAGTGAAAATCTGGTATTTTGCTATAGTTATTTAAATGATTATGTACTTTATTCATCATGCTGAGATTACATTTGATGGTTATCATACCAAAAACTACAGAAAACGTGCAGAAAAAGTGACCTTTTCATTCAAATCTATCATTAACTGAACATGAACTAAGTGTCTCCATTCAGTGTCACTGATCCAATTCTATGGGTTTTACTGGTGAATCAATTGTGTTGAAGGTCACAGTGTTTCTATGGTAACTACGCAGCCTCTGAACATCCAAATGGGTCACAACTTATGGGTATGAAATAATGAAAAACTGTATTTTACACCAATTATTTACATGCATTGATGGATTAAACAGTTTAGATCAGTAGATGTTTTTGGGTTAATGTGTGTATTTATGAGTTAATATTAGTGATGCACCGATCAGCATTTTTTGGCCCAATCACAAATACCGATCACCAAAACACTTGATCTGCCGATTGCTGATCACTGCCAATCATAGAAGGAATTTTACATTTCTATACCTTTCATCTAGTTATGGATAGTTACAGCCATAGATGCTACTATAAAATATTTTTGTAATCCAGTATTCTGTCGATTTTTTTCCATTGATTAATCGAGTAATGGGATTAATTTAATTTTTTTTAAAACCCTTTAACATCTGATGCATCATTGGTGAGTGTTCTATATGTATGAGTTATTCTAAATATTCATAATTCTGAACATACAATGGAGCAAAACAAAGCAGTGAGTGAGACTAAAAACAAACGTTTTAGGATTTGTTTGTTTTTACTATGGTTTACAGTTTTTTTGTGATTTGCCTTTTTTCCCCATCTGTATCTTTATAAACTTTTGACTGTGTAATTGTTGTTTGGAATCAACCCAAGTGCCAGAAAACATCTAAACTAAAATTTTTAAGAGCCCAGAACAAAACCTGCTGGGCCAAAATATTAATAATTATTGTTCAATGTGTTCCAGTTCACAGTCCATGTTCAACATCCTAAACTGATGGACATTCTGAGTGTCTCAATTTACACTGTCTTTGTCTTTTCTCTGTTATTCCACCTCTTTTGACCCTAAAACACAGTAAAACTAAAACTAAACCCCTGAAAAAAAGGAACACAAACACAGACTCACAGCAGCTTTTAGGAAAAATTAATAATGTCTCAGGAGTTAAAGGGTTAAAGTAGATCAATCAAATGGGGATGAGAGAACACTGAGGTGTTTTGAGTTGTGTGGGCGTGCATCACACGCGCCTGGAGATGTGGACGCAGATACCCTCTGGTACATTTGCTAAAAATAATTAGAACATGTGAGGCTATATTCTAACAGGCACTAGTATTCAGCAGTTAGCAGAACCTATTAGCTCTGAGTCCACTTTGACGAAGTGTGGATGGGTTCAGTTCAGGTGTTGCAGCAAATAAGGCAGTGCTAGGCTAATGCTAATGCTATTTTGCTGTGGCTACACTGTTGTCTGCCTTACGCAGCGTAAAATGGTCCCAAACTTCTACTATTAATTAACTAACTATATTTTAAAAAGTACAGAAACAGTAAAGATGAGACGCACCTGTTCTGTAGCGTGTTTGTAAGTTTGAAAATGGTCGCTAGTAATTTACGGCACGTGATCGGCTTTTTGATCTGCATATTTTTCTGATCGCCAAACAGGCTGTTTTTAGGCAATACCGGCCGATTATGATCTGCAGTCGATCGATCAGTGCAACACTAGTCTATATATATATATATATATATATATATATATATATATATATATATATATATATATATATATATATATTGTATATAATTCTAATAATGTGGTTTTAAGGTGCAGTTAAACAGTTTAATGGCCACAGGCAGGAATGATCAAATCAGACATAAGACACCCTAAATATAAGTTTAAAAAAAAAGGTAAATGCTAAATTAAGTGGAGACAAGGCAGTCAGAGACGGCAGACCTCCACCATGGCTTGATTTTTCAAAACATGACATAACCCAGCCATAGGTGTTGACCCAAATGTGAGACCATGTGAATGCAAAAAAACACGCAGGATTGTATCTTGTCTGAATCGTGAAATATTACCACTGATGTGTTTTAGCTGTTGACCTTTAGTATGACCTTGACCTTTGACCTTCATTGCTCCAAATTCTTCCTTGATCCATTATTTATTATTCCTGAAAGTTTAATCAAAATCCGCTCAGAACGTTTTGTATAATCCTGGTGACTTACAAACAAACAGACTTGAATTTAATACCTCCTTGGCGAAGGTAATAATTTGACTATAGCACATACAATAGATAGATTTTTTTATTTGTTGCATAAGTGTGACAGTTGGCATCATGGGGTCAAATGGAGATAATTAATTTGACTACAGCATATACAATAGTTAGATTTTTTTGGTATATTGCATATTTGTGAAAGTAGGTCAATTGTATCTTTTGGGAGGAAATAATCACATAATTTTTTTTATATTAATTCATGTTTGAAAGACAATAAAGTGTTGATCTCAAATAAAGGAGTTGATATATTTAAGAAAACTGAGGCTTGAGATGCAGCGAGGTTGAGCTTTCAGGTTAACCCTTTATTTTCATACTTTTTAAAATATATCTATGCATGTTTTTTTGTGCAGGTGGCTCGTCTTAGCTATGGCAATGATCCGCTTCTACATCCAGAAAGGAACACACAAGGGTCTGTACAGAAGTATAGCAAGGACACTCAAGTTTTTCCAGACCTTTGCATTAGTTGAGGTAAGAATTTGAGTAGGATTACGTCTCCTGTGTCCTCCTAATGCTGCTCAATTAAGAAGATAATTCATTAAGATTTCACTTGTGTGTGTTTTTTCCTACAGGTGGGACATTGCGCTATTGGTAAGTTATGATTTTTTTTTTGTTGTATTATGATCTGGTTCACGTGCCAGTAGCCGTGCAGATGTCCACTGGTGATGTGTGGTTTGTTTGGGCGTCGCTGCAGGGATCGTGAGGACGTCTGTGATTGTAACTGGGGTTCAAGTATGTTCAAGGATTTTCATGGTTTGGTTCATAACCAACAGCATCAGACAGGTGAATATGGTCCACACAACAGCTTTTATCCCAATTTTACACATTATTTTACCAATAGTTTAGTTTTTCATTTGTGTCAAATTACACATTGGATGATCCTGTCATACTGTGGAACTAGTTCAATAAATTAAGCAGTAATATAATAATATATGATTGAAACATTAGATTTAAATCTTTAGGTTTACTGTAAATCTAATGTTATTTTAATCTTTAAAGCTAGAACTCTTTTCGCGTCCACTTCTTTACATCAATGCTTTCATAAGAATTTATTAAAATGCAACCTCTGCATGTTACATTTTTCTGTGAAAAGCCAGTATTTTTTTTCTGTATTCGATTTGATGTTTGTAGCTCACATGAAATTCAAATTATTATATCAAAACAGAGAAACTTTTTTTTTGCTAAATATATCATTAATTGAACATAAAAACAGGTGTTTTCAACCATTGTCATTTCTAAAACTATATGGGTTTTATTGGTGAATTAGTGAGCCTAAAATTCTGATTATGATCTGATTTCTGGAATTATCAGATTATTAATGATAATGTAAGCAGAATAATCTCATGTTTTATTGCATAACAACAGTAATGTCTTCAGGTACATACTATATACCCATTAATCTAATTGACTTTGTTTTTCACATCTGCACACATGTACAAAGAAAAAATAAAAGGAAATAAAGGAAACTGTAGTGATGTAATCAAACATGACTGGAAGACAAGAATAGAAAGTTTGAGTCATGCAAATGCAGCAGATCTGATTATTACAGTAATCTGATGACATCCAGTTATATGGTCATGTAAACAGGCTCTGTGTTGTAGGAAATAATGGTGTTGTCACCATTATTCACCATTTGGCGATGAAAAGCTGAGACACTGTGTTTTACCTGAAATATTTACATGTGTATGTACATCATGTACATAGTTATTTCACATTTTAGATCAATAGATACGGGTTATGTCTTTGATTAACAACACTGAACAATGTACAATCAGAGCCAAAAGCTGTTTTCACATTTTGCAACTTCTGTTTTATAGATATAGATAGACTGACATATTGATTTTTTTCCAATACTATTAATCAGCCTTGAAAGATTTGTTCATTAGTAAAAAAAAAAACTTGGAAAAAAGACTTGGATTCTTTTCCAGTGTATGAAAACCACTTAGCTCTCTCTCTCTCTCTCTCTCTCTCTCTCTCTCTCTCTCTCTCTCTCTCTCTCTCTCTCTCTATCCATATATATATATATATATATATATATATATATATATATATATATATATATATATATATATATATATATATATATATATGATCAGGTACTTGTGCAAGCAGCAGTTTAAGATCTATAAATGTTAAAAGGACAGTAGGCATAAATACTTTCATGTATATCACTGCATAAATATATTATCCAAATGTTTCAATTGTATTTTAAGGTCAATGGACTTTACAAAAAAATATAAATAAATAAATATTTGGGTTTAAAAATCGGTTACAGAGTGACCAAATTTTTAAAATCACCATCATTGTTGACATTACAACAGGCATGTCCAAACTATTCCACAAAGGACCAGTGTGGCTGCAGGTTGTTGTTCCAACCAACCAGGAGTTCACAGTTTGACCAATCATCTCTGAAGACTGAGATCAGTTGATTAATTGAATCAAGTCTGGTGTGCTAGTGCTTGGTTGGAACAAAAACCTACAGCCACGCCGGCCCTTTGGGAATGGTTTGACCATCCCTGCCTTAGAACAACCCATATGAGTCAACCTCTACATATAGACTATGTCAAACATAAGCAGGTAAAAGGAATTAGATTTAAAAGGACACCCCAGTAAAAGGAAATAAATCAACCAACAAGAAAACAACTATCACACACATGTATAATAACGTCATTGTGGCTTTTTAACAATACTTTATGTACAAAAAGGAGCTTATATCGTCTTACCCCAGTTTTATATGACTTGACTAATCAGCTCATGTAAACACTCCATATAAAGAATAGGTCTGTAAAAAAACAGAGCACATGATTCCATATTGTTAATAACATACTCATGTTCATTGTTACTATCTCTGGAAAATAAGGTTTTTATACATCTTTTTACCGCCGCCAAGGAGGTTATGTTTTTACCAGAGTTTGTCGGTTAGCAAGATAACTCAAAAACGTATTGATCGATTTGGATGAAATGTTAAGGGTAGGTTGGGTAAGGGTATATTTGATTTAGGTGGTGATCGGAGGGTGGGGGGGGTCTACCTTGGTGGAGGTTTGTGCTCTCAGAGTGCTTTTCTCATTAAGTTTTGTGATATTTTGATCCAATCTATTTGACTAAACTACTCCACAGCATGGAAGGCACATCTGTTTAAGATATCGCTAAATGGTATTTAATATTTAAACTATGAGCTTTTACAGTTTTAATGACTTACTGGCTAATGAATCATATTCATGCAAAGGGTATTTTTTCCATCTGTCAATAAGTCAATAATTAATAATTAAAAATAAATCCTGTGTGTTCAACCACAGCATCAGGGGTGTCAAACATGTGGCTCAGGGGTCAAATCCAGCCTGCCAAAGGGTCCAGTTCAGCCTGTGGGATGAATTTCTGAAATGCAAAAATTACACTAAGATATTCATCATTTTATTTCAGGTTCCATATTCAGATGAATTCAATTTCAAGTGGTAAAATACTTGTAAATACTAGTAAAACACTGTCATAAGAAATCAAAAATGTTCTTTCTATAAATACAAACCTTCCCATGTGATTTCACTGTATTTAGACTGAAACTAAATAGCATTTCGTAAAAAAAAAAAACCAACCTTAATAGGAACAGTAATTGTCCATTATAGTTAAGAGCACCCTCTGGTGGCTTGATTGAGAAAAGTTCATTCCAACATATTAAATGTCGGCGCTTGGTTATAATCAGACTAATGACAATGAAACACAATTTCCAAAGTAAGTAAAAACTACAATGGTATTATTAAGTTGTGCCGTTAAGAGATCAAAACATTTTGACAGTAATTCATTATGATATTTAATGAATTGAGCTAATTAATTTCTTTTTTAATCTCACTTAAAAATTCCTGACAGTCCACAATTTGAGGTGTATAGCTAAAATCTTCAACCCCGTAACATAAAAAAAAAAAAAAAAAACCCGTCATGTGGATGAATCATTGTTACGGGGTTGAAGGTTGGACTGTTCTTAAGGTAGCCTCCAATGTGTACCCACTTCAGAGACTCACCCATTAGATCAGGGGTGCTCAATCCTGGGCCTGGAGAGCTACTATCCTGCATGTTTTAAATGTATCCCTCTTCCAACACCTGGCGGTCATTATCAGACCTCTGCAGAGGTTGATGACAGGTTTATCATTTGAATCAGGTGTGTTGGAACGGGGGGGGGCACATCTGAGACATACAGGATAGCAGCTCTCGAGGACCAGGGTTGAGCACCCCTGCATTAGATCATATATGGCTGAATGTGGCCCCTGAGCTGCACTAGAACATCCTGTTTGTCCTTGTGCTCAACTTTTACTGTTTTGAATCTTAAATGAAGATCCAGAATGAAGAAAGTGTAATCCTGTTCCTGGTCGTGTGGACGTTCACAGAGATTACCAGATATTCCTACTACACATTCAACCTGCTCCACCACCTGCCGTACTTCATCAAATGGGCCAGGTGGAGATGCCATTCCCCAACCCCCCCCCCCTTTTTTTGCCTGTGCACCCTCATCCCAGCGGCTGGCCCTGGATGAGCTTGAATTGTCATTAGTGTGTTGGACAGTGTGTGTGTGTGTGTGTGTGCATGTCATCCCTGATCTGTCCATTTCACCCCTGGCATGCTTCCCTCCCCAGGCCTAGACCAGGCTTTACATCAGGAAGTAGCGTAGCCCAGTGTATTAAGTATCACACACACAGACACACACACAAGGGAGAAGCATGTGTGTGTTTATTGATTAGCACCTTGTTAGCTATGTGTTAGGATTGAACTACAGCTAATAATGTTCTCAGATATTAATGACAAATCGAAAAGTGTGAATTGAATCATCTTTGTTTTTGTATTTTTAACCACAGAATTAAGTCAAAACCACTGATGTTTGTTCGTCAGCTGCACCTTATTATATAACAGTGGAAAATATGCGCTTCTACAAACAAGTAAATAGCAAATTAATATAAAAATATTTTAATTGAATTAACTTAATAAATTAATTACATTAAAATCTGCCAACAGAACAAGTGAAAATGATCTTGGACCAAGATAACTGTCGTTTGTTCCATTGGCACATATTTTTTTGTTTAATTCAAGCAAAAATATCTTGTATTCATTTGTTATTCATTAGTTTTTAGAGGGGCATTTTTTCCTGTCTGGACGTGTACCCAGAGTCACATGAAGAACATCATATTATCATCTATATACATTTCAAAAAAATTTATTTTTCTCATTTCTAATTCTAATTCACATTGTGTTTTACTTAATTCAAGTTAAAAATCTGCCAATGGAACAAGTGAAATTTATCTTGGTAAATAAGATTTTCCAGATCTATTGTCTAAAAATCAGTTCTTATATCTCACTGAAAAGTTCCTCTTTAGGTGATTATGTCTTATTTTAAGTGTGATTAGAAATTGACTAATTTCTTTGACTAGAAATGAGAAAAATATACTTGGGAAGATTTGGATTTTTTCCAGGGCAGACATTAGGAACTGTATGATCTGACACATTTGTAAGACTTCCAGGCCTCAGTATGTTCATTTTATCAGTAAAATAAGGTGACAGGGTCACTTGTTGGCTGTGACATAATACATGCTACTACTGTATGAAGAGCACTTATGACGTGGCTGTCTGGCCTTGCATGTTTCTGTGCTACAGTAGCTCAGCTGAAATTGGACTCATCAGCTGTACACACTGATAGCTGTCCAACACCCAGGCTTGGCTCGGTGACGGCTCTGTCACTTCAGAACACAAATCTACACTTTACACACTGCAAAAATCTAAACGTTACCAAGTGTATTTTAGTCCAAATATCTCATCACACTTAAAATAAGACACAATTGCCTAAAGAGTAACTTTTCATTGAGATCTAAAATGGGGTATCTCAAGCATTTCTTTGTTGTAATTTTGCTGATTTTGATTTGCAGCTTGTTATTTTAAACCCAGAAAATTGGAATACTGCTTGAAAGTGAGTTTTCTGAAGCTGTAAGTCCTAATCTGTGAAATGAAAACAAATAAAAGCTTTAAATATATTGATTCACGTATTATTGAATCCGTGTATCATTCGTTCATTCATTTTTCAAAATAAAACCAAAAATAAGACAACAAAAAAAACAACTTGTTTCTTCATTATTTGTTTCCAAAACCAAAATGAAAAAAAAAAAACAATGATGCAGTTTTTCAGTTTTAAGTTTTGTGTTTAAATGAATAATGAAAAAAAAACCCAGCCATTTTCTATTTTATCCAATTTTGACCTGAAACAAGTTAAGTAAACCGGAAATGACTGTCACCCGCAGTGACAAAGATGGATACTTACGTCCTATTTTGCAAAACTAAGAGAGTCACCCTAAGATCTGAAGATATGACGACAGAGTAAATTGATGTCATATCACACCATAATCATCTTCAAGTCCGGTGGCCATGTTTCTATTATTAATTCAAACACAAAAAGGAAAACTGAAAAAATGCATCATTATCCATTTTTTTTCATTTTGGTTTTGGAAAATTCCTCTTTAGGCACGAAAAAAGCAATGTTTTTGAATTTTTTAATTAACCTATTTAATATGGAGTTTCAAAAATGTCCACTCAGCTGGAAAACATGTGTTTAAGCATTGAAGCAAAGAAACGCAATATCAGAAGACTATGAAATAAAAAAAAATGTAATGCAGTTTTTGTTTAAGAAGACTTAATTACAGTCTAATAACAACAAGCAATTTATTTACAGGTAAACATGTTAGTGCAGATCAGATATTAAGAACAACCAAGTTACAGTAATGATATGAACAGACTGATATGGAACTAAAACAACAAAACCCATGAATATACAAGTGAGCAGCTGTAGAATGACTGTGCACTGTAGTGACCAGTGTGCATCAAAGGGGTAAAGTTGAGCTACAGAAATGCATGCACTTTATCAGGATATTCAAATTTTCTGAGTCGTACCTCAAGTGAGCATTATGCATGAAAGGGTTACAACTGTGAAAAATACACGTGGTAAGGTTTGGATGTTTTCCAGTACATCAAGTATTAGACAAATCAAATCGACGTTATCTGTGTGTTTTCCACCAGCACACGCTCATCAGCTGCATTTTCTGTTGCAGCTTTGGTAAAAATCTGACACCATTTATTTTTATCCGAGCTATTCTTTTGTTTTGCGTCCTGGGATCTTGATTCTCATGCATTACATAGCACTAAATGCCCCCCACACCACCACCACCACCTCCCAGTACACACTCCTCCTCCAGCCCTTCACGTATTTCTTTAAGCATGGAGGAGTCGCCAGGCCCCCAGAGAGGGGCTCATGTTCAGCTGCTCCTGTTTTTAAGACCATCTGTTTTGGTCATGGAATGTTCGCCCAACATTTCTCTCACATCCGCTGAGACGCTCCCCTGAGCCTTTGCTGTGGTCTTGACTAAATGCAGGACCCCCATAGCCCTGAGTCACCACTTATATTGTACTAGAAAGGTTGTGTGTTTTTAACAAAAGCAGTCACGCTATGTCAGGGTTATGAGCAGTGACAGGTTTGTGTGGCAGGAAAGCAAGAGCGTGACAGAAAATGATGAATTGTCTTGATTATGAGTAGTGTTCCATGTCATAAATTCAGGGTTGTGTTATTCAGATGATTATAGATTACGTCAGTTTTTAAGGTATTAAGTGATGAAACATTTTTTTAGTGAGACATGATTTAGCCAAAAATAAAACCTTATGGGTTATAAACGAGTGTAAGATAAAAATACGTCTTTCCGCTTTCCTTTTTTTTTTCCTGTATTGTTTCTGTGCTGTATTTGTATAACATAAGCAAATAATGTTAACAAATTAATCAATTGATCAATTGGAATCAACTAAAAAAAAAAAAACATGTGACCCCAATTTTCCTGAATTGACCATTTGCAGACACGTGACTTGATGAGACCACGGTTCCATGACGGATGGCATGAGTAACCTCGTAGTGTACTAATATTCTTAGGAAAGTAGCAGGAATTTAAAGTAAACATCGGTATTCTGAGATCAACATTAACATAGTTTTCATTTATTTCGTTTGCTTGAATTGGCTCCAAGTCAGACGCTGTCTGATGAGGTGGGGACATCTTATCGACACCCACAAAGGGTTGGCCTT
Source organism: Siphamia tubifer (assembly GCA_020466265.1). Classification (NCBI taxonomy): domain Eukaryota; kingdom Metazoa; phylum Chordata; class Actinopteri; order Kurtiformes; family Apogonidae; genus Siphamia; species Siphamia tubifer. Next base: position 27,138,956 of record CM035802.1, on the reverse strand, counting down.
AACTGGATCACAGACCAATCCTGACCTACTACCTCTGTAACCTGACTCACGTCATCTGGCTGCGTTTCACCAAACTACAAACGAAGGAGCCAATTACTGTTGCTGGGTGGGACTTCCCATGACTGGACAGCGTTGTGGCTGTCAATTTGAGTATGACTGTCTGTGCTGATGTCTTCGTCGTCTGTTCGGCACTGACTTTCTCTTCAGCTTTTTGCCATTTCCTTATAGTGGCCAGAGTATTCTGGTGTCTCCCTACCAAGCGAAGACATTTCAGACATATGCCAGAGGATTTTTCTTTTTTTGCAAGCTGCTGGTCTACCAGGGAAGTTCAAGGAATATCCACTGGCTGTTGCCGACATTGCCTTTTATCCTCAGATTTTCCCTGCACATATGACAATGGTCATTTACAGACAATGCACCAGTCCATTTAGGTGCAGCCATACTGTGGCCTTTGTTTTGATGGTCTGCTGCAGTATAGCTCTTCTTCCTGCTGTCGCTCTGAGCTACGCCTTGGCTTGAGTTCAATGTGAGTGGCTGAAGCGGCATGTCAGTCAAGATGACAGATTCTTCATCTAATCACTTGCAAGGATTTTAGATAAGGCCCCTCCTTTGAAAACGGATTGGTTGTGGAAGGGTCCCAGATGGTATTGTGATACCATATGGCGACAGCCAGGTGACTACCTCTGGACCTACTCTGCGAATTATCAAAAGCAACAAGTCTGCTGGATTTCAACTCATGACCTCTACTATTATGTCATAAACGGCCTATCACCATATACAGGCGCTGACTTAAAGGCATACAAAAGTCGTGATGCATACCAGTATTTTGTAGTTGGCTGGGTAACCAATGCCAGATGTTATGTCTGTGTAAAGACTTCAATCCCCCCAATCTGAAGGAAAATACAAATTACAGTTTGAAGTCTTTACACCGGCGCTGGAGGCTACCTTGTAATGGCGAAGGTAAGACATTATGTTCTTTCATTGAAGTAACTTGCACACACTGACAGGCTGCCTAAACTCTCTTTTGTTAGGCTAGCAGGCTAGGCTAAACCGGTAGCGTTGTGGTCTCTGTCTCATAACTGCTATTTTTAGCGACAGAGAATGTTGCTCTCGTAAGTAGCTGAGTTAAAAAACATCTAAAGCTTGCAAACTCACCTTGTACAAAATGTTCCCTCCTGAATACTTCGAGTGTTGACAGTCTTTGCGGTTAATTGCAGTTATCCACAGCCGCCTCTTCTCCGCCTCAAAGGGAATGTGGTGAAACGCTACATTGGGGTTATGTTCTTTTCTGTTGGCACAGCCCACAGCACAACAAGAGAGAATAATCTGTCAAAACAAAACTGAATTAAATAAAATAACTTGATCTATTAACGTATACAATAGCTCGAATACAGCGACTGTTTTATTTTACTTCCGCCATCCATCATGAACGAAGCTTCATTTCTTGGATTTTGCTGCCATCAAAACATTGGTTCCACTGTCATGTTTCACACGGACCCTTATTGTGACGCACATGCAACGAAGATTGACAAAAACCTTTTTTTATTTGTTCCATTTTAAGGTTTTTGGAAATTAGATTACATTTTTTACAAGACTGCAGTGGACATGTTGTATAGTTATATATTTATGATATGCTTTTACTTTCTTAGTTTTTTGTGGTTGTTTCAGTTGGTTCTGGAATAAAGTACCAGTGTTTGTCATTTTTAAACATTAAAAAAATATATATATTTTATTTTATTTTACATTTTTATATTTTTTGGCTATTACCATTTAATCGAGTCATTAGATTAATTGAATGCAAACAATAATTGATTGCTGGGCCTCTGAAGTAGAACTTCCAAAAGTAAAAGAAAAATAAGAAGAAAAAAAACCCAGATTAAATTGAGAAAAATGCTGACAGTGAGTATAAATACAACAAATAAACAGTTCATGGTTATATTTTTCATTGAGTAAGAAATCCAGATTGCTCTGTAGCACTGATCTGGTTTTGTGATTTGCTTCACATACTTTTTAGACATTTATTTGGACATGCTGACAGCTGGTAAAAGTGGATTTTTCTTGTTCTGTGTTTTTATTGTATGCATGTGAGTATTACAGCAGAACAGTGTGATTGCAACCGTACTAACATGTGAATCTCAGCTCACCTCTGGATTTTAAGACCTCCCTCCCCTTCTCGTTTTTCTTTCCCAGATACAACCTGTTCATCGTCTTGTACCCGTTGGGAGTCATTGGAGAGCTGCTAACCATTTATGCCGCTCTGCCGTTTGTACGCAGAACTGGAATGTACTCCATGAGGCTTCCCAACAAGTATAACGTGTCGTTCGACTACTACTACTGCCTCATCATCGTCATGCTGTCGTACATCCCACGTAAGGAGCATTTTCACGAAAACACACTGAACTCACCCTATAAAGAACATTCTCCTTTTTAAGGACCACATTCAAATTTTCTATGAATGCACGTATGAACCTTGATTAAAACCTCTTACCAGCCTTATGTCCTGAGTCTGGGATGTAGATTACATGATTTTAATGAAACTTACATCAACAGCTCACACATTAATGCACCTCCACTTGTCATATATCAAATTACATTGAACAAACTCATCTCTTTAAATATATAAATCATGCTGAAGTACAACAGCAACATCACAGGATGTTTTACAGAAAATGTAAATAGGAGAAATTGGACTTATCTTACCTTTGAAGGCTGTTATCTGATCAATCATATGTCAATGTTCCAATAAATAAGGTGGCATTCATAATACTGGTTAACAATTTGAAAAAAAAAATTGAGTTAAATGTTTATGCTGTTTCAAACTAAACTTGTCATGCTAATTCCAGAATTGCAGTCAGTTTTTCTCAAGCACATCGAGTGTTTTCTTCACAGCTCAACCCCTAGATAAGCAAAATTCCACTGATTAGCTGTAGCTAGACTTATGATTGGACTCATCTACAGCTATGTGGGAACTTGTTTGTGCAGTTACCATGGAGACAGTGGGGTGAGAGGTGTGTGCAGCTCCCAATAGGGCAGTACAATTACAGTAGACATATCCTTTGTAAAAACATAATAGTGTTAAATAAACATGGTGGTCATGTCTGTTTCTTTCATATTTCATTGAATGTCAGTATTTGAAAATTGTCATAAAACCAGCACATACCTGTTAAGTGCAGTATTTTTCATATGTTTTAAGAAAACAGGAAACCTATAGTTGAAAAACTTGATGTAATAGAAAAAAACTGAGATCATTCTTGGATTCCACACCCAAGAATTAGTTAAAGACAGCTGTCAGGCCTAACTTAAGAAAAACTGTGTTCTCCAGTGTAATCGGTGGTGACAGGCAGATAAACAATGAGCTGCTGAACACCAGGATATATGTTGTATCTGTACAATCTGTTGTATAAAATGCATCCAGTAGTTTTAATTAATAGAAAATACCTGATATATAAGTGTTGATAAATGATCGTCCCTGCCATTCACTCCCAAAAACAATATATTGTAAAACATTATGTATGGAGCTCCTTATGTCCCAAAAGGTGATGTCTTTCTTCTATGGTGTTTCTGTAAGTCATCACATGTGAAATAGATGAGCTACGTATCCCTGTTTAACATTTGATATTGTGATAATATGTTATTTCTTGAGAGAAAGATATCACATGCAAGCAAGAAAAGTGCTGACATATGTTATTGTTTCATAGAAATTACAATTAACAAGTATTCAGAGAATGTCTAATCTCACCCCTATTTTGTGCCAATCTCATGTTTCTATGACAACCCGTTCTTGAATTGGAGCCTATAATGTGATGTTGACCTTTCTGCTAAATGTGACCTTGACCTTTGACCTTTTGCAATATTGATAATTTTGTTATATGTATATATGCGTCATTGCGTATAATATAATATATCCAGTATTGATTAAGTTGTAGCGTGATATGTCTATGCTTGACACGCACAGTGTTACACAAGTTAATTTTGTGACATGTCACCTTTGACCTCCAGAGATCTCAAAAACTATTGGTTGTAGGTGATAACCCCAATTATGAGAATTGTAGAAATCCTCATTCCACATTGACCCTCTGTTCTTGAGTTATGATTTTGATCTTTTAGCTAATTGTGACCTTGACCTTTACTCAAATTGATCATTGCATCTGATGTGCATACGCTATATGTCCATGCCCAAGTAATTTCATGGTGATATGTCAAGTATTCATTGAGTTATAGCATGATATGTCTCTGCGGACACACACAGACACACACAGATACACACAGCGATTACAATAATCTCACCCAATCAATGTTGGGTGAGATTAAAAAGAGTTATAAATAGTTCTTTTCTCATGTCAATGCCCTTGACTGTGGTGCTGATGAAGATCTGGAGTGAGTCCGATAATGGGACCGGACTGCTCCTGCTGTTTGCAAAATGCTAATGCTAATTTTAATGCTAGGTGTATATTAGGCCGCGTAAAATGCAGACAGAATTTATGTGTGGAGGATTGATTGAAATATTTCAAAATGAATGTAATAAATACATAAACAGACAAAACATTTAATCATAAGGCATACAGTACATATCTGACAAATGTGAAGAAATAAAACCTATAAACTCCCACCCCTTCTCGTTAAATAATTAACAATAATAAGCTAACTATTATAAACATAATGAAATAATTTGATTTGAGATAACACAAGTTAATGTTAACCCGTCAAAAAGACAGGAGAATTACTGTATCTAGTGCTAATCTGTTATTATCATGTTGTGCTGACATTTTATCATGGGGGAACGAAATGTTATCATGCGTAAACAAGATAAGATAACATGCTTATCTGGTGGAAACTAGATATTATCTGATGCAACATGTAGTTATATCATCTTGTGGGAACACAATTTCATGCAAACATAATAATAATAATAACAATAATAATAATAATAATTCCCACATCAGACCTTTCTGTGTGGAGTTTCTCACTGAAAACATACTCTTTAGGTAATTATGTGTTGTTGTGTGTTTATGTGTTTAGGTAATTATGTATGTTCAGTGTTTTTTGTTTGTTCCTCAGCAACGTTCTGCAAAAACTACTAGACCAATTTCCATTAAAATCATCATAATGATAAGAGAAAGGGAAAATGAGAAATGTCCTTTTCATTCCTGTATACTCCATACTACTTTATACTTTATTAATCCCCATGGGGAAATTCAAAGAGGTCAAAATGCTTATCTTTCAGTTCTGCATCTTATGTGTATAGGTTTTGACGTATTGTTGACTGAAGAGGCCAGAGGTCACTGGGTCAACACCTAAAAAACTAAAATGGACTACACCAGAAAAACCAGTAGAGGTAGAGATTTAGTTACTATTATTGACAGATAGGAAACCTGTCATGGGCTCCAAAATTGTATCATGACCTTTGACCTTGAAAGGTCAAAATCAAGGTCACATGATTTTACACGGTCGTAACTCCAAAAAGAGTGGTAATAAGTACTCAGTTACTATTGTTGACAGATAGTAAACTACATGTAGGCACCAAAATGGTATCAAGACCTTTGACCTTGGGGAATCTTGAAAGATCAAACCCATAGTCTCACATTTTGAGTGGATTAAAAGCTAAAATGTTTGCCAGGGGTGGGATCTGTTGTGCCTGGCACTACTCGTTTTAAGTGTGATTAGATGTTTGGACTAGAATTGAGGAAAAAAGTACATTTGGTAATATTTTTTTGCAGTGCACTAACAGCCATTTGTGGAACGCTGTGTATCTCCAGTGTTTCCTCAGCTCTACTTCCACATGCTTCGGCAGAGAAGGAGGGTGCTACATGGGGAAGTCATAGTGGAGAAGGACGACTAGAAAAACACCACCTCCTGCCATCGTTTGAGCCAGCCTGCCTCCACATCACACCTCATCTCCCCACACCACCTTCACCTGCTCATCCTCAGCACCATCGGCCGATAACATCACACACCTTTACCGCACAAAACCGGAAAATCCACAGCATCTGAGAGAAAGACACCAAACAGCCAGTGCTTAAATGGGAATAAATGACAAACCCACAGGGAGTTCATCAGTCCTGAATGAATTCCTGTTAAGGTGCAAATCGTGTTTACAATCCCAGTTTTCCTGGAGCGTTTTTGCAGCGTAGCTTTCAGTGAGACTTGAACACACCAACCCAAGCACTGCACACCTGACAGAAACACACACAGTGATCATTGAAAAACAGAATCCAAAAACAGAATCACAACACTGCACCGCACCGCCCTCTGAGTGAGAAACTAAAGGCTTTCAGGGAAACGTGAATGTGTAAGGAAGATTGTAGGTTGTGTCTCCTGAGTTGTGCCCACTCCCACCCCTCCCCCTCAACTCATCTAATTGGCAGATTTATATTATAATCTAAATAAATGTATTCCACCACAGTGATTTTATACAAAAAAAAAATAGTGTGGTTGTACAAAGCAAGCTTTAAAAAATACAAAATTAGTTCGATCATACCTCAACAATAAATCGACATGTAGACAATACGCTGCTTCTTTTGTGTATGTTTGTTTTACCTTATGTGTAAATGATGCAATGTGAAATGAGCAGTTTAGCATAATCTATTTCTTAAACATTATTTATTCACATACTGTCACAACTTAACATTTGTCCACTTGGCTCAGCTCGTGCATTCTTTTATGTTGCTTTAATGTTTACGATGTCAATTTATTTTACAAGAGTGCATCTTAAGCAAATTTTGAGTCTTCAGAAAGTAGTTTTTTCTTTCCGTAGGCTGCTGTAGGTGACAGTACACTTCAGATTTATGTGAGCACTCACAGTCTTCAGTCTGTTTTGTTTGTTTTTTAGCCCAAATAATCTGATTCCCTCCTACTAAAGGTGCTATTGTAAGATCATTTAATCTTCTGTGCAGCTGAAGGAGTGACTGTGATTGGAGTTGACCTAAAGTAAGAAAACAGGATGTGAAAGGATTGAGAAGAAATGCAACGACTTAAGTAAGGTTAGCCAAATAGTCTAAACAATCTATGAAACTGACAGTATATAGTGATTTTAAAGAAGAACACAATAATTAAAGTCAATGTTAAAACTCACTGCACCACTTATTACAATAGAAATGTGAAAATACCTTTTGTTCAAATTCAATAAACTAAATTATACAATACTGTGGAGAGTTTTGTGATGACCTTCACTGAGTTTAAATGACAAATGCAGACATTTTCAGTGGCTTTTTATGATTTTTTTTAAAAACATTTTATTTATTGGTGAATGTTTCCTTCATGTTGCTGTTGTAGCGTTTCTTAACCCTCAAGTGTTTTGTTTAAACAGGAAACAGTATTTACCTGAGTGCAAAAAATGGCACAATTGATACTTCTAGGTAGGATCAACAGATTCTTATTCATAAACATACATCTCTATTAATGAATCCCATAATCACAAAATGCCATATGCAGATTATTAAACTGTAAAAGTGTAATTTTTGTGAAATTACTTCATTTGTTCTGACTCATATAAAACACAATGCTATATAGACATTCATGAGGTTAGATACCAGTTTCCTCCAATATAGTAGCATATCAGCGACATGGTTTTTACGCATCATTTTGCACCTTTCTTCTTATTTTGAGACAATTACATATAATGAAAACCACTACGGTAAGTCCTTCATGAAGTTTAGATTTTCCTACAAAAATTGCATAATGAAATATACATTCAGATATTCAGTTGCATGTGGAATACAGTTGTATAAAATGTACTTAAAACCATAAAAATATTCTTAAAAATCAACTACCAAGACACAGATTCTCCTGTTGCTCTAACTGCCCTTTGGTATTGCACTTGCTGGTGGACATTGTTCACTTTGGAGGATAAAGGCGGCATCATCATCATCCTCATCATCAGTGAGAAGTTTGCTGCCCTTGGGTTCGTTTCAAGATCGTCCCTCTGCGCTCTCCGTGCGGACTGTCCATGTGCTGTCTGTGGACCGGTGCCACATGGTGGGGGGAGTGTAACTGCTCACTGCAAACTCCCCTCAAGACTCTGCTACGATCCAGGGGAACTCGCTGCACAGACACAGACACAGATGTCAGGAAAACACACTTCACAGTCCTGGTAATGTCTGCACATCCAGCTGCATGTTTACAGACAATATATAGGTTTTCATGACTTGTCAACATCATGACCCTGAAGTACATGAAGAGAAGTGGACTTGAAATTAATTGATATATGAAAATGAAACAGAAACCATGTCAAACTAAATTATTATTAAGAACATACAGTTGTGGAAAAAATTATTACACCTTTAAAAGTTACCAAAAACAACACTTATGCATTCAAGCACTATTGCCTGTGTGTATCATGTGTCTAAAACAGACAGAAAAGAAAACATGGAATGAATAAAAGCACTGTTTTTGCCATAGATGCTGATGTGAAAACTGAAGTGATTTTGATTATTATCAAGAAAACAGAGAAAATGGATAGATATCAGCTCTGGAATTAAACTAGTATGAGCCATTTTGGTTGTTATTATATCTGTCCAAACAAATGAACCACCCAGTCAGTGTGTCAATTTTCATGTAATAGTTCAGGTATTCACTTTTTACAACAGGAGGGTAAACAGTGAGAAAAACACACCCTCAACTCCAACTGTCCAACTCATTTTAGTTCACGGATTACATGCAAAGTGGCCAGACCAGTAAAATAATAACATAATAACTTATAAATAATGAGAACTCTAAACATTTGTATGTGTTTTAGAGTGAAATAAGTACAATTGCATTGTGAAAATGTCTACATGTACCAAGTATCCTTTAAGAAATGTGAATAATATAAATAAACTCAGATTTCGTAACAATTTAAATAATATTATACTTCAACTTATCATTTATATATCTGTTTTACTGTACACAGTGGATCTATAAAGGCTATTATACCTGTATAGGCTAATTATTGTTATAGTTTTGAAGTTTGGAATTAAAATGAGTGTAACACTATTGACTGTTAATATAATCAGTGTAGTTTTTCCATTTCATTAATTCAGCCCATGTGTTTGACATTCCTGCTCTAGTCAGATCTGGGGTCACGGAGGACAAAGGTTGGAATATCAGTTTTACAGTCCACTCTTCAAGATGGGGGGAAAACCCAGTGCTCCAAAAGTGATGTGATTATTGTGCTATTATATTTCACTGCTGGTTTGACTTTACGCCCATTGATTTGGCTCAAGGTCATACACCCAACATTTCTGAGCCTTAACCTTACTTTCATGTTTAGGAAATATCCACAGGTCTAATGTTTCAGTTTTACATTGTCAGCTGTACAAATAAATTTGATTTCTTTGCATCTTAAAACATATATTTTGACAAAAAAAAAAAAAGAGTCATTTGTTTTGTTAACATACTTTTTTTCTGTATACTTTCCAAAAACACAAAACATCCTTACAAACCATTTATATAAACTTTAGTCCCCTCACACACAATCAACTGTTTTTAATATAAACTATGATATTTACAGGCCAAACAAGGAATTTGTTAACTGTAAAAATAAGTGATACATATATTGTAATAATCAATATGTAGTAATGAATAAAAAATAAATAAGTTGAGAGAAACCCGAACTTAAACTTACAGTATAACAACCTATAATAATGGGGCAAGACCATAGCTGAGTAAATAAAGGTGAGTGTTAAAGGAGCTTTAGAGATAAACCCAAAATGCACAAAGGTAATAGAACAGCAGCCAGATACGTACTGGTCTCCATTTCCTTCTCACAAATGTAGCTTATGAGATCTTCACAGAAGAAATCATTCCATAACCCTTCATGGATGAGACCTGCACAGTCCTCTCCCATCTCATGGCCGTGGCCCCAGTTGTCAGGTTGACCAGGCTTCCACTTTCTGCAGGGAGACAACAGGGGGCGATCACACACTAAAGTTATACTCAAACAATCTGCAGGAAAACCACAAAGATGTGGATGTGAAAGATGTTGATTTTGTTTCAGAGGGTGGAGGTAGTTGATGGGTGGAATCTAACATGCATCGCAGCACAAATAGTTTCAGGAATCTGACATTTTCAAAAGAATCTGAGGGTTTATTTGAGATGTTTAATGTAACTGAGAACCAAAACTGAATCTGTAAATTGGGTTTGCTTTTTCTGGACAGCAGCAGTGTGAAGTCTGGAAAAAAGTATCCATCCTAAAGAGCTTTTGTGATTCATTACTGACGTGAAAGCAGGTTGAGTGCCATCCAGCCAGCGCCACACATCCTCCTCCTCCCTGTCGGTCAGACCCATCCAGAAGTAGCCTTTCCCAAACGTCTGTTTCTTCAGCCATTGCTGAGGTTGCATGAGGACAGGACAAGCAGAGTCAGAACTAAGAGGATGCTCCGCATATTACACAGTAACGGCTCAGTTCATACTAACTGCAAATTAGATAAGAGTTGAATAAGACTTCACTGAAGTGACTGTCAGTCATCACCTGTTCATCCATATCATTGATGATCAACAATGAAGCTGACTTAGATTCACAGGTTGCTTTTGAGTCATCAAAACTATGCAGGTCTTTGGAGAAGTAGTAGCACTTGTTTCTGTAGTTTAACCACTCAACAGGACATCCTGCCAGAAAAATTATATATCATTATACTATTGAGGTAACCTTTAAAAACAAGTTCATGTACAGGGTGACCATAATATTTCTTCACAATTGAACACTTGTATTACAAAAGCAAATGAAAAGACAAATCAGTGAAAATAAGTCCAAACTGAAAGGTAGATTTTTTTTTATGTTGGAACAAATAAAGCCATGTAAATTAAGTAATGCATCATTTCAGGACCTCATTGGCTGATTGATAGTGGTAAGCTATACACATAAAGTTAAATCTATATAAATGTAAACCAGGTGCACTTTACCTGGAGCCCATAATGTCGGAGCTACTGCCTCATCCTGCAGAGACACAGGACCCAAAGGAATTACTGGACCTCGGAATGGCAGTCCTGGTTGTCCCGGCGGTCCCGCTGGCCCTGCAGGTCCCACAGGTCCTGGTAATCCCCTTGGCCCCTGCTCACCAGCAGGCCCCATCGGGCCCCGTATACCTGGAGGACCTTGTGCCCCCTGAGGACCAGGCTGTCCATCTCTTCCAGGAAGACCTGCAGTACCTGGTTCACCTTTAGATCCAGGTGGTCCTTGTCTGCCTCCCGATCCTCGAGAGCCCTTGGAACCAGGGCTGCCAGGTACACCTGGAAGACCCTTCAACCCAGGCAGACCCGGTGGTCCTGGAATCCCCTGCTCGCCTCTGGGCCCCCTTATGCCAGCTCCACCTTTTTCTCCTTTCTCTCCTTTTGAACCAGTCTGACCAGGTGGTCCCTGGGATCCTTTGTCGCCTCTTGGTCCTCTGGGACCAGGGGGACCTGAAAAAATAAAGAAGAATAATACTACATTGTGACAAGTTGTTCTTATACTCTTTTAAGTGAGATCATGAACATATAAAATCTGAAGTAACGGTTTGTTTTGCTGTCTGACATCACATTATCACAATGAGGATCCAACACAACTAGCAGGATTACACTGGGCCCATGTTAGACATTCTGTTGATATCTGTGCTTACATGAAAACAAATATTTGTAACATCCATAATCCATTGTGTTCTAGTATATCTGTGCCCATTTAATTTAGTTCATGCATATCCACTTTGCTAATGTTAATATTCAATTACTTGTAACTCTTATATTAGAATAAATGTGATATGTAAATATATATCATGCTGCAAGCAAAAGTTTCATATTTACCTTGTCTTTAAATATGCTTGATGCCTGGGTCCCATCAGAATCAGTATGAGCCCATGCTACTTCACTACATGCATTTTATCATGAACTGTTTTGATTAAGAGACCTCTAGTGGCAGACAGTACATACTGCTAACAGTCATACTCCATTCACTTAATTTTTCTCTCTTGCAAACAAACTAAATATGGATTAGGATTAACTAAGAAATTATTATTAGTAGTTATATTCTTTCATTTAAAATGATATAACTTAACAGCATAGTATAATAAAGCCATAGATAACACACCTTGTAAAATGGTGAAGTTGGTTATTAGTTGGGAGTGCTTGGTGTCCACTAACTTCATCTCCTCCATAACATAAGACAGATTAGTGACCTCTTTGTCCAATCGTGCTGCCAGATCTTCCTGCTGGGACCTCAGATTGGCTCCGTCTGTCCTCATATCTGTCATAGTGTGGTTGAGGTTTAACAGGAAGTCTGAGTGATGGCCAACTGTTTCTGAACATGTGCGCAGCTCATTCAGGTTAAGGTTAATGGCACCAAGCAGCTGTGTAGTGAAGCTGATGTTGCCAGTCACACGGTCTATACTCTGTTCTGACTCATCCAGCCGCACCTCCAGTCGATCAAACTTAGTGGAAGTAATGTTGCCAAAGTCTCTCTGGTGGTCCATGAGCTCCCTCAGGGTCTGGTCGTGGGCATCTGTCAGAGTGCTGGTGTTCTGGAGCTGGCTGGTCATAAATGCCAGTTGTGATCCCACTTCCTCCAGGCTGTCATTGTTAGCTTTTGCTAGAACAGAAACATTACTGGCCAAGACTTGCAGGTTCTCCACCTTGCTTCGCAGCCACTGGGCATCTGAAGAAGCTTGTAACGCTAACTGCTCAAGGCTCTGAAAGTCATTGCGCATTTTCTGGATAGCCTGGCTGGTGTCATCCACTGAGCGCTGCAGAGCAGCGATGTGCCCCCTCTGTTGGGCCTGAGTCATGTTTAGACTGCTGATGCTAATCAGGGCCTGGTTTTGGAGTTTTACCTGCTGCTGGACTTCTTTCTGCAATCTTACCGTGTCATCCTGGAGACCCTCGATGAGGCTGCTGTAGGACTGCAGGGTGCCGTTTACAGAGCGTAAGGTGGCTGCGTTGCTGTCTACCAGTCCCTGAATAGAGCCATGGCTACCCTGGATTTCTGAACCAATGTTTTGCAGCTGACTCAGCTTAACTTGATCACTGTGGATGTGTTCCTGCACCGCAGACAGCTGCCTTTGGAGAGTCCAGATGTTGTTCTTAAAAGCCTGGATCTCTGTGGTGGTATTGTCCGACTTTTCCCCAGTTTGATCATCTAAGAAAGAGATTTGTAAAATGACAAACTATGACAGACTCTGGCTGTGGTATTTTCTTAAATGTAAACCTCAAGACATCAAACTTACCAAGCTTTTTCAAGTCCTTTTCAACGGCATTAATCTTCCCACCATAGTTTGCAATGCCTTCAGATACAGTGTCAACTCTTTGTACCACTGTAAGAAAAACGAGATAGGTAGGACACAACGTTAGTGCTTGATCGCAGGCTCCATTCTTTATTAACAGGGATGACAGAATGGCCTGCAACCACAGACAACATATATAAAAGGGATAAGGAAGGAAACCAATGGCCGATACTATAAGAGATGTGTCTACATGTCTGGTAGGCATGTAATAATGTTGGACCTGATTAATGTAATCACTCGGATCAGGCCAGATTTACTATGCGACACAGAAATTTGGAACAGTAGTGCCATTAAAATCAGGTAATCAGACAGAACGAGTTGGGGACTGAGACAGATCGAGGGAAGGAAAGAAAACCTTGATTCAGCAAAGTTTGAGTGGGTGGTCAGTGACAGAGACTGAGGTTGGAGGTGGAAAAGAAGTGCATAGGGAGACACTGGCAAGAGCCCTAGGGGACAGGAAGTGACCTAGGGGGGTCCTCAGTAAACAGGCGGATCAAAGACAGCATGGAGGAGACAGACGCTGTGGCAAAGGAGGCTCTTCACGCCCCCACAGGCGACACCAGCGTTCATTTCCTCTGGAATGTGTCTGGGATTCCAGGGAATCAGCCCACTTCTACCACCGGCCTCGCCGGGGGGACACATCCTTTAAGTGGAGCCAGCATGGGCTCCTCTGCTGGGAATCCCATCTGTTTGTTCCAGCAGTTAAGAACAACAGTTTAGTCACAAAGCTTTTGCCATGAAAGACCACATCACCAGCAGGACAAAATCAGCTCTTTTAAATCAATCCATCCCTCCAATTATAGATCCACATAAGCCCTCTGACATATGATATATGCCATTGTTTGACTCAATACAGTACTCTGTTTACTACTAGATTATATTATATGTACATTAAACTTAAGACTAAAGGCCATTCTTTGGTTTACAGGCTGAAAAGAAGAGAGGTCTTGATGTTATGGAAAAACTTAAGTAACTGACATCAAGATGTTCAGGAAACACCAAAGTGAATGTTTAACTAACACTGTCAAAGCTGCTTCTTGTCTCCCTTATTCATCCTGTTAGAAACCTAATGAAAATTGTCTCACGGAACAAATAAACATACTTAAAACCATTCCAACCAATAAAATTATCCTCAGATTACCACATTATTTTAGTTAGGAGAGAAAATGGTCAGTTGCAGAGTGAATGTTCCCCACAAAAAACTAAATGGGACACCTTTTCCACACACAGGATGTACAGTCCAACATGACACAATACAAAAGGCACTTTGACTTCAAGTCCAGAAGCAAAAGCAGAGGCTGCATCTATGGCTCATTGTTTCCTTCACCTTCTCTTTCCGGAGGAATAACACAAACATAAGAAATCTATCACAAATTCTGTTCTGCACCTTGCCCACATTTAATGTTCAGTGAGTCTTCTTGCATCACACAACTGCAAAAACAAGTATAAAAACTATGAGCAAGGAAATTACAGCAGGACTGCAAAGGGGCCTTATAAAGTATATCCAAATGTTGTAGAACTCAGCAGTTTTGTATTAGTTTGGACATCTCCATCTCTTGTGTGGGTGGTTTTAAAACTCTCTGTCAACTCTATCCAGGATGTCTAGTAAAATCATTTTTCCCTAAACATGTAAAGTCAGAAACTATTACCAGTTGACAAATTTATAACCGTTTGCCCCTGGTACTTTTTTCAGGGATGACATCCTTTCACTAAATGTGCAAATAGTAAAACTGATCAAATGCAAAGTGATACAGAAGATGCTGGAGCTTTCAAATCAAGATTTCAATGCCTTCAATGCTAAATGTCTCTTTGGTCATTTGTTTTGATCCCAGTTGTCTGTACAGTTACATTTCCATTTTACTGCAGGTTTGACTCCACAGTTAATGTTCTCATTCAGTCACTATTTGTGATGTCTTAGTGGAAATAAATGTGATTTAAATCATTAGGAACCCAGAGAATGACCTCATATTGCCTTTGGTCTTGTCAAGCAATGGGCGGGGGTGTGTGGGGGGGTGAGGGGCATATTTAAGGTTAAACAGCATCAAAACAAAAGGAGCCACATAATGGATGTTTCTGTGGGTCAGTGATGAAGGACAGAGAGAGGCACACATGTTAAGAGCATAGAGCACTCTGGGTTTCACTACATAACCATCTGGACCTGGGAGTGTGTTTAGGCTGAACTGTGGTTCCCTTGACAGAGCAGCACTTCAGTGCCAGTAAAAACCCAATTTCAGTGGGTTATGCTGGAGTTGCACTGAGTTCACTCGCTGCTCATCTGGGATCAATTAGACCTGCATGAAAACATGCAGCACGGAACAAGTAGGACTGACTGAGCTCAGAGAGTAACGGGGCATCATTGTTAATGTAGTCAAGAATCACTGATAACCCCTGGACATGTACCTTCATGCCATTTTCTTAAATTGAAATTAAGTGGGGAATATATGCAGCAACATATGGGAATGTTTAACACAACTATGGCAGGAACATTCAGAGTTCAGTTGTATGAAGGACAACAGGGGCTGCTGCCTAACCGAAAAATGTGAAATTGCTAACCAGGAAGTTCATCACCAGAGAGAGTGTAGCCTTTCCCTACAGGACCTTGGGTTGTTGAAATAAAGAGTGTTGGGGAATTGACTGAGGGGAACTACATACAAAATTCACAGAGAATGGAGATAAATAGTCAGATGGTGAAACTTAATGGGTTAGTTCAAAGCAGTGTATACAGTGGTGGAAAATAATTTTTGACATCCCATGCATTTGTAAAATATTACATTAAGAATCCTCCTTCAGTCTTCAACCCTTCTACCAATTCTCCAAAACCCCATGCTCCCCTCTGCACATGCAAAGTTCTATCAAGGTCAAAACTGGATGTTTCAGTAGATAGTGAAACCCATTTAAGACATATGTTTTAAGTCAAGAATTTACTTTTGTTATCTTTCTTATTAAAAATTAGCAAAAAAGTGCATTTGTCAGTGTCTGTCTGATGCAGCAAAACATTCTCACACAAAAAAGATTTTGAAAATATTTCAAATATTTTATAACAATTTTTGAGATTATGTAAAATATTAAGGGTGCTCAAAAACGTTTTTCCACTACTGTGGACAGTACAGAAAGTACAGGAAGAATTCTATACCAATGGGATTTGATAATTACCCAGATGATGTTTGAGGAAGACATGCTGTGGATTATTACTTATATGTAATGATCAGTGTTTATCTGCATTCCATTGGAGTATGAGCGGAAAGACATGACCAACATGACATGCACAGAAAACCAAAAAGGAGACTTTTTTCCAGTGCAATGCACTACAGACAGGTGAAAACCAACAAGTGTCTTAGGGAGGGTCTGAGCCACCATGTACCATCAGAACATCTTCTGTGTGCCTTAGCATCGATTCTACATGTGTCTGATTTGTACTGGAGACATTAAAACACTTTCTTCCAAAATATGTCCTTCATTCGGCATTTTGATGGGATGGGAAAGTAAATAACATGACTTTCACATCATTTCCATATTCATCCAACCATTCACTGAGACCTTGTGCGTGTGTCCATTGTGGTGCTGGAAGAGGCTCAGATCAAATTTTTTCTCTAATTAGCAACTCATCTGAGGATATAGAATATGTTATTGATATTTGTGTGAACTGTGTATCAGTGACCTTTGACAAAGAATTTTTGTTGTGTGTGTGTGTGTGTGTGTGTGGTGGTGGTGGTGGTGGGGGGGGGGTTAGTCCTGTGCTCACATTTTCCATAAATGATCCATTGCCTCCAAATTATGACAACGAATCATTGCCAGAGAACATTCATATCATACTTGGGCATTGCTTAGGCCACTCCAGGGATGAAATACTCTGTTTCTCACACAAGCAAGTCTCCAGTGGGTGCCTACACTGATCAAACAACAGTAATGTTCTTATTCCTTGGCACACAAAGAAACATGAAATTAAATGTTTGGATAGTTGTGCTCTCAACTCAGTGTAAGTGAATAATGACAATGTATTACACTTGTATCACTGAAGTGATGTTTATAGAAATGGTCACTTTAAGTGCATCAGTGTCACAGAGAACAGTCTTACCTTTATATCCAAGTATAGCAACAGCGATGGTGAGTAGAGTACACAGCACATAGAGAAGCGCTATGGAGGTCTTCAATGCCCATTCATTTTTACACTTTGTGCACTGGGTGCCCTCCTGGATCCCTTCACAAAGAGACAGACACATATTTAACTTAAACAGCAGAATAATACAGCAAAATTATTTGCATTTAGTTCTCAATAATGGGATTTTCTCAGGCAAAAATTGGTCAACAAGATAAATGCGGGTAGAGTTTGGTGTTCCAGGACTCCCCATGTCCCACATCTGGACAAACAGCCCTGGAGTCTACATTAAAGAGACCAGCAGTTCCCTTAGGGCCTGAGTGGTGAAGGGGCAAGGGACACAAAAACAAAGCCCCCCACCAATTTGTTTACACTCAGCTACATGCTTATTTCCAGAACTCAGCCTTCATTCAGCAAAAGGCCTTGTTTTCAGTTACTGTCTCTCATGGACACACACATTCTGTCCTTAGCGAAGTACAGGAAGCACTGAAAAAAAACCATGTGAACCGAACAACACGGTATGAACTGTTGCCTTGTCTTCATTGATCTGCTGACTCTAGCTACATTCCAGTAGCGTCAGACCTGAGGACTCAAACTACAGTCTCTGAAATGGCCACAGCTTGTGGTGGGGACACCGGTGGAATATTTCTTTCCAAGGATATCTTTCATGACAGATGAGTGGCGAGATCCACAGTGCTGACGGGAACACAGCTGGGTTTCATTTCCAATTCAGGAAGTGTGTGTCTGTGTGTGTGTGCTGTATGGAAAGGTTGGAGGTGGAGTGTTTGGGTATGTTGGGGGGAGGTTCTGGTTTTCATGCACCTGGGATGAAATTCACTCCACATGCTTGAATATAAAGGAATAAGCACATCACATGAAAACCAGTCAGCAGTCACGACACATCAACCTGTAAAGAGCAGGAATCTTTACATGCCAAAGATCTGGCCACACATCGTGTTCAAATGGATTTTAACTGATGATGTAATGCTGCAATACATTAAAAATCAGTGCTGATTGGCTCTTCAGAGTCACACTGGGAGTTTAGATGCCAAAGTTAACAATTTGACTTGTTCTTATGGGTTTCAAGGGATTGTTAATGATCACTGTGTGTTAGAATTCAGTTAAACATGAGGGCCAGTTGAAGGGTGGTCTCCTCAGTATCTGGCCAACCTGAGAGAGTGAGAGATTTACCGTAAAGAGCGTGGGCAAGTCCGTCAAAAAAAGAGGGATTAACAAAAAAAAGTGTTTTAAATGTAATACTTCCAGGGGTTTGGTTTTTGAACAACTGACAGGACATTTTTTAACTGCATGCCAAAGTACAGCCCTACACTGAATCATCGGCCTAAAGCTGCACGGTTCTGCACTGTGTTCCTAACAGTTTCATTGCATATTTAGTTAAAAGAACCAAAGGGATAATGTGGGAAAAAATAAATGATTTGGAAGAAAGTGAGGAAATGTTTAAGAAACATAATGAGATTCCAGGAAAACCTGTGGAAATAGGAGACAAGAGTTCTTTGTTCCACATTTGTTTGTTTTTCGCTCTTTTACTGTACCATACACCTGAGAGTGACCTCAGCTTTTAAAGCCTCCAAACTTGGCTGATGCTCACTTCCCAATGATGTAAAGAGTCTCCATGGCCTCCTTAAATGTATGAACCCTTTAACAACCATTGTTTTCATGGAACCCTAACCCTAAGGTAAGGTTGCGGCAAGATTTCAGTTTAAAATGGAGGATGATTGAGGCCAATATGCATACATCAGACTTCATTTGAAAGCAAACGTGCATGTATCCAAAGCACAAACTACATCAGTTAAATGTTTTAACATGCACTCTTTTCCTAAACCTAATAGACAGTACACAAACAAAAACCTCTAGTTTTTGTGTTTATCATGTGGATGAAACATATCCTAAAGTAAAGACAGAATAACATTAATTAAAGTTGAAGCTGATAGTGTTTGACTGAAGACAAGTTATGCTACAGACAATATTTAGTAGAGTAATAATAAAAGCACTTCTGGTTATCTATGTGTAGTTATTTTTTTAAACATAATTTTAGGTCAAATGCATCACTCTATCTGTAATAAATATATTTTAACATTCAAACAGGTTAAATGTGTTCAGTGCACTAATCTCAGTTTTGTAATTAAGGCATTTTGCACTATTTTCAGAGTAAAAGAATCACTCCCACTTTTTCACTTTCCTTAATGTTCATTCCAACATTTACTGATTAATTGCTTTATGTTTGATGTTCATTCATTCAGATTCATTTAGGAATTTATCACTCGGACCTCCTGCTTTTAATAAAGTGAAAGTTAATTTCAAATATGCATCATGTTATTTCCATTATCAGACGTTTCCAGTGGTGATGTGAGATAGTACCAGCTGATTATTTGTGTTTTTCCGATGCACACCATTAATATATCATCCTTTAAAAAACTCTGTACTGTATTTTGACCTGACCTAAATGATCTTAAACATGGGTAAATTAGAACCTTTACCATAATCTTAATCATAAAATATGCCACCTTAACATATTGGAGGTTAAGACGTTATTAACAAAAAAAAAACTACTGCAACTGCAAAAACTGCAGCACTGTGTAAAGAACAAGTTACTAAACACAAAAGGATTTAATGCAAATTGGTTACCACAGCTGTGTATGACACATCAGGAGTTACCAAAGTCTTCCCTCGCCACTTACTGTAGTGTAAGCAGAGAAGTGCATTCTGGGAATAGAGCCACAATAAATGATTGCATTTCTGAATCGTTCATAACTGCTGACATGTTTGAAGTGTCAGTTTATGCATGCTTCCACAATAAAGCAAGCATATCAGTTCATCAGTTCACAGTAATCAAAGTCCAAATTTGCTGTTCCAATGCAAACATGTTGACAGTATTTACAAATCTACTGCACTGAAATTATACCAAAACACTTTGTTAACTGTACAAACCATTACACAGGCAAAAGATTTTTTCCATTTCATTACAGCATTGAGTGATGATCTTCAGACACTCAGTGGGTAAGAACAGAAATTTGGGTTGGCTGTCAAATATGGACGACACTTGGCATAATGCAAAACACATGGCTGACAACACGACAAGAAAGCAGCCATTTTTGCTTCACAGCTTCAGTACTCCCCTAGACTTAGGTCTATGTGTGAGCATAGAAAGAACAGACATCACATGTGGCAGCTGTAATCTGTTGGAGTCGAGTGTCGACACACCAGTGGGCTGTCTAAGGCTCTATCAGGGGTCACGACCCGCTTGCTGTTCATTTCCCAGTGGGTTACTTCCTGGATGAGCAGAGCGAGCACAGAAAAGACACAGATGCTGGATGTAAAAACTGAGTAAGTCTTTAGGATAACAACATACAAGTTTTTTTCATTTACGCCAGTCATGTTTGTTTCCCCTAGACATTACAAACTGTCTCTGATAAATGCAGACAAATACGATGAAGGCTTAAATCCAAATCAAATAAAGTGAGAAAATGCATATATCGCCATTCTCCAAATGGCTGTTTTCTTGACAACTGGCCAGATGGATTGGACACTGTCAGGACCAACGTCTTTCACACGTTCTCAAATATCTGTCACACTAACGGAGCCCAGATGCATAAATCCTAACACATGGATAAAATATTGAGGGTTACAGCATAAGAGCCTTGGCTGTGTGTCGTTGGGTGGAATAGACATTGATGATAAAAGATGGGAGATGATTTTCACAGTTCATTATTAAGTTCATTATTTTCTGAATTAATCGAATACAGGTTTGGTGTAGGAAAAAAAATTCAAATAAAAAATAATAATAAAAAAAAAAAAAAAAATCACAGCTTCCCAAGGCTGAGGAAGATGTCATGTTTGATCCACAACTCCAAAATATTAAATTTACTGTTATAGATGAAGAAAGACACCAAAAAGTATTCACGTTAGAAGCTGGAATTAGATCAGTTAGACTTTGTTCATTAAGAATTACTCAAAAAAGTACTCTAGATGATTAACTAATTATCCAAATAGTGGGATATAAGTCACTGCAGCTTTAGATAAAAGTATAAAAAGCTTTAAGGGTAATGTGATGCTTATTTAATATTAAGAAGAAAGAGGGCAGGGCAGTGTGGAAAACCTAAGTGAACACTGACCTCCTTGTTCACAATTTAACATCACAGACTCAATTTCCTTCACATTAAAATCAGACACCGATTCGTCATCTTTCCCCTTCAACTGCACAGTCAAACCGTCACATATTGCCAACAACAACCACAAAAACTACATATTGTCCAGGATGCTCAGACCACAGACTGACAACAACACTTTTACTGGTCATAGCAAAAATAAAAATAATGCTCTAAACGGAAAGTGTCTTTTCTAAAAGAACACCCCGATGGCTTTTTGTAAATGTGAATAGATTGCCTTGTCATTGTGTGTTTGAGTTGAACAAAGCTACTCATTGTTCCTGCAAAACCTCTAAGTTGAAATGGAATCGGGATATCACCTTGATAATGCAGCGTCTCTAAGCCTGTGTCTTTCACCATGATCGTTTCCGAACACAAAGAAATACCGCAGCATCATCTTTTTTTTTTTTTATGTCTCAACATTGCCTTTAATTTGCCACAAAATAACATCAAAGTGGCCACAGCGAGGAGAAGTCCCATTCAAGGAGCTTTCTCATTAAAATACAATGTTTATTTACTGTAAATAGTGGTTGGGATGCTATAGTAACGGACGAGAACACAAAGCTGTGAGCTGAGGTCACACAAACTGTGATTTGGATCCATGCCTTGCCTAAAACACACTCAACCCATTTCCAGGAACCAGAGTGTAGATGCACTCCAAGAGGGCAATCAGTGAATTATACCTGGCACTGAAGACAAAGACAGAAACTCAAGACAAACTGCAGCCGTGGAGGAAACCCTTAGAGCATTGGCTATAATGTAAAAATAGAAATATCAGACGAAGATAAATACTCCAGTAATATATGCAGGGAAGGAGGGGGTTTACTTTGCTGCTTCACGGTTCTGATTTTGAGAGAAAATAACACAGGAAGTGAATTTAAAAGAAGAGGGAAGAGTGGAGTTAAAATGATAAAGGAAAGTGAAAAAGACAGAACAACAGCAAGGAGGGAAAAATAAGGCAAGTCTAATTCATTTTCTGAAACGTTACACTGAATCAATGATCTAAGAAAGGACACGTCATCAGAATGTCTAAAAATTCATAGACACAGCTCATACACTTGTTTGTTTCTGTTTGTACAATAGCAGGCATCTGTAAAGCCATCTGATCTTCATTACTCAAGCAGAAATAAGACGTTTTACAAGATCTCTGATACACTGTAATCGAAGCCAACATGTTTTACAGTCAGGAGGGAGATGATGGCTCAATGAATGACTCATACCTACTCAGCTTTCTCAATGGCCTGCACTGAATCACAAGCTCCAATGTGTGTGGTAGGGAGTGCACTGGGCCATGACAGGCAGTGTTTGTGGACGTAAATCAGTGACTTTTACCTGCATGTTTCATTTTAAAGAGAAACTCCCCATATTACAGTATCTCCTCACACTTAAATACTGGGGTGTTTGATGAATTCCACACGTTGTTTTAATGTACTGTACATGCATGTTGAACCTATACTTTCTCTTGACAATCCACAGTCAATCCATAAAAACATCTTGCATGGTTGCCCTGTTTTATTAGTGACTGTTTAAAAGCCTGGAGAATATGCTTCTTTGATGCTCCACCTGCCAATGATGGAAAGAGAGAAGTGCAAAGTTATACCAAACTCTGTTCATAAGATGACTCCAGGGGCCTCAGAAAACCATCCCTGCTCCATGTGTGGCCTGATTTCAGCTCCAGTTTTTTTTTTTTTTTATTGCATGCGATGGAAACCATACGCCTCCATCATATGAGACAAGTGGGCATGATGCTTGCGGTTGTGAGTAAATGAGGTAGAAGTGAGCAGAGGAGTGAAGACAAGCAAAGGAAAGGATGACATGTGAGGAAAAAAAAAAAGAGAGAGACGTGTGAAACAATGAGAGAAGAGTGGAGAAGTGAGATGACTTAAACATGTGAGAGGTGCAGAGAAAGCGGTGACGGCTGAACCGTAAAAACCAGTAACCCCTGTCACATTCATCCACCACCAGAAGTTGGAAGTTGGAAGGAAGAGCAAAAAGTGTTGCTTCTCTGACAGGATATCTCTAACTGTGCTTTGTATTGACGTCCAATGAAAGGCATTGTCAAAATGTAAAAAAAACAGTATAACAGTATCAGCTCTCGTCGGCTCCAATTGTCTGCCGCCTTGCTGTGGGGGAGCTACGCAGAGCTTTTCTTTTTCCATATAAAGATCTAATTCATCTGTCAGATCTGTTGATACAAAGGCAGGTCTAAAGTGTCTTCGGCAACCAAGTTTGAAGTCAGTACAGAATATTATCCAAGCCTTAATCTAAACATGTAAGCCTTAATGCCACAGAAAAACTTAGAATTCAATTAGTTATGTCACTGTTAAACAACAGGGGTGGGACATAAATCAATGCAAGAACATATTGTATTATACCACAATGATCTGGCACTCCATAGCCAATAGTTTTATGTGAAAATGCAGGCACTCCAGATGAATAGCTGTGCCAATTTGACCAGAAAATGATGACACACATGGAAGCGGATGTTGCAATAAGTGTATTTGTGTTGGAGATGCACTCAGCTAAAAGTCTTTTTTATACTTTCCTCCATCTCATTTGTCAAATTCTGACAATAAAATAGTGTTGGTGTAATGATGTAATAGTGTTGTTGATAGTATTATGAATTACTTTCTGATTTTCTTCCCTATTTGACTATTAGTTATGCATGACATCGTTTTCTTGCAGTATCTGTATAAAGTATGAACATGACATGTACACCCAGAGATCATGAGTCAGCCAACACGATCCAATACAAGTCAATGGAATGTCCTGCATCATTGTGCACCAAGTCTAAGTTGATTTTTCTTTCCTCATTTTTGTGATGTAAAATAATCCTCTACAATCTTTTGCTGTTGAAAAAAAATCTGGTAAAACATAAACCCAAACAAACTGCCCACTCCTCATCCTGGGATAATGACAAATCACAAACTGATAAATGTAGAAAAAAATAAACACTTCAAAATGATTTTCAGATGCATGTAGGCTTCAGCAGCATCCACGGCCTCCCCTGGCCCCGCCCCCTCCCATGAGCCCAGAGGCCCTGCTTGGCTCTGCACAGACTCAGTGCTCGCTGTAGTTACACAAACAGGTCGTCTTTCCAGAAAACTACATCAACAATGGAGTGGGGATCGGGAATGGACTTGCTCAGCTAAGGGATTTGGGGCCCACAGCGTGACTTGGGTTTTAGTTACAAATCAAAACATTTGAGCTAAAGCACCCCAAACGTTGCAGTTCCCTTAGTAAGTGTGTATTTCTTTTAGGCTGTGTGTGTGTGTGGCCCGCTGGTTAATGACCATCACATTAGCATCCAGAACTTGATAGCCTGCCTACGCTCAACTATGAAGGAAACACAACACCATCAGCAAAAAGACGAGACTTCAAAGTGATGGAGTGGGATAAGAAAAACAATAAAAAAGACTTTATCCAATGAAAAAACACATTTTAAAGCTGTTTGTCTTCTTTTCGCTGGTATTCAACAAAGTGGAGTGATCACAAAGCACTGGCATTTCACAATCTGACCAAAGAGTATTTAATCTGGCAACGCATTCCTTATGCAATACAGGAAAAACTGAGAATTTCAATTTCTTTGTAGTCAGTGTTTTCAGTATTAAAGTCGACCCTGATGGAAGGATCCAGAACCTTCCTGCAGGGTCAAGCTGCAAAAAAAAAAAAAAAAAAAAAAAAAAAAAAAAAAAAATTCTGTCTCTGAGCCCAGACTCATCAGATCAAGGTCGGTCCTCTTAGCTCGGATCTCCCACCAGTTGCTTCAGGTGCCAGTCAAAATGTGAAACCCACTACAGAGACCCCCAGTGCTGACAGAGAACTGGCAAGTTCTTCAAAGAAAAATAAACAGTTAAATGTCACCAGTTCGGAGAAAACCAGAAATAAAACAAATAACGTGACATTTTTCCTCTGATGAGCAGCTGGGATAATAAACCACAAAATGGTATTTGAGGCATGCCTTTAACTCACTGCTTTTATTTGTGTGTAATTTGGGAAAATCGTCTGGGAATGCATTCAGGTTTATTCCACTGATTTATCTGTTTTAATCCTTTTAAACAAGTTTGTCGTTAAATATTTACGAGTCTCAGGGTTTGCATGAATAATACATCCTGATCTCCCAAAGTATTTCATCTACCAGGAAGAGTTTGGACACCTTGATCTATTAGTCATGCATGTTCTGGGGCCTCCAAAAAATTAAACCAATCTGATAATATGTTATATTTTTAGGTGTGTGGCAACTTCCTGTGTCCATAACCTTACAATCAGTTCACTGTGGAACCACAAAGCCACTGTTCTTCTACAATACACTATTTGTGTACCTTCAAAACCACAACTCTGCTATTGTAAGTGCAAACAAACAAGACATGCTGATTTAATTTTCACCCTAAACCATGGGTTGAACTGAGGTTTATTCCAATAAATATATTAGAGGGATACATTTAGAGGTTTCCTGCCTCACATTTACATTTATATACAGACATGAAAGCACAACGAATGTTCTCATCAAACTCTTCCCACGAAAGCAAGTAAATGCATTCCTTATAACATCTAACTTTTATTTCAAAGTGGGACCAGATGAACTCTGAAGACCACCTTTTGTTAAATCTAACAACACATACAAGGCTGTAATTCCTATGATGGCCACTACATGCTCACAGCTCTGAATGTACAGAAATGAAGGAGAAATATTTCATCCTTGTGTAGAAATAAGTGAATAAACTATCATAAACCAGCTCATTTTTTATACAAATTGTCCCATCAACAGACTTCAGCTGCTCCTAAGCGGCATCTGAAATGAAAATCTACTGGACTGAAGGTTTTGTTTTGCAAAAATCATGCCACACCAAACCTTGGTCTAAAAGTGTGTGCAGGTTTTTGGACTACATTAACAGAAATACAGCTGTTAAAATGTCTTTGGGATAAGGTTTTTAACAGGGCATGCCCACATCACCACCACATTGGCCACATTCAGCACTGGTGCTGCCACATACAAAGAGGTCTGGTATTAATCAACGCACTTCTTCATTACAGTCAAAGTCCAGTGAATTAACCATTTCCTCTCTGTGAAATCTGCTGCACACTGAGGCAAACGTTCTCTATCTGACCCAATGCTTCTGCTCTCTACCGCTGGCGTCGCTTGTGGGTAATGTTGGTATAACATTATGGTCATCCTGAGTACGCCGCTCTATGATTTTAGGGTTGGTTGTAATAAGAATCTCTATCATTTAACAGTGGCTTTGGAGGGACGAGGAGAGCTGTAAAAGTTGAATATGACTGTGGTTTGTGTATAGTCAGGTGCTTAAAAAGTCTTATAGAGGGCTGAGTCGAGGGTGCTGTTCAGCTTTACATGTTGTAAATTGTAATATTTCTTTGCAACTTGAAGTGATGATAAAGAGTTTAATGTGTTTTATAATCTAGGTGACATTTTGAATAACATCAGATGTTTCTAACATGCAAAATGTCACCAGTGATCTATTTTAGAATTAGGTTTATCAAAGAAGAAGTGTAAAATCAATGTGTTTTGTTTCAAAGGGAACCTTTTCTTTTAGTCTCTGCGTTTAACATCTGGCTAAATAAAATGTAAACCTTATTCCAACCACAATCTTAAGTCTAGCTCATGTTCAGGGTTTGTTTGATTTAATATAATGTTGCATACAGCATATACGCTTCACTAGTTATATGTCAGAAAATGTGCATTGCTCAGAAAGTCTAAGGCTTCAGAATGGAAATGGATAAATTCCACTGACCGGTCTGAACTCCTCAGCACAATAATTTATATATAAAGAGGGAAGAGAAAACCACAAATGAAATGTTCAATTGTTAAATTACACATATTTCACCTAATTGCAGATAAGACTCCAAAGTCAACAGGAAAGAATAGAAAGAGTTGTGGATCTGACGAGTGATGGCGTGATCTGTGAGGGGACTAACAATGGAAACACCATCTTTTATGATGCTTCAAGGGTGTTGGACTTCCTTCTGGGTGGCCCACAAAATCTGTGGTCGGATACAGAGGTGTGGCTTGTCAGTCTGACAGACAACCAGACCTTTGCTGCCGCTCTGGGTTAAGGAAGAAGATTTGTTTCTTCCTGCCAAATCCTGTTCAGGCCGATGTACTCCAGACATGAGGGTGGCACGCTCCTCCACCTTGGAGTTAGAAAGATGAAGCATCACGAAAGACTTGTCAGACATCTGGGCTGTGAATCACACAGAGACATTACCACTTACTGAAACCGGTAATCAACACCAGACAATGGCTTTAAATTACTCGACACAAGTGTTTGTGCAAGGGAATTTAGAAAGTGCTGGAAAAGAAACTCCTTCGAGAATGGGGATTAACAGAATTTATGCTTTGGAAACAGTCTTTTTTTTTTTTTCTAGAAATGCAACATGTACCATGCTGAGCTGGGTAACAGAACACTGCTAAAAGGATTATATGTTATATTATTCCTGCAGTGTAACTAAATAATATTTTTATACCAAGAGGATTACAGATATTTGTGAAGATTGCAGGGTTTGAAAATAAGTGAAAATAAGGAACACAGATGCTACTGTATTTAGGCAGTAGCAGGGTTTTCAAATTCTTTAGAGGATGTTCCCTAAAAGAAGGTTGTTAGAGAAACATTGGCAAGGATGTTAAGAGGTACAGCTGCTGAATGGACAGTATGACAACAAGAATGTCATAATCTATGAGAGTATTTTGTTAAAAATGTCAGAAACTTACTTAGTTTCATGGCAGGTTGCTTTTATCATGTAACATCATATAATGTCATTTCTGTAGTTTTCCTTTATTCAACAATATAATTGACAACAAAGTGACCTAAAACTACTTGACAGATTAGCAGTCTGGTATCTTCTATAAGTCACAATTGCTAAAATATCACCACAGATTCCATAGGCAGCTGAAAACACTTCCCTATCTTATCTTTTTTTTTATCTTTCCTGTGGTAGGACAGTCCTGCTATTGCATATTTCCAACAAGTTAAGTTTATTAGTTGAAACATTTTTGGCTAATGTCCCTATTTTTAGAATTATTCTACCATGCAAAGAGAGGTCGGAAACATTGAACACATGGAGTTCCTGAAAATCAACTATTTACTGTAGTACAAGGTCTGCATATCTGAAATTCAGTCAGGTATGGGATCTTTTGGAGGAACAACAGAAATACTCTTTTTTTTTTTTTTTTTTTTTTTAATTATTTGTAATCAAGTGCAGTATATGCATGACCAGCTTAGTGCACAGCTCTGAAAGGTGCCAGAGAATGAAACGAATGAATTCCCACTGTCTGGAGTCTTAGCCACACATGGAAAATGTGATAGTCATTATGCATCTGACAGGCTTTTGGAGCTCCACACTGTTCCTCTCAGCTTCAACTCCCACTTTTGCAAACCAGGAAGCTGTAGGTTGATCTTGGCAAACCTCAGAGTTGTTTTTTTCACTCTTTCATTAACATCTTGGACTATGAATAACAGATTTAGAGAGTTTTATTACTTATACTAAAGGAGGAGGAATTAGAATCCCCAAATTCATTGTTAAAGTGTGCCTGTGTGTTCTGCTGCCGGAGGTGTTGGAGAAATGGAGGTGATCGTGAACGCATGAGACTCGCATACATAAAATCAGTTAGTGCTACTAAAGTGTGATGTTGTGTGTTATTCTGGGGCTAAAAACACACACGCAGGAACAGCATAGGCACACACCCTGGAGGGAATACAAGATGTAATGCACAAACTTAGCCACTGCAGAACAAAGAACCACGTCTTGCCAAGTTGAACACGGCCTTTTCCATGGGAGGCGTTAAAGAAACGCAGGTGTCTTGGAACACCTCGTTTACTCTCTGCTATTATTTTATTTAATTACTAAATCAATGACTCAGACCCCCTGTTTGAATAGTCCTAAAAGGCACTTAAATAGATCCACAGTGAACTCCAGGAACCCTCCCCTGACAACAGCACGTGGGTCACATCACGGACACTGGGGTTATTATGGTGTGTGAGTGCTGGAGTGGGGACGGGATGGGGTTTGATGCTTTTCCTCACTCTTAAAAGGTGGGTCAGAAAAGTCACTGACACTCAAATGATCACAGTCCAGATTGAAAATAGCAGCTAACTACCCGCACATGTGCTGTTCTGGCAAAAACATCACTGCTACGCCTGCTCTTTGCATCTAGTGCCTGAAGTCATGTTATTGCTGTTTCGTTCGGTTTAATGAAGGCATTACAGAGAGAGAAAGAAAGGAAGGAGCCACAACGTTTGGACAAACCTTTGAAAGGATCTCTCAAAACTCAGATGTTAAAACTGTCTAGTAGCTGCTGTCCAGTACTATAAAGTTGCATTTACTTGTCAGAGGGAATTAATAGTTCTTCTAGACTACATGTTATTAACTGAATTCAACAAATTGCATCTGCAAAAAATGTGGGTAATACCAAACACTTTTTTTTAATACATACATATAACTGCTCTTACAGTTCCCAGGGAGCTGAGGTGATGCCAAAAAGTGGTGTGAAGAGTTGGAAAAACTTTGATAACCATTAAGAATTCAAAATAGCAACCTTTCTGTTGACCAATGCTGATATCTATTTTTACTTACTTATTTAAATTTTTTATACGTTTTACACAAAAGGGGAAAAAAAAATCTCCAATATAAAAAATATTGTTTTTAAGACTATCATCATGTGTTTAAATGAGCAGAAATCCCCTTAATGTATGAAAAGTTGAACAGCAGCCACTCCGCTCCCATCAGTGAAATGTCTTCGGTAGGCCTGTAAGTCAAGCTTCAACAGTCACTGCAACTTATATTATACATATTGTTCTACATTACGCTCATACTTTAACAATGATTTCATGGCACCCTGAAAATTAGGAAGTGCAAACCTTAGTTTTTTATATGTGTTGTGCTGGAATATGATCATAACAATTGGATGCTATATTATTATAACAACCGGCTACATTTGGGGGATATGACATTGACAAAAAAAAAGTCCACGCCTGGATTTAACAAAGCAAATAGTTAAGATCCTTCCACTGGATAATTACCACAGTGATTAATGGTTCACCTACAACAACTTCTTTAACCCTATAGCAGTGATTTCCATCCTTTTTTGGCTTGTAACCACATTTTAACATCACAATTTTCTGGCAACCCCAGACATTCATAACAGAAACTTTTTTTTTTGCTAAAATTAATTTGTCTGCTACATTATGTTGCAAATTAACATTAACTTTAGATGCCATTTAGGTTATATAATATATATTATTATGGGTGGAGGTGTAGATTACTGCACAAAGTGAGAATGTTAATTTTCCTTGGTCAGGATACAATTAATACTGAACCAACAATAACTCAAACTATGAATTATAAAAGAGCTGCAGCATCTGAAAGTTATGTCTTTTATGTATGTGGTTGTCTCTCTCAGTCCACCATATATACTTTTTAATCAGTAAGTTATTTAATTTCATTTATTTGTTATCAATTACTATAAATTCCAGGCGACCCCATGTAGAGACCTGACCCCGAGGTTGAAAAACACTGCCTGATATGATCCATTGAGTAGGTTCTTATTTCTTAAACAACCATTAGTTTGATAGACGGCAAAAACACTGGACTGTGTCTCAGTGGAAAAAGGTCATGTGGTCCGAGGAGTCCAGTTTGACCATGTTCAAGTGATTACCAACTACTGTGTCACCGAGAAAATTAAACACTTGCTTTGTCGGCTCTCACACACACACACACACACACACACACACACACATAAATATAATAGTCGCACTCACATCAGAAAGAAAACTTAAAATTAATAATGCATAACAACTGAGTATTTTTGTTGTTTGTGTTTCCATGTGTAAATAATATCAATGAAAACAAAAAAAAGAGTATATTTGTATATTTCGTTCGTCCTATTGACAATAAGGTTTTTTGTTCCCCATGATATTTAGCAGCATAATTTCATTTGACATCGAATGTTTTCTCTATGTGTGACAGTTTGAAATGAGCTTTTAACATAACATAGCTGCAACTGCAATGTGACTCGTGTTGAAGCGCACCGCAGCACAGGTGCGTGTGTGTGAGTGTGTGTGTGTGTGAGAGTGTGTGTGTGAGTGTTTTAGTTTCTCGGTGACCAACTTAAACCGATTAATGAGGCTCAGTGGTCGGTCAAGATTTTTAAGTCTGAACATAATTTTTTTTCTTCACAATGACCCAGACATAGGCCGTTCCAAAATGACACCACCAGGATTTATCAGGGTTATCTCCCCTAAGGAACAGCAGTTATGTTTTCCCCAAGGTTTGTCTGTCTGGCTTTTAGGAACTGTTGATAGTGGCACAAGGAACAAATGATTACATTCTGGTGGTGGTGGTGGGGAGGGGTATAATGTGCACATGTTTCATTTGGTAGGTTGAGGGCAGGGGTGACTGCCACTTGCAAAAGTGAAAGTGAAACTTATCACTCAATTAGATCTTGGGGGGGGGCTGCATGCTCCAAGTGCTTTTCTAGTTACACATGTATTTGCCACTAGGGTTTAAACTTGAGGAGTGAGAAACACATGTGCAATAGAAGACTGTATAGAGTCCAGTCTCCCATCATCAAACAAGATCGTGAAAAATAAATGCAATTGTGGATGGAAATAAATAACTAATACTAGAAAAGCACTGGGAGAGTACACAAGGTAGATCACCCCACCCCCAATTCGCAAATAAATGTAATCATTTGTTCCTTTTGCCAGAATCTTCATTTTCAGATAATTCCATCCAAATCCATCTATAAGTTTTTGACTTATCTTGCCAACAGACAGACAGATAAACCCCATTGAAAATATAACGTCTGCCGTTCTTTGGCAGATATTATGAAAGTCAATACTGTCCAACAGAATGTTACTGTATATGTTTGTTTTTCAGCAGGGCAATGTATAACAGCACAAAAAGACAACCACATACCAAAAGCATGAAGATTCATTTAGTTGATTTGAGTAGATACCATGTGACAGTCTTCTATGGTTCTCTATTTATACTCATTTAACTGCGACTATTATAAAATTACACTTGAGACTTGCATGAATTTAAATGCACACTGCACCACTGCTACTGTTAACCTGGGATGCTGTAAACTCAAGACAAAAAACAGATTATGTCTTCTGTCGTGATCAAACATCAGTCCTTTTGGCTGATATCCTACATTTCCAGACAGTTGAATTCCTGTTTGAAAGGACTGAATTATGAAAACGAGATAAGACATGTGTACAGAGGAATGAAATCTTATGAAGAGCTGTAGTGTTAAACTAATGTTTTTTAAATTATACACAGTATATAGATATATACACTCCTATGATACAAATGTGTATAGTTTGTACTTCATATAAATAGTTCCAGCTGGATCTTTCACTCTTCCAACCCCCCCCCCCTTTTTTTTTCTTTAACATTACACACAGTCGCACATTCTTATCTTCTAAGAAAAAGTTCCTCTCATGCTTCTCCAAAGTCATCCTTTACTTCACAGTCTTCCCTCACGACCGGCTGTATGTACTCCACCTTCTCCCACTTCCTTTTCACTCCCTTCCCATCCCCTGGGATAAAATACCCTCTTGCCCAGCGCCCCCGTGCTCTTCTTGTTAATTCAGCACTATGATGTTATCTCTCCTCCTGTCTATCCGCTGGTGTGAGATTCTCTCAAAACCAGATAAGAGGAAATCCCTGCTCTATACATCATCTTTCAGTTTGAAGCCCAGGGCCTCAGCTTCGATGGCACGCTCCT
Source organism: Siphamia tubifer (assembly GCA_020466265.1). Lineage (NCBI taxonomy): Eukaryota > Metazoa > Chordata > Actinopteri > Kurtiformes > Apogonidae > Siphamia > Siphamia tubifer. Next base: position 27,105,722 of record CM035802.1, on the reverse strand, counting down.
CCAAAACCTTTAGGAAAACTGTACTCCTTACAGAAATAAGACTTAAACCCGACATGTGAAACTGAGACATAAAGATGGTTTCCATAAACCACTGTCTGACATCTGACTTCATTTTTTAATCATATTATACTACATTGTTTCTGGGTGTCTCCTAGGAAAACATTATTTGTATTGTCTTCCTACATTTTTCTTTCCCTCATTCAGTTAAACACACGCACATTAAATAGGCTTCTTTCTCCTCTTGTCACCACATTAAATACTCCCTTTTTTTGGTTAAACATGCCTTGGGGTGTTTTCAACGTTCCCCTGGGCTGCAGAACTTGTGGGTATAAGCAAAGCATAAGTAGGCCTTGAAGCGAAATGATTAAAGAAGGAAGAGCAGGCAATTGAACTTAGTGAGCAAGGAGCAAAAATATGACAATGCTCCCAGAACCTGATACCAGATGGTAAAAAATCCATAATTCAATCCAATTTGAAGACAGCCTTTGAAGTTTTGATCCAAGTGGAGCGCTTCAGACATTTTGCATCAACAGTGTACCACATACTCCATGAGTCTTTCCATGAAACTGGATTTATTTTGGTATTTGGCACTTTGTAAGCTTTTTTAGACCTAATAAAAAAGACAAATTTAGACATATTTCTCTCCACGATGTATCTAACAATGACCTCAGATAAATGCGGAAAATAGTTGATTATGAATAAAATATTGGGACCAAAAGTAGGAAAGGAAACGCTACCTAATTGTCAGTGAAATGGTCGTTGATAATATTAAAAAAAAGACACTGTTAAGTTTGTTGATCCAAGGTGATTTTCTAATCTAGAAATGCAAGTTTTTTGTGGGTTGCCCATTGTGTCCAATCACGTTATATGTGGAAACTTGTTAATTTAAACACATACAAATCACAAGTGATTTTGCAACAGCGATCAATAGCCTCAGTTCTCACCGCACAGTATTGTTATTTGTCACACACTCTGCTTTGCATATCTACTTTGATACCCAAAATGTACCTGTGAGAGAATAAAGATATTTTAAAAAATAGCGCATAATTTTTGCTTCCTTTTTATTGTGTTACATGCAGATTTTTGTATGTGCATGTAAAAAAAGGATTATGTCTGAAAAGTACTTTCTCCTTTAGCTCAATAAATAGTTATTCTTAATTAAAAAAAAGTGCTTCCAAACTTGCTTCATAACATTAGTCTACATCTTGTTTGAATTTTAAGCCCCTCCGCCCTTTTTTGAGGTACCAGTTTCATAGAAGCACCCACATACAGCATATACTGTAGCTGTTAAAATGAATTATACTTTTCCACATGAGGAAAATAAACAAGTCAATTACATAAAGTAAGCTTCTTAAGTAATAAAAGCCCTGTGTGTTACAGCTGGTTTGTCCCATTACAGCAGGTGACTCCAGTAAGTGCTTTCCCATTTGTGTCTGCATTTTACAACAGGTGTCTGACCTACTGCAAGGTTAGGTCAGGTTTATAATGTTGAAGTCTGGAGCTCCTACATTGGCTCATTTCAACAGAGGAGGTAATTATGAGGCACTTAAAATGTTAAGACAACATTGATATTAAAAGGAATAAGGGGTGGTGGAGTAGCAGAAATGCTAACGCTAGCACAGAGAAAGTACGTCAGTGTAGAAGTTGTTTCGGTTTTCAAAAGTAGAACCTGACATGCAATTTTAAAAGAAGAAAGAGAAAAACCCAAAAAGTCCTTTTAAAGTGCATAGAAATCCCCATCAGACGTTCTGACAACTATCACATGACAGTATGCATTATATTTGTCAGTGTCTGTGAGCTGCTGGCAAGTCATGTTAACACAACCATGTTTGATTCCACATTAACTACGATGGATGAGGTGGTGGGTGATGTGTCATTATGGCTACAGCTAAAGGTGGCTGTGAAGCCGGGGAATGCTCTTTTCACGAACCCACTGGACCGAACCGAGCCCCGGCTGTGCTGACACAGCTGGTTCCAGACACCCCAACACCGCGCTCAGCTCCAGGAATGTTCTGGGTCTTACTGGAGAAAGCATAACAAGTGCAGGAAATAGATTAGTGCATTCTGGGTTCCACACCAGCCACAAACCTCTTGAGTCTGGCCTCTGTAAACCCACATGTGTGGGAACAGGAGAGCAACAGCGGAGGGAGTAAGACCCCAATCCAGACATCGGTGCTGATCCCAGGAGGACCTGCTGCAAGGAGCAATCAGGGCTTGTTATTTCACGGCTGACCCAAAGTTCTACCTGGAAACCAACATGAAAGTCTGATTTCAAAGGGCTGCAGTCCTACAGTATTACCATTCAGCGGGAGGTGGAGCAATTTAGATCAAATGTGGTGTAACGTCTAAGTGTGAAACCATTATTATCTGATCCATTCATGATAGTTATTAATGATCTGTGACGTAACATCTTAAAATGCAGCACTGTGTTCTGCTTCAGTATTTATGCGCGCATCATTTTACCTCATAAAAGGTAAATATAAGGGCTATTGTTTTTTTTTTTTAATGTCTGTCAGGTGACTACCATCTTTAAGTTGAGCTAGATTAATATCCACTGAAATGACAAAAGAATATTTATTTTATGTAGTGCTCACATTCCTGATGTTAGATGTGAAAACATTTTAAGTTTTGTACTATTGATGTTTGATTTGACAGTCATCTTAAAAGCATTCCTGTTTGGTTTTGCTGTCACTCTAAAAGTTGATTTTCCCTGCAAATATTCATGGATTCCAAATATCAATTGTGTCACTGACTAATAAGTGTTATCCATACTGAACAACCCATAATGGAAGTCCTTTTAGTGGAACAGTTTTCAGTCTGAGGGGGGCGATATATGAAATCAGACAGTTTACATGGGCCAGTGGTACTAATTAGCATTCCAAAATGCCCCATGTATTTTTCTTTGGAAAAGGACCAGCATGCATTTGTAGTTTCTCAAACTTTCTTGATTCCGTTGTGACTGCCGGACCCATGGCCTCATGATTATACCAAATCTAAAAGAGTTTTAAGAGTTCATCCAAAGCTCAGGTAGATTTCTTTTTATTCTGATGGCCTTCCGATGTCAACCCCCACAGAAAAATAAATATGTTTAAACCTTGAGCACTGTGGAAGCAATTCCGGCCTGGCTTCAACTTGCCGGAGAAAGAGATGGGATTTCCATATGAACTCACTCAGTGCATTGCTGCTGCTCTGTGTGTGTGTGTGTGTGTGTGTGTGTGTGTGTGTGTGCATTTTCACTTGTTTACAAGTGAGTGGAAAAACGTGTGTTTATGTATGTACAGTATTTGTGTAAATATACAACATGAATGCATGCCTCCTGGATGACGTTTGTATAAGATAGGGAATCAGAAACAGTTCACTCTGTTTAGCAATGTGTGTGTGTGTGTGTGTGTGTGTTTGTGTGTGTGTCATCGGGGCATTCTGACCTGATTGGAAAACGAATGTGTTACTTTGCACATCAGCAAATGTACAAACACTCCTGAATGACTTTATGTGTATTTCAACACATGTTTGTATTTATTCCATATTATACTTCAACACAAACCATTAAGAGGTTTCAATAAAGTCCCAAAGCAGGCCTGAGTTTGCTGATGTATTCCATTTATGCCCTAAATGGTGAAGAACAGAGGACATATCAAAGCTCTCTGTGTTTTTCCTTGCAGATCAGCCAACTTCTTACAACTGAATTTAAGGAATTCAAGGAGATGGGTCAGAACACATGGCATCTCATTATTCCAGTATCTCACCTGACCTAAGCCAAGGAAAAGTTAAAGCTCAACACTTGCTAATCTTTTTTTTACTATAATGTATAAGATCTTAGCCTATTTACCACAAATCCTGCATGTAGAGTCTTGAGTGCTTTTGCAAGATGTTTCCCATTTTCAAATGGACGTACATGAATGTGGGAAAGTCATTCAGTCAAATTAATCTATATAGTTCTGTCTTTTTCAAACTAGCAGGATTAAGTGTCCTCTGTTTATGCATCAAGTCATCCACTTTAAAGCTCAGTGGCTTTCAGGATTTTATAAACCGGACACAGATTTCAACAATCACAGCTTTGACATGTCACAAAAAAATTAAACATTATTGGTCTCATGGGAGAAAGCAACAAATGAAAGCAAAACACACAGAAAGGAAATAAGAGTTTGTTCCCCTTGAGAACTGACATTATGGTGCTAATAGTGGAAGAATTAGGGTTTGTGATGTTTTGCATGAATGCAGCTCTCTTGCACAACAAACCCTCTAGAGTGGTGAGGTGGACCCTCAGAAGCGGCCCCTCCAAACAGCTGCCGTGTCCCTTCGAGGGCCAATGGCACTCAGCTAAGAGTTCAGCAGTTCATTTTTCCTACTCCTCCAAGTGTTAAGAGTTCATCTGAATAAAGTTAAAAGTGAGCTGGATTTGGCTCTGTTGCCCAAAACGCTCTCATCTCACCAGCAACCAGTTCTTGCACACGCTCACGGAGAAAGACAAACAGGATGCCTCTACTCGGGTGACTACGGATGAAAGGGGTTGTGTTTTAACACAGTATGAGATCGTCTCTGACAGCGCTTGCTCGATCAGTAGAGTCAGCTGCCTTCCATCCACTTCCATGGACCTCAGCCCAACTGTGTGTGAATGAGTCATGGTGAAGCAACACCCAAAGTACAGAGACATGGAGGCTCCTGATCCCAAATCAATGTTGAATCAACAGAACATTGATGGAGCACGCGCTACATCTCCAAGGAGAATAATAATGATGTGTCTGAGTGAGTTTAATGAACAGATGATTTTTTTTTTTTTTTTTAGCCAAAAGTGATTGAAAGCATACATTCAAGAGAGCAAGAGAGAAATCACAGAGGAGAGGAGAGGAGAGGAGAGGAGAGGAGAGGAGAGGAGAGGAGAGGAGAGGAGAGGAGAGGAGAGGAGAGGAGAGGAGAGGAGAGGAGAGGAGAGGAGAGGAGAGGAGAGGAGAGGAGAGGAGAGGAGAGGAGAGGAGAGGAGAGGAGAGGAGAGCATTCTAAAGTTGACTAAAATAACAGCTCCACTTTGTAGGAATCAGGAACAACATCTCGTAGAAATGAAATGAAGTGTGTACTGTGAAGTCTAAACATTAAAGAGAACCCTTTTATCTGGAAACATATACTTCTGTTATATGTAACTTTTTTATATTATGTTGTGTAGGGTTTTTTGTATTATCTTATCTGTTCCAATCATGGTGGCAGAAATGTCAGATATTTCTAACCCAAACTTAAATTGCCTGTGTGGTTAGATACTGCACAGATAGTAAAGAGTGTAATTATTTTTTTCCAGTTTGTGTGAACTGACCCTAGGAGTCTTTTTATCCTTATCTTTCCGGTGCTGTCTGGTTCACTGCAGTGTATAAGTCTGCTGGGAAAATCTGAAAACTTCTGATACCCCAGATGGCATTGGAGCCTGGCAGTGTGAATTCCAGACTCCATAGATTAAACTACACAACCACGCTTCATGTGTAACATACACTATCGCTGCACCACAACAGACATATATACAGTGTGTTGACTATGATTTCAGTTTAAGTAATTCTATATTTTTGAGGTCATAAGCAGGTTTTTGTGAGTCAACATGTTTAACTGTCTCAATTTAAGTGGATAAAAGAGAGAGAAAAGAGCTCTGTCTTCTTGATCTGGTGAGCCCTGTCAGCAGTCATTGGGCTTGTGGTGAGGTGGACCTCACAATCTGTCAGCCACATTTATGCTTAACCCCAATTTTGTCCTCACAGGCCAAACCCTGAGTGACCGAGCCAAGTATCAGGCCAGACCAAAGTGAAGCTGTTGGAAATCTGTTCTGATACAAAACGTGCCTTTCTGTGAGCTTCAAATGATCATTGAAGATGAAATGCAAGCAATGTTAGGTACAAAAAAAAAACAAAACAGCCAAGCCCACACACTTTGTGCCTGTAATCCAAAACATTTCATTCTCTTAACAATAAAAGTTTTGTTGTGAGAGCTCCAAGCATGACAGCTTTTATGTTTTCCACCTTCAGAAAAAGTAAAAAAGTCACTTTTCACTTACCGAACCTCTTGTATCCAAAAGACTGTACTTCCTCCTCGTCTGCAAAGTCGTCTGTGTGACATAATCAGAACCATATGACAGAAATAGGTCAGGCACACACGCTATTGGGGGTACGATGTGTTTAAAGACATTGGAAGGACTAGGGGTGACTGCAGAACCACTAAATCAAACAGAACAGCAGGGCAGCATAGACTCTTAATATTGTCCTTGAATGTAGTGATGTCTGTTTGGCAGATGCACTATGAGGATTATGCTGGAGATAGTATGGTATCATCTCTATACTTTATGAGTGTATGTGTGTGTGTGTGTGTGTGTGTGTGTGTGTGTGTGTGTGTGTGTGTGTGTAGAGATAGGAGGTCCAGAGAACTGTAAAACCCACAGGCTGCGGTTTCTCTGGGTTGTTGACAGTAAACCTTAATTACACTCTGCTACACTACACTGAGGACTGGAGTAGAGCACAGAGGACATCACTGGTAATGGTAAACAGATGGAGTTGAAGGGGGTAACATGGGTGAGGGGGAGAGGGACAGGGAGACAGGGAAGGATGAGCTAAGTGTGTGTTTGTTGGTAGGGGGTCGGGGGATTGTTTGTGCCATTAAAGTAGATGAAAAGCCTTTAATACCAAAGGGTTCAGTTCTGCTTGAAGGCTATTTTACTCAAGTTTCTTATGGGAAATGTATGAAGTTTAATGCTGATCCAAATACATTACTTGGCCAGTCTGCAAACCACATGGGCAAGTGGTGCACAATGGACAACATCAGTTATGCGAAATCTTTTGTTGTTTTCTCATGTCATGAACACAAATTCTCAGATATAGAGCCATATGGCAATGTATGATATATACACCCCTAAAGCAGGAATGACGTTGCCATATATCTTAAGGCAACATTAATCATATGCATACATCCTCTATATATATGAAAACATTGGTTTACAGCATAAAATAGGCTCCTCATGGTGTAATGTATGTAATATATATGTATAGCTCATGCAAAAGATTTTCTGCTAAACAATTACAGAAAAAATATTTGACCACCCTTGTTTTCTTCCATTTTTTATTAATTTTAATGCCTGACATAACTAAAGGTAAATTTCTTTGGACAAATATAATGGTAACAACAAAAATAGCTCACAAGATTTTAATTTCATAGCTGATATCTATCAATATTTCATGCTTTTCTTCATAATAACCAAAATTAGTTCAGCGCTTACATCAATATCTATGGCATTTTACTGACAAAAACAGCACTTTTAGGCATTCCGTGTTTTCTTTTCTCTGTTTTAGTCACATGATACAAACAAGAGTAATAATAATTTAATATTTTTTAAGAATATTTTTTGTCTGTGACTGTATAGCAATACACTTTTGCACATAAAGTTGTAATCAAATATATTACCTCTTCACTTTGATGATTGAGACAATGTGATTGATTCATGATAGATAAAACATACCTGGGACTCAGTATGTAATCACTGTACCTGGTCAAAGGTTATTACTGATAGGAATAAAAAGATGGATAGAATGTGTATGAAAAATGTAATTATTCCAACTTCATGGACTTTATTTTGTGTGAGCTAGACATATATCAGTTTAAGAAACTGCCTCAGTGTGTAACTGTATAGTTTATATATACATATTTTCACTTCATATGTGCATCTACTGTTTAATAAAACCACATTTTCCAAAATTCAAGAAGCATTTCAAATGTAGACATGAGATAAAAATCAATCTTCGTGTGTTGTGTCTATCTTGTTTTTACACATTACATTTGCATACAAGTTTAGTGAGGTAACTTGCATGTTAAAGGGACAGGTTCATAGAAACAAAAGCTAATTGTTAAAACATGATTCTATCCTCTTTTTCCTTCAAAGTGATGTAACTAAGTAGTAGGGTGGGGGGGGGGGGGCTTAAACTATTTCACAACTTCTGCACCACAGTATAGTAATGTCATCCAGATGTGAGAGCCGTGGACCACAACGAAATAAACACAAACTCAGTGAAGTTTGTAAAGAATCTAGAAAAAAAACTACACAGTTTACAGACTACATGGACATGAACTATCAGCTGTGAGTTTACCTACCTTTCATGGCGTTTTATAACTTGTTGAGGACTAGAAGAGATGAGGACCCCTGTCACTTTCTGCGCATCTCAGCATCCAGACCAAAGATGTAAACGTGTTCCACGGAGAACCACACGGACTGACCAACAAAACTAGAAGTGTGTCTTCATGTTGACACAGGGTTAAAATCCCATCGTGTTGAAGGCTGTGGCAGAGTGGTGTTGTTGCAGAAAGTTACCGGAGCCGTGTCCAGCTGCTGAAGGAGGACTGGAGCTCTGAGGAGTCTGTCAGGACCACAGTCAAGTTAAACGGACTCACAAATCCACTTCCGGTGGGCTTGTCAAAGTTGTTCTGTAGTTACACAAAATGCACTTACAGCTAGCGTTAGCACCAGAGAGCACCGTTTCACTGGGGAATTGTAAGCAATTAGATTAAATTAATAGTCAAAGATATGTAGGTTGTTGAAATTTATCTAGGCTAATTATTATATGTTGAAATGCTAATTATTGCTAAGTATCAGGTGACGTTTCTTAATGTTTGAACTTTTATGCAAACTGTTATTGATGTGTCTTATAAATGCATATTATGCTCAGTACAGCAAAGATAAGGCATGATACTTACACAATACCTGTGCCATATGTTGCTAACTAGCCCGTGAAATACCATATGGTAATTAGCTAATCTTAGCATCACAAGCTAATTGTGCGCGTGCGTGCGTGTGTGTGTGTGTGTGTGTGTGCATTCCTATCTTTACAGGGACATTGATATGGTTACACAGTCACCCCACGGGGACCTCTGACACTATGGGGAGGTTATGTCACGCCCTTCTTCGTCCGGTCCATGGGTGCTTAGCTCGCAAAAAAAAATTGAATGGGGGTGATTTGAAGGAGTGAAGCTAAATTCTGATTGCGTTTGACAAGTGCTCTGAAATTCACATATGATAACGGTTAATAATAAATATTTGATGTGGCATAGGCAGACCACCTGTTTTTGAGAAAAAAACAAACGTAGGGTTCGGTTTTATGTGGATTTAAGAGACTACAATGCGTCGCGTATGTGACGTCACTCCGTGCAGCTGTGATGTGGAGTCTGTGGTGACATCACAGGCGCGCCAGGTGTGTAGTCCAAATTATTAACAGGTTTTACTCGCAAATGAATCGGCCGTTGGTTAACAGATGCAGTTGAAATGCACATCAATAATTATCATTTATTATTAGGTACTACAAGTGTGTGATTCAGGGCACATGACAAACCAGATACGATGTTAGTATTTTATTTCCCATTGAATACCATTCAATACTTTTCCGATCTCAAGCCCCATGAGCCTTCCGGAAGGGGCGGAGACTTCAGCTCCCCATGGGTACCAAATCCAGGTCCCCACGAGAGTTAAATATAAACTAACATGATCTTGACATCATTGATTGATAATATCTTCAGGCTGATTTTTGTATTTCACCAATCCATCCCATGGGCTGGATTGGGCACTTTGATGGGCCAGGTTTGATTTGCAGGCTGTACATCTGACACCCCTGGCCAAGTCCGTCCCACATTTTCTTCCATCCCAGTGACTGTCCTGTGTCCTGTCCTGCAGAGTGTCTTCCTCTGAAGGAAGAGAGGAAGCTTTAAACACTACAGACCCCGGGACGTGGCGCAGTTATCCAGCCGGAGATGAGATTAAGTTACAGGGGGTTGATGGCCATCGTGTCCCGGGTGAAAATGTGGTACCCATTAAAGATAATTTCACAGGTTTGGTGGAGGTGGAGGGGAATGACACTGAACTGGCGACATTTCAGCACAGTTCTTGTGTTTTTACATATTCACATCTCATTTCCTGCAAGGATGAAAAATGACTTGTATATGAATGTGATATTCCTTTCGGGCCCCTTGACCTCTCTGTGGTAGTCTGTTTTATAAGAAGGTTTTCATGTTGTTTTAGACAGACCAGTTTATTTTGTACTTTATCACATCATATTTCTGCCATGAAAAATAAAGGCACATTTCCAAGTTATTGCTACTATAACTTAACATCTATTTCCTTTAGGCGTCTTTAAATAACATGTATTGTCTATAGGCCTAGTGCCTCATATATTCCACTGTATTACACTGAGACATTAGATTCTCTGTAAGTTGACATTAATATTTAGGTCTAACTATTTACAGTACTTGAACTACTACTAGGTTTGTTTTTTCAGCAAGATTATAATGATACCATCTGATGTATAATATGGAATCTTCAGTATCTGTTACAACTGAAATATATAGGAAAAATGATAACTGCATTCAAAACAAGAATTACAGGAGAAAGAAAAAACAAAAGACAATATGAGATTAATCATCTTTTAAATTAGGATTCATTCATCACATGTCAAATTTTCCTTGATATTTACATGACTTTTAGTTATTGGAACAAAGGTCACGTTAACAGTGACTAGCCTCTAGAGGTGATTGTCACTTTTTTATTGTTTACAATATTGTTCTATATTTTTTTATGCATATACATAAGATACAATATTAGTACATAACAATTTTTAAGCATAGGTGTAGAAATAAAGATTAAAACATACAATCAGAATAAAAGTCAGACAATACAAGCAGAAAAAAACAAGTAACAAAAGACTGACGCAGGAACCTGTAATAAATATCTAACAATGAATATTTTCTCCATATTATACATAAATGGACTAAGAAATGCATATTATACTCAATAAAATCCTGTTAAGAAAAAAAGGATATGAAATAAAAAAGGACCTTATACTTTTGTGCAGGGTCTGTACTATATCCGTTTTTATTATATATTTGATAGGGCATTTATTTGTAAATAGACTAAACTAAAAAAGCAGACCAGCAAACATTTATTTAGAAATTTCTCTGCATCTTGAGGAAAAGAAATTAACAGATGTCTTTTCTGCAATATCAATCCAAACTGTGACAAATGCATTAACAATTCAGTTCTCTGTCAGTGTTTCATAGTACTTTTATTTTAGAATATCCACTTTAATATAGGAAATAATCTCTGCTGTCTAAACAGTAATAAAAGCATTTGCATTTGTTTCCTTTTTTTTTTTGCATTTCTCCAGTTGATTTAGTGGTAAACAACCTTCACCAACATCTGAGAATTAAACTGAATGGTTTCCACTGGCAGTTGTTTCCCATTAACTCTTCCAGGTGCAGTGATAATTCCAAGAGTTCTCATGTCCGTAATCTCCGAGGCCTGCAGATACAGTTTGCTGATCAAAGCCTACAAACAGCTGCATCCTCCTGTACTCATGAGGGACATCAAAGAAATTAGACACAACTACTTTCATATCTGGACACTGCAGGTTAGTGTTAATTGGTTACATTGCACTGATGTGACCCTGATGTTTATCTTTTTACACTCTGTCAGTTCAAACCACTTGATTTATTAGAAGACGTACAGATAAAACCAAATGTTTATACTCTGAAAGTCTGAGCTTTAGAAAAAACAACAAATACATCAAATCAGACTTGTTTTTCTTCTTTGTTACATTTAATAGCCTTCAAACTCTTGCTCGCTGCTAATAGCTGGAGTTTGACCCAGTCCATGGAATATTAGATTCCAGACCAGCCTGAGATGATAAGGCGACTAATTACTTGCTTTCCTAAAGGCTTCAAAATTCTTCTTTTTTTTTTTTTACTGTCAGCTATAATTGGAGCAGCGGGCTGGTATTAGGGCTCCGATAGGGATCGTGGTGAGCTGATAAAAAGCAGCTGAGGGTCAGGTATCTTACAGCCAGGCCCCTGCTGGTACTCATTCAGAGGTTGGGATCTCGTTTGCTGGGTCAAGGCTTTCAGCAGTCAACTCACATTAACATAGGGCTGTGAAAGCACACAGGAATTCCACTTTCACCATGCTGCTGTAATGTTTAGATAATAATGACGATAACAATAGTGACTCAAATCATCCAGTGTGCAGGAAGAGAAAGCAGATATTGCCACAAACTGAAAGAGCCAAGCAAAAAAAAATACTCTTTTCACCAATGCGTGCAGACACATCGTGAAGTGTGTTGGATGGTCTTAGGGGGTCACTGTATACACCAAAGGGGGTCTGTATCCTTTTAAATGAGCTGCATCCCATCAAATCTTGCGCCCGAGGATGCATGTAATCCAAAACATTCTCTGTGGTTTTCAATGCTTTTAGTTCTTACTTTTGTAGCTCAACAGAGAAATCTAATGTTGCCCCATTACCTCAAACTATACCATGAATAAACACAGCCACTAAATGTATTTTTACTCACTGGTAAAACATTATATGCAACATCTGATGAAAAGAGCAGAAAAATTAAAAGAAAGAACACACCTGTTTGAATAAGGTAGGGGTAGATAAAGTTTTTGGATCCTTTACTAAATACAAATAACACAATGTAGCCATAATCTGTTAAAAGTAAGAGTCATGAAATCAAAATATTAACCCATGAAGACACAAACAGCTACTGGCAACCAAAAACATTAACTGATATAAACTGTGTAATAGCTGTTGATCCACTAATATCAATACAGGTAAATAATTGGTGTAGATACAGTTTGTCAGACTGTGGTTACCATGGAAACACTGCATATCCTACAACATTGATTCACCAGTAAAACCCTTGGAGTTTGTTCAGTGACAGTGGATGGAAACACTGGGTTCATTTTCAGTTCATGATATATTGTACTGAAAAAAATCACTTTTTATTCAGTTTTCTCTGTTTTTTATATATATATAATACCCCTAAACATTCCTTTGAGTTTTTATGAACATAGAAAGATAGACACATTTTGTTTATCCCAAACAGGAAAATGATAATAGTGACTTACCACAGCAAACCTGAAGGGGGAAAAAAAAGAAATGTAACACAAAAAGCAAACATGTATACACTGTCATGTATATGTGATAGGAATTCAGAAACACAACGGACCCAGAAACTGGACTCAGACGAAAAACATTTTTAAAAGGTTTATTATAAAAACGGTTAATTTCAGGAACCCATGTTACTGTGTGGCAGAGGGTCTGATGACTTACAGTTGGGACAGCAACTGGGGGCCAAGGCAGAAGAATGGTCAAAACCCAGGTACAAGTCAACACTAGAAAAAAATAAAGTACCAAATGAAAACTCTTTACCAAAAGTGCAGGCAGGGGTCACAATGAGGGTCCAGAGTCCAAAATGAGGCAAATGAGGGCAAGACAGTCTCAGGGTCCAAATCAGATGAAAGGTCAGATACCAGGGGGCAGGATTCATGTGACAAGACAGGCACACAGACAGACAGGCAGAAGCCAAGTCATACCAAACCAAGTCATACACATAAAAACCAGGACAAGACCCTAAACCTTTTATTTACTCCTTCTAAGGCAAACTCACAATTTGTCACATGAAGGGATGGGCCTTATAAAGGACAGAAAACAGGTGGGACACATCAGGTAAAATTAAACGGGAGTGACAAACACCAATGGACAAAGGAAGTAAAACAAGACAGCGTGAACAAAAACCCACATATCAAAATAAAAGCCCAAACATTAACAATGACATTAAAAACAGGAAGACAAACATAAAAACTACAAAACAAGACACTGAAATTCCAGAATGTTATGATATGTATAAAAAGATTTGGATAAGAGTCTGGATAGTAACAGTAATGTGCTGAAATAGAACTGTGTAGTGGAAAACAAACTGAAATATTGTAAATGGGAAGGTGCAAAAGTGAATTTATGGGCAGAGACGTCAGACAGAGGTGAGTTATTAAAGAGGGAGAAGGAGGAATGTGGCAGGAAAGATTTTCTGTATCTGTTCTTTTGACAGAGGAGTTGCAGAAGTATTTTGGAGAAGGTACAGTACTACTGAAGTGGGGAGGGGGTGCTCATCACTGTCCATGAGGTTGTTGTTTTTTTTAAGTGTCCCGTCCTTCACCACAGTCTCAACACGCTCTAGCCTCAGACAGATTATCTACATGGTCTTGAATGAAAAAAAAAAATTAAATAGTGATAAATGACTTCAGAAATGTTAAATACAAAGAAAAATCCATGTGGGACCTAACACAAAAGTAGCACAGGATCTTTATGGATTAACAAAGTTTTGTGGAAGTGTTTTTAGCCAAATATACTCAAAAATAAAATTAAAGGTAAGTAGCTCAAATAGAAGGATTTTTTAAATGGCGTTACGTATTATAAAGATTTTACTGCTGCAGTTCATTAATATGGAGTTACTTTTAGATCATTTATATCCTGAGGTAGATTAGTTGTAGTATAGTACCACATAATATAATATAATGTGGAAAAAAGTGTCTTGTGCCTTTTGTCCTGAAATGTAATAGGCTATAAATATAAGTCATAAGGACCCACTGTGACATTTATGTCAGTTCCTAAATGATTTTTCTGTATATTTAACTTTTCTTGAGTAATTTATCACCATTTTTCATAATAGTATCATCTTTAGTTTGACTTTTTAAAGTGTAAATCATATATTTGCCTATATTTAATGTTAATTAAAGCTCAGACTAAATTCAAAGGTTATTCTATCAAAAACAGAGAAAACTAAAGAAATACAGTTTTTTTTCAGTAAAATCTATCATTAAGTGAACATAAAACAAGTGTTTCCATTTACTGTCATTGTTCAAACTCCTTGGGTTTTACTGGTGAATCAGAGTTGTAGAAGATGACAACATCTTCACGTTAACTATAGTATGGAGCCTCTGAACATCCTAATGGGTCATATCTGATGACCAAGCTGTGATTTGAACCAATTATTTACACGCATTAGTGGATCGACAGGGTTTAAATAATTTCAGTAGATGAAAGAAAACAAAGATAAACAGAGCTACTTTAGAGATACACCTGACCCAAAACCCACACAGCTGATATACTAATCTTTATTTTGTAGAAAGCTCCACGTCTGACTATTGAATTGTCTGAGAATATTGGAATATATTGATTACAGTAGGACTCAGGAAAAATTAAATATCATTAGATAGATAGGCAATATTTTTAAAATGTGTTTGTAGTTCTTCAGAACATCTTCAGTTATTCATGATTATAATATAAATTGTTTTTGTCACATGTTAAAAAAAAGGCCCCTGTTTATAACCTGAGGACTGCTTCTGGGGTGTCCCATTGTAAAATGGATCTTGTTGATTCTTCTTTATGCAATAATTTGTAATAAATTAAATTGATTTTGAGAGATTGTGGATGTTTGAATCTTTATAGGATAATGTAACACAACACGGAAAACAAAACATCTGCTAAAATTCGACACAAATTCCAGAGTGAGACTGGAAGTAAAATCGTTAATTCACATTGATGGACTTTCCTCTTCACTGAAAATAGTTCTGCAACTCTTTTAGTCTGGTACATTTTTTTTTTTTTTAATTCTCCATGTTCCAAATCAACAACTGCCCCGTGTTTCTGCCCAGCATGTACATTTTCACATTCACGTGCAGTAAGCCTGCTGCGTCCACTGCGAGCTGTCAGGCATAGTTTTACAGAGGAGCACATCCACACCAGTGAGTGCCAGGTCTCTGCAGGAATCTGAGGCTTACTGTCAGTCTGATGGAGATCAGAGCAGAAAGTTCACCCTGAGGAGAGCCCTTGATTACATTGGATGCAATTAAGTCACACAGACTCTCTAACAGTTGAGCATGTTATGTCTATTGTTGTATTAAAGCCCTTGTTGAGGTGATTAGACTTTATGCTGTGTGCGTATGTCTTAATAACCAGTAATGCAAACACACTAATAGGATCTATGGCGCTGAGTAAATCCATAAAAATAGAACAGGCGTTTGAGGAAGTCGACACATCTCTTCAGTCCCATGTAAGCCTGTTATTTGTTTCCTGGAGGCTGATGGGTTCATAGCTGTCAAGGTAAAGGCTTTTTTTTTTTTTTTTAATAATTATTTTGTCTTGCATATTGAATTACTACACTTTGTTGTGCAGCAGTGAATGATGATAATGACAGCCTACACTTTCAAAGTTTCTTATTTTACATTGAGGATGATTTGCACAAGCTTTTGTATTTGGTGAATCATTAGAAAATGACTAATTTAATTTTAGATGGATCTTATTTTAAACAAATAGACTAAGAATTGGAACAAAAATGAGTAACACTGATTATTTTTTACATTAAAAAAATGAAGTTTTCAGATGAAAATACATTGTTTAAGTAATTCTTAGTAATAATTCTAATGTGTTGTGGCATTGCACTGTTTTGTAATCATTAATCATTGTTATGTAATGTGACACTTCAACCCCAGGATGATTAGCTGACGACAAATATTTTCCTGGGTTTTTTTTTGTTGACAATGATGTGTTAATTCATGCTATGGAATGAATATATTGTATTTCCCACAGAGATAATTACATGCTCGAGATGTTTTTAATACCTTCATGATTGAAAGACTTGAAGAATGGCGCCACCTTTTGGCATGATGAATGCCAAAGAGCATTTGATGAGTGACAGAATATTTAAAGTTGTGTTGTTTTGTGTCGTTTGGATGAAGAATCAGATTGTTGAGTAAACTGTGTAATTCTTACAGCACCAAAGGCAGGATGAGGACACTCCTAGTACAAATTCTGTGCATTATTGATGTCCTGGTTTGTGCGGCTGAGACGATTCCACTGACTGAGGACAGGCTGAAAAGTAAATATTCAGTCACAGCAGTTATAAATGTACTTTTTGTTGCTAACATTAGTATTGAACTGAACTTGAGCACAGTTTGCTTTGTTCTTATGTGTGTAGACCTGTCTGAAGCAGGAGGGAAATACGTCGATGAGGAAATAAAAAGAGCTTTACTGGGAGTGAAGCAGGTGAAAGAAGTGATGAAGAAAAAAGAAGAGCGGCACAAACATCTAATGGATGCCCTGAAACACAGTAGTGACAAAAAAGCGGTAAAAACAATATGTTTTAGACACATTACTACCTATTGAGCTGAAACGTTAGAGAGTTTTTTTTCCCCTCCAGACCCAATAACAATAATAGTGATCGACTGATATTAATTTTTTTAGAGAAGATACTGATTTTTTTTGTTTTTTTTTCCATCAGCCTGATACAAGCTGATGATATTTCTAAGCTGATATTTGGAGCCGATACAGATTTTTTTTTTCTCTGTCAAATCATATCAAATGTCAGAAAATCTTTTTTTTAAAGGAAACTTTTATTGAGCTAAAAATAATATTGAACTACTGGTTAAAAGAAAGAAAAGTAAGGTTACAAGGTGCATGTACAGATTCAAAACAGATATCACTATTCAAAATTACGTGGTATTTCCAGGTTCATATGCAATCACTTTGAATATTATATGAAAATACAGAACACAACTTACTCTTCCCATACAGTTTGGTCATTGCACCAATGATATATTTAGTTTTACTTGAATAATTCTAGTTTTCTCTGATATTTGCGATTACAAAATAAAAGCTGTGACAGCCTAATAAATATTACTACACAAAAAAAAAAAAATATTTCAGTGGACAGCAATATTTCCAAGAACAAGAAGGTGTTGTGAACTTTGCCTGTCAGTAAATCATGGCATGGAAAAATGAGTATATCAACATAAAAAAACAAAACAAAACATAAATATCAACCTGATATATCAGCCTGCCAATATATCAGTCTATCATTAAACACTAATGTTCAGTGTTGTACTAAGCAGAATGTTGTTTTGAGGTTTATACTGGTTTATACTGGTCAGGTGCCTTGTTCTGTTAAAGTGGAAGAAGAACAATCATCAGGCTTTGTTGAAAGACATTATGTAATACATACTTTTGGAGAAAATGTAAAATTTCACTAACAGATAATGCAAAGACATTTTATTACATTTGGCAGCCCTTTATATCCCTTTAAATCCCACTTAAAACAAATGTATTTAAGATTGCGTTTAATTTTTAATTGTGTTTATTTTCCATGTGTTTGGTACATGTTTTATCTGCTGTATGTGAAATGTCTCTGAGTATCATGAAAAGCACTATACAAATATAATGCATTGTTATTATGATTCATAGATTGCTTTAATATTAAAGGGATAGTTCACTATTTTTCACATGAATCTGTATAGGATCAGCGTCTTTACTCTGGTGCACCCACCGTGACTTACCCCCGACAGTGTCCTGTGAGTTCTGGTCCAGTTTTGGTCAAAGAGAAAGTAGTCCTGGTAGGTTTCCTAGGGTCAAAAAAATAAAACATGTTTCTCCTCAAAACAGTATGTGTTCAAATGAGAGATTTATTTCATAACAAAACCTTCACAGAACAAAAACTCACACCTTGTAATTGCTTGGAGCTACTTTCTCTCAATGCTCGTTGTCACTGCTAACAGCTGTGTGCCTGCACGTAGCAGCAAATGCTGCCGAACAACTGATGAAAGTAGTTTGCTAAGGTGCACAGCTGTTAGCAGTGACATTGATCGCTATTGAGAGAAAGTAGCTCAAAGCAAATGCGAGGTGTGAGTTTTTGTTTTGTGACAGTTTTGTTATGCAAATAAATCACTCATTCGAACACATATTGTTTTGAGAAGAAACACATTTTATTTTTTGCCGAGACTACTTTTGTTTTGACCAAAACCGGACCAGAACTAGACTCACAGGACACTGTTGGGGCTAAGTCACTGTGGGTGCACCAGAGTAAAGATAGTGATCTCATACAAATTCATGTGAAAAATAGTGAACTATCCCTTTCAGTAAATAGGCAGACCACCAGCTTCTTCTGTGTATGTGTACATGTGAGTAGAGTTGTAGTGTTCTTGTTCTGACATCATATATATTACATAAAGTAAATGACTTTTTATATTGTCATTGTAATTTCAGTAAAAAGACTTTAAAAAAAGAAGTATAAACTGAGACCACATGTGTTGACAGCTCTATTATACATATAAAGCATCGTCACTGATGTATAAAAAAACATGAACTCATCCCATCATTTATTATCATAACTTTACATAGAATATACACTGTTTCATGCTCGTCTTTGTGCTTTATTCTGAATACCGCCACAGATTTTCTGCCTCATGAGAAGAAAACCACACAAAGCCTCCCAGAAAAACCTCGAAGCAGACAGTGACTTATGACTGTGGGAGTCAGGCTGGTTTGGGGGTTACATTACAGTCAGGATAAATTAACTGTGTGTAGATGAATCTGTTCTTATGTTATTTTGAAATTTAAAAAAGACCATCTGAATGCCAGTGCCTTAAGCTTCATGTTGCCCTCACTAGTTTATTAGGAGGCAATAAATCCATGACAGAATTAGTTTTTTCTCTTTTGGGGTTTCTTCAGGGGGCATTGAAGCTGGTCATGGAAACAGAGCAGAAATTTGAGGAGGCTGAGCTACAGTGTCAAGATTTAACCAAACACCATTTTGAAGAATGTCGGCCATGTCTACAAGACACCTGTAAGGCTTTCTATACGTCCACGTGCCGCCGCGGCTTCGCCTCTTTCTCATTCAAGGTTTGATTCCAGAATTGTAAAGATTATTCAGACCTGCAGAAGTGTTTTTTGTTTTTTTTTAATTAGTGTTAGTCCTCTTTCAGGTGGAGGAGTTTTTCAGGAAAATGGCCACCCAGTTGGAAGGTACAGAGCAGATCTACAATCAAAATGACGATCCTGATCAAACTGTCTCAGCCCCAAATCACATCACAGAGGGAAAACCTGATCTGGAATTGGAGGCAGATGTGTTGTTCTGGCAGCTTCTGTCCAATGTCAGCCTTTGGTACAATCAGAGCCTCAGTCTGGTGAAGAAGATGCAGCAGGTACTGGGACACCCCTTTGTAGAAGCCTTCACCATAGACCTGCCACCAAGGCTGCAGCCAGCTATGCAGACCTACTCTAGTCCAAGTTTCTTCAGGACTGTAAGTCTGGACCACATCCTTGATTCAGTGTATAATTTTGGGAGAAATGTCCTGGAGGAGTTCAGGTCTACAGTAGCTGATGTCTTTGAAGAAATACAGGATGGTGAGGAGTACCTACAGCCACTGAACAGAGGTAATGGATCCAAAACCAAGGTCAAGTATATTTATATAGCACATTTAAAACAACACAAAGTGCCCAAAGTCCTTTTTCAAGACATTTTTTTTTTTATTCTTTATTTTTGGTGTTTTTATTTTATTTATTTTATTTTCCTTGCATGTTATACTATGTTTGGATAAACTAAACAAATCTATGGATTCAAATACAAACTAAATTAAAGCTAATAAAATAACAATAAATACAATATATATTAAAATAGATAATAATAAATAAGGATTATGAATTGTATTTCTAACACTTTTCATTCAGCAACATCTCAGTGCTGCATAGAAAGAAATTCATAAGTTAATATACAAATAAGAGAAAATACTATATCAGGAATAAAAGACTAAGCTAATAAAACACTATAAAGATGGATACAATAATTATGGGTTAAGTAGTATTTAAAAACATGAACAGAAAATAAAACAGATAAAAGTCACACACTTGTTGGGACAGAGCAAAATGTTACATTTGTTGTTTCTTTATTTGCTGCATGACATATAGACTTAGAATTTCAACCTGTGTGTTTGTTAATCTGCAGGATCCATGTCTTATTTGGGAGGGTCTCAGAACAGATATCTGTGCAGAAGACTTCGCAGGCAAGTATCAGACTGCTGGCAGCTCCAAAACTTGTGCAAGGAATGTGAGGATTATCTGTTAAAAGGTAAATGTTTCTCCTTCATGCACTCAGAGCTTCATGCATCATGTGTATGTGGATGTGATCATGTGTATCATACCTGTACTTATAGAGTGTCCCAGAGTCCAGGAGCTGTATTCTGAGAGGGAAGAGATGTACATGCTGCTAAATGCCTCCCGTCAGCAGCATGAGGACCGGCTACAGCTGGTCCAGAGACACACCGCCGACACACAGAGGTGGTTCAGGAACATGTTTGGGAAATATGGATGGGTCAGCCGGCTGTCTAACAACACAGTGGAAACACATTCAGTCTTCAGCATAATTACTGTATGAGTACACTAATGTTATTTTCATTTAACTTTTTAGCTTTTATTACCTGCTTTATCCTCTTTTGCTTTTATTACCCCACTCTCCAAAGGTTATTGTTTTGTGTTTTGGTTTATTTGTTTGTTTGTTAATATTCTATCAGCAAAACTATTGGTTGAATTCATACCAAATTGGGTTCATAAATTGTGACACAGACATTTTGTGAACAGTAGGTTAAAGTTGAAATTTCTTATGAGTTTAAAAATTCTTTTTTCCCCCATTTGCTTATAAACTCACATGTCTGTACTAGCAAAACTATTGGTTGAATTCATACCAAATTTGGGTTTATAGATTACCAGTGTCGCAAAATACATATGGTTACATTTTGGGAAAAATAGGTCAAAGCTATAATTTTTTGGGTGAATTTTTAAAATCTTTTTTATCTCTAGTTTACTTATAATGGATGGAATTTCATTAGTCTATAAAAAAAAAAGAAAGATTAATTTTGTTGCAATTTACTTCAAACTTTGTACATATATAGAGGCAACTGACATGTTGACACATCACTACACGCATAGACATGATGACCTCAGCTGGATAAATGCCGAAATAAACTTCAATACCTGTGAAGGGTAGGGCTTGTTGTACCTGCCACCACTTGTTTCTTAATTTTCCCCCACTGGAATCAAGTATCATGTATTTGAATTAAAAGCATTTTCATTCATTCATTCATTCAGTCATCTTTGAACCCACTTTATCCTCACTAAAATCACAGGGGCACTGAGGTCTATTCCAGCTACAACGGGTGAAGAACATGAAATCATTTGACCAGTAAAGTCTCACTGAGAATAATAATCATTGGCAGCAGCATAGATGACAAGAGTGGCAGCTGGTTACAGGAATATAAAATGTTTTAAAGAGACGTGAAACAACATGTACAATCAGGAGGTATTTGTCAGAATCATCAATTAATCATAAAATGAGGCAAAATATCCACAACATGATGTTCCTTCCTTTAGGCCATTTAAAATACATCTAATGAGATGAACGTATGTGTATATACGTACAGACAGAGCTGAAATTTTTCTTTTATTTTTACTGTTCAGTCAAAGCATCTAGACAGAATAAAACTATGCGATGGGACTGTGACTGTAACTGGCCATACATTAGAGTATTCAGTTTCAGCTTACATTGAGGTTTACAGGATATTCTACAGTGCAGTGCAGAATTTGGCCTCAGTTTCAGTATAATATCTCTCTTGATTGAACTCATAAAAACAGACTTAATCGCTTCAGGGCTTTTAATTAAAATTCTGAATCCAGGTAGATCTTTTTAGGAGATGAAGAATTTGGCAGATGAAGCAGACAATAAGTTTGATTGGATATAAGGAATGATTTTACCATAAAACTAAACATTTCCTGGATTATATATTTGTATTTGCATTGTTTTATGTGCATTGTTTGTAGTGTTATTGGTAGTAGTAAGCCTTACATACATTTAATATGATTTCATTTTCTAGATGGTTCCACAGCAGCAGCTCAAGAACAACAAACCTAAAAGTAGAAGCAGTGTGGTTGTAAGTGTACTGGACTCTTCCCCGTTGACTGTGATGGTTCCAGCAGAGCTCAGTGTGGATGACCCTGCTTTCATCCAGTATGTGGCCCAGGAAGCACTGACGCTCCACAAAGGACTGATACAAGGTACTGATCCACAGTTTAGAGCAGGGGTGTCCAAATCCAGTCCTCAAGGGCCGGTGTCGTACATGTTTTAGATATTTCCCTTTTCCACATGATTCAGTTTAACCCTTTAACTCCAGAAACTTTAGCAGTTCCACAGTGAAAAGAATAAAAATAAGCAACAAAATGAACAAAAATGGCCAAAGTCATCAATAAAATGAACAAAAATGAATAATAAACTGACAAAATAATAAGTAACATCAAGAAAGTAAGGCACAAATGGAGCAAAATTAAATAAAAAATACTAAAATAAAAAGTAGAATGTAGAAAAATAAACAATGAACAAATTTTTTTTATTTTGTTCATGTTACTTATTATTTTGTCAGATTATTCTTCATTTTTGTTCTTTTTGATGACTTTGGCCATTTTTGATCATTTTGTTGCTTGTGTTAATTCTTTTTACTCTGGAAATGCTAAAGTTTCAGGAGTTAAAGGGTTAAACTGAATTATGTTGAAGAGGGAAATATCTAAAACATGTAGGACACCGACCCTCGAGGACTGGATTTGGACACCCCTGGTTTAGAGAGTTATTCTTTAGTTTCCAGTGTTAACCCTTGAAGTCACAAATTAGATTTCACTTTACACCACAATTAATCCTTTACAGTAATAAAATTAAATCTAATACTCAGACACACAATGCAAATGGGATTACATGCTGTAATGCAGGATGATGAAAAAACAAAATGAGACACAGAATAAATAATGTCTCATTTTCAGCTTGACATTGACAAGACGAGTGGATTTATACAAAAGCTACTCATGGGAATTATGTAAGGTTAAATCCTTTTTTTATTCTTCTTTGTGCAGGAATGAAGTAATGTGAATCTCAGCATGGATGGACACGACACTGAGTATTCTGAAATAATTATTAATTACTTATGAAAACCTATGCATAGACATTTACATCCTCTTATGCTCATGGCTATTTTAATCTGTAAAATAAAATTGTATAAAGTCATTTGTTTATTGTGGTTCATGGGTGTATTTTTTTTTTAGAAGTTTGTAGGGTTATTACTTTCATTATCAAGTTTCTACACCCTCCAGAGACTCAGGAAAGTATACATTTTGGCTTTTATTTTTTAAGTAAACAATTGTATGAATTAGAAACGGCATAATGTAACAGATTTCCCAGACGCATTTTTTTTTTTTATTGAATTTATTGGTTTATTTAAAGGGATCATGCATATCTTTGAACATTGCTGTATGAAAACATACACCCATGTAAATTTGCCTGGATGAGTAAAAATGAAAACTTGTCATCTGCAGTCCCTGGACAGGTGACAGAAACAAGACAAAAACCAGCCAAACCTTAATACATCACTCCTTCACTATAGATTAAGGAGACAAAAAATGCAGAAATATGCAAAATGATGACATACTTATCATCAAAACAAACAACTAAATAAATAAACAAAAACAAATAGACAAAGGATGATGACAGGGGCATTAACCTATATTCCCTTCTATACTCATATACAACTAAACAAAAAGAGCCTATGTGTGATTAAATGTGTGTCAATTAAAAGTGAGTGCATCTCTGGCTTTTTAGTAGCTACTATTTACAGTGAGTTTTAAAAGTGTTGGATTCTCTAGTATTGGGAGGAATATGCTCCCAATACTAGAGAATCTACTATTTTAATTTTAATTTTAAGTAAAGGTGCTGAATAATTGTCTTTAAAAATGCAAAAATACAGTTACGTCTCCGGTAAATAAAGTTTAAAGCCAAAAAAAGTACAAAACAAAGCAATGCGCGCTTTTACTCTCCTCTCGCGAGAGTTCAATCAATACGGAAGTGCGTTTCGCGGCTCTTTTCGTCTCCTTATTGGCTATTCGGCTTTTCCGGGGCGTGTCCGCGCGAAAAAACAAAAACCCGGGTAACTCTTTCAAACAGTGACAGTGTGGTGGGTCTGCATCTAAGCGTTTCTGATTTTACGACAAAATGCCCGCGACTTCAGACATCCACACTGAAGAACTGGTGAAGGAGGAAGTGAAAACGGAGAAGGAGGAGAAGATCAGCTTTGGGGTTTTCTGTGATGAACGCGGGTATTTGGATTTGATCCGGTATATACTGCAGAACGGCCGTAGGAAGGGGGACCGGACCGGGACAGGGGTCGTGTCTATGTTCGGGGCTCAGGCCAGATACAGTCTCAGAGGTAGGAACCTTGCACCCTGTAGTTAACAGTGGGTTCAACTGCTTAAATCCATGTGAATTTAACAACAGCTTTAAATTAAACTAGTGTTAGTAAAGTACAGAATGGAAGATAATGTATCATAATAGTGCAGAATCAGAGTGCTCCTGTGTTTAGTTGTGTTCACAGATGTGCTTTAACCCTTTCATGCATACTGGTAACTACAGTGGGCAGTTATTCTAAGCTGTTCTTATATATTAATGGGTTTTGTTTTAGTTCCAACACAGTACACACTTATGTCATCTCATACACTGGCGTTCATACTGTAACTTTGCTTTACTTGCTAAACCTGATCTGCAGTGACATGCTTTCGTGTCAATTGCTAGTTATTAGACTGTAATTTTTTTTTTGATTAAAAAAATGCTATGTTTTGCAAATTATATCTATGAAGTAAATAATTAAAGTATGATAAAATGTGAGAAAACATCTGATTAGCAGTATTAAAAAGTTTTTATTGCATAGTTTTTTTTAATATTAGGTTAACTACATGTTTAGTTACTTCAAACATTTCATGCATGGTGTTCAACCGAGTGAACATTTTTGTAACTATAGTACATATTTTCAATATACCTAGCTAATACACCATTAGTGATTTTTCAAAGTATAACTAGAAAAGCACTTTGAGAGCGCAGACGTCCACCACATTGATCTGAACTCTTGTGTTTAAGTCCACATTTTACTATGCAAATCACTCGCATATTACATTTTCCTTCAATACTTCAGTACAAAAAGGATGACTTCTGCAAGGCTCAGTCTTAAATTTGGTTACATTCTTTGGGGATATTTCATAAAAAACATAAAATTACAGTGCAGGTGCTGGTTTAACTGTGCGTCAAAGTGTTGTGTCACTTCTTGGGAACTGGCTGTACAGGAATGCAGATGCGTCTCTTTGTCTGATCCGTCATGTTTGATAACCTGTGCCTCTATTTGTAGATCAGTTTCCTTTGCTGACCACCAAGAGAGTGTTTTGGAAAGGAATCCTTGAAGAACTGCTGTGGTTTATCAAGGTGAAGAAGAGAAAAAGATTTAATGTGGCTGTGCTTAAATTTTACTTCATTTAAACTTACATTTACTCTTTTTATATCGCAGGGATCAACAAATGCTAAGGAGTTGTCTGAGAAAGGGGTGAAGATTTGGGATGCTAATGGGTCCAGAGACTTCCTGGACAAGAGTGGGTTTACTGACAGGGAGGAGGGGGACCTGGGGCCGGTCTATGGTTTCCAGTGGAGGCACTTTGGTGCTGAATATGTAAACATGCATGCAGGTACAGTCTGACAGTCACACCCACTTCTTAAGACAGATACTTGGTTTTGTGGTAGATAGTGCTAGAAACCAAACAAATGATCTTCCAACCAGATTTCCCAATTCGTCACTACGTATCGTTAACCTCATAGCAAAATTAAATCATATTTGTATAACTTTACTCTCTTTACACTGCTCCTTTTTGTATGCAGAGATCACAATTTGGCCAAAAATACGAGGTTAACGATATGCATAAACAAAGATTGAGTAAAAGTAAGTACTTATGGGAATAATTAATAAATAAATTATGTATTAGGGTTATGGATGAATGTTAAACTAAGAGCATCATTATTCAACATCGTTTACAGGTTCTTATGTCAGCTTTATTGTTCCATTTTTAAAACTGCTTTCAACAGATTACACAGGACAAGGTGTGGACCAGCTGCAAAAGGTCATTGACACCATTAAAACCAACCCAGAAGATAGGCGGATCATCATGTGCGCTTGGAACCCCAAAGGTACAACAAACAGCAGAATTCAACGTAACTGGGGCCTCTGAAATCCCTGCAGGTCTCTCTTAATCTGTTTGGTGTAACTCCTGTCTTCTGGTGTGTTTCTGCAGACTTACCCCTCATGGCTCTGCCGCCGTGTCATGCTCTGTGTCAGTTCTATGTGTGCGACGGCGAGCTGTCGTGTCAGCTCTACCAGCGCTCGGGCGACATGGGTCTGGGGGTTCCTTTTAATATCGCCAGTTATGCACTTCTCACCTACATGATCGCACACATCTCAGGACTCAAGGTGAGGACGTTGTGGGTTTTTTTTTTTTTGGGGTCAAATATTAGGTCATTTTAATTCAGAGGCCACATTCAGTCTATGATCAAGTGGGCCAGGCCAGTTCAATAATAACCTATAATTAAAGTCAACTTCAAAATGTTCTTAATGTGTTAGAATAAGGAAATATTTGTCCATAAATTATATTAAAAAACAAAACCATGAACCTGAAATTTCTTAACATCTTGTATACATCACATTTTTCCTTTGATAGCAATGCTGTATGTGTCGTGCCTGATAAATGAGATATAATTTCTTAATGAAAAATAAGTAACATTTTGACATTATGCCTCAGCTTCTGTTTCTTCTTACAGATCACAGTGGATCTATGAAGGCAGAAACAGAATATTATTAAAGTTGTACTTAAGTTGCATAAGACATTTCAGGCTCATATTTGCTCTGATCCATAGTACACATGTACAAATGATAAGTTGAGGCATAAAATTGTTGAAGTTATACATATTTTCTTAAGAACGTGAAGTTTTTTTTTTTGTTTTAGGTTATTCACATTTTTTATTTGGATAGTTTATACATTTTTTTTTAATTTAATGGGGCTGTTTGCACTAAAATAAAGGCAAAAATGAAATTAAATTGTCATTACTTATAGGTTGTTATGTTATTATGTTACTGGTCCAGCCTACTGAAGATTAAATCAGGCTGAATGTAACCCCTGAAAGAAAATAAATTTCAGAGATTATTGTGATAATATTTTACTGGTCTGACCCACTTGGTATTCAGTTGGTCTGTGTGTGTCTCCTGAAATAAAATACCTTCAATATAATTTTTTACATTTCACAAATTCATCCCAAAGGCCAGATCAGACCCTTTTGCAGTCCAGTTTTGACAAATGGCCGTATGTTTGACACCCCTGCATTAAGTATGCTCCATTACTTACTGTTTTTTTTTTTTTCATTTTTCTTTTAAAGCCTGGTGATTTCGTTCACACTCTGGGGGATGCTCATGTCTATATTAACCACATAGAACCTCTCAAAGTCCAGGTGGGTTTGTACATACATATATAAGCAGATTTTGGTTCTCTTTCCAGCTGGTGTTTAATCTAATAGGCTAATTGATATTTGCAGCTTGAGAGGGAAATCCGCCCCTTTCCAAATTTGAAGATCCTGAGAAAAGTGGAGCGCATTGATGATTTCCGCGCAGAAGACTTTGAGATCTGTGACTACAACCCACATCCTACCATCAAAATGCAGATGGCCGTGTAGATGCCCAACCTGTCTGTGACTATGGGAAGATCTATTGGAAATGATGAAGCAGCTTTTAGTAAATGTGATCAATAATTAGTTCTGTGTTCTCTTGATTTTCTTTTACACACTGGTTTTAAAGGTCAGTTCAACCAGGTCATAAACACAGTCTAGTTAATGTGTTGCATGTTCATATTTGTGTGTTGGACAAGGTGCTTCTTTTTAGTACTCAGATTCAGAAACACTTATGTTTTGAAGTTTCTATAGTTGGATTTCTGTGATGAATGCTTGTAAAAACAAATTATTTTATCTTAAGTGTGATTACTGTGTAAATAAAGTCTATATTTGTTGTGAGCCTTGTTAACTTGATGGTATAATGGCCTTTTTCATTACAAATAAAAAATAAATAAAAGCAAATGTCTCATTTCTTCATAGTCTTCCAGATGTTGCCTTCAGGGTACCGATGTCTCTGCACAGTTGACTCGCGCATCTCACAAGAATACCCTGGATCCTTAAAATAACACAAATAGTGTAATAAATAAAAACATAACTGAAGTGCCATACATAGTTGAGCCCTAAATTATTTCTACCACAGCCAAATTCTGATTTATAGCCAACAGATTTTAAATGACAGATTAACTATTTATACGTTTGTTTTCTATGTTCAAATAACCACTGAAATTATTGTAAATATGAGGAAAAAAATCAAACTGATATAACTCCAAATGTCTGATTATTGTGAAATCATATTGCGCATAATGTTGCTGAATTTGGCTTTGACTTTGGCAAAAAAAAAAAATCCTTAATTCAGTATATATTTTAAGTTAGTTCATGTTGCTAGGATAGCAATAACTTTAGATGTGCAATTTAAGTAATAACGTAAACAAAAAAATGGTTTAACTTAATTTTTGTCATCTTTTCTCATTGGCTAGAACCTACTGGACATAAAAACCTATAAATATAACATGAGTAGGGATCATTTTGTGGTCAGACATGAAGAAGTGTTGACACCTACAGTATAGTCTCTAATACCTTGGGTGGCATGTAGTGGGCATTCTGAATGATGACCGGACAGGTGAAATGCTCATGGAGGTGGTCCACATATTCACACATCCTGGGAACAAAACATGTACGTGACCATGTGACAACTGAATATGGCGACAGAAGTAATTCCTGCTCATACCGATTACAGAGGTCCGCAGACACACAAATGTAATCGAACAAAATGAGATGTTGGACAAGCTCGCACAGGCCGACTCCTCCAGCATGAGGACACACAGGAACTAGAGAAAAAGAAGAAAAACACAGTATGATGTTTGACTCAAAGGCTGTTGGGTGATCATGTCTGGGCCTGCTTCTGTCCTTCCTCCACCATCATTATTCATACAGTTATTAACCTGACTGTTGCCAGATGGTATCAAAACACCACCTGGGACCCTTCCACAACCAATCTGTTTTCAAAGGAGGGGTCTTATCTAAAATCCTTGCATGTGATTAGATGAAGAATCTGTCCATCAACTTGACTGACACGCCACTCAGATTTAACTCAAGCTGTGACTCAGAGCGACAGCAGGAAGAAGAGCCACACTGCAGCAGACCATTAAAACAAAAGCCACAGTATGGCTGCACCTAAACAGACCGCTACGTTGTCTGTAAATGACCATTGTCATATGTGCAGGGAAAATCTGAGGATAAAAGGCAACATCTGCCACAGCCAGTGGATATTCCTTGAACTTCCCTTTGGAAAAAGGTAGTCCAGCGGCTTGCAGAACTGGGTCTTAAGCTGTCAGATGTTCAAAAAAAAAAATCCTCTGGTATATGTTTGAAATGCCTTCTCTTGGTAGGGAGACACCAAAATAATCTGGACACTATAAGGGAATGGCATAAAGCTGAAGAAGAACCAAGTGCCCAACTTTGTTTTCAGAAAGCCTGAACTGCACGATACTCAGATGGTTGTGAAACGCAGCCAGATGATACGAGTCTGGTTAGGTGCTTATTACAGTTACATGGATGATATGGGTTTCTATTTTTAGCACTAACAGCTGCAGTAGTAGTATATCCACTGCTAATACTTATATTCACAGTAGTATTAACAGTTATGGGTATTCGTACTAGTTACTGGTAGTTATGTTAGTAACAGCAGTTCTAGGTTTAACAATTATGGTTCAGTTACTCTTTAGCTCCCCTTCTCCCTCAATATCTCTTTCTTTCTCTTCCTTTAACCTTCACTCTCAAACCTGTTAACAGAGTAATTTCCAACCTTTTTTGGCTCATCATCCCATTTTTAACCCCAGACATTCAAAATGGAAGCCTTTTTTTGTTGCTAAAATTAATTTATTTGAGGAATAAATGTTAATATATGACAACCTTCAGTCTATATCAGTGGTTAACAACCTCAGTCCTCAAGGAACACTAACCTACATGTTTTAGATCAGGCATGGGCAAACCATTCCCAAAGGGGCCGGTGTTGCTGCAGGTTTTTGTTCCAAGCAGCAGCACACCAGACTGGACTCAATGAATCAACTGATCTCAGTCTTCAGAGAGTCGATTGGTCAAACTGTGAACTCTTGGTTGGTTGGAACAAAAACCTGCAGCCACACCGGCCCTTTTGTGGAATAGATTGCCTATGCCTGTTTTAGATGTATCCCTCTCCAAACACACCTGATTCAAATGATCATCAAGCTCTGCAGAAGACTGATAATGACCGTCAGCTGTGTTGAAAGAGGGAAACATCTAAAACATACAGGATAGTGTTCCTTGAGGACCAGGGTTGGGAGCCACTGGTCTATACAATATATATTATTATGGACAGAGGTAGGAAAACCAGGTGTAGATTATTACTGCACAAAATGAGAATGTTATGTTTGTTGGTCAGTATATGTAGACTCAGCCCATCTTGTATTTACAAGGCTGACAATTAATACTGAACAAATAATAACTCCAATGATGAATCAGAGGTGGGTAATTTCAGGTTCATCAAGTCAAAGTCTTGCCATGTATTGGTTCAAACCAGTTCGCTGAACACTAATTATCCCATTTACCTGGATGAGACTTTGTGGTCATCAAATTGGGCTGGTTCAATGAGCAGGTTTGAACCAATATATGGCAGGACTTTGACTTCATGGACCTGGAATTACCCACCTCTACGATGAATTATAAAAGAGCTGCAGCATCTGCAACACTGCTGCGCACGGAACATTTGACAGATAACCACTACCACAGTGCTTCAGTTTGTCATGTTTTTTTATGTTAATTGATTTTTTCTGTCAATTTTTTTATTTGTAAGTTTTTATTTTTATCAATTACTAGAAATTTCAGGTGGCCCCATTTGAATTCCAGGTGATCCTACATGGGCTTGCAACCCCATGGCTGAAAAATCACAGTTTTAACTGTTCATGTCAGGAGTCATGTTCTAGCTTTAGATGTTTTTCCTGCTTAAAATTTAGTTTTTCCCTCCACTGCAACCACGTTTGCTCCTGGAGGATTATGGTGGTGTTTGTGAACTGGCTTAAGAGTCTAGTTTAGACCAGCTCTAAATAAGTATTATATTATAGAATAATTTTAAATATTCTAACTTGTTGTGTGCTCTTTGTGCTTTTATACTGTAAGGTTTTATGAGAAAACTTTATTACGATGTCTGTCTGTCTGTAGAAATACAGACAGACAGAGAGACCAACCGTTGAATTTATGGGCCATCAGGAGCACAGCCAGGTTCTCATTGACACTGCCCAGCCGACAGCTGTCTATTTGAACAAACTGCAATGCTGACGCTTGTAGGAACTGCTTGAACATCACCCTGTTCTGACACTGGAGACAAAACAGTCTTGGTCAAAGACTTTGATCACAGTGAAAACTGCTTTTGCATATGAACTGTAGATCTGACCTGTTCCCCTGTTGCTACTCTGATGCCGAGTGGAGCCAAAGCCTGGAATGACAAACACTTTTACTCTTTATTCGTCAGTATAAACACATCAGAACAGTTTTGGAGGCTCACTTTAGAGATCACAGCATGACCCAGGATGTCATCTGGAGACGTGGGCTCCTCGATCCACAAAGGTCTGAACTCAGCGAGCTTGGACACCCAGCTGATGGCCTCGGCCACGTCCCATCTCTGGTTAGCATCGATCATCTGTTAAAGGAGAGGAGGAAAAGGAACTGAGAAAGCAACACACTTTTCTAATAGGGATGTTTGAACTTGCTGATCAAGGAAAACTGAGGATGGACTGAAATTTCAGTTAAAAATGTTTGTAGGTGTTAACTCCTTTTCATGGTATCTATCTTCTAATACAAAATCTCTGCTGTTTCTAATATAAATAAAAATACCTGATATAAATCCAAACTGTGCTCACCAGAGTATTATCAGGTCCAATCATGTTCCTTATGATACGACATCTGCGGATGTCATCTTCTAGATCTGCACCGACCTTCACTTTAAACTTGGTCCAACCATTTTTTAGTGCATCTGTGCAAAGCTTAAAAAAACAAACACAACAAAATGAAGATGATGATGATGGAGGCAGGAGAGACGCACGACCACAGCATCAGGTCCAGAGAAGATCATCTGTGTTGATACTCAAATCAAAGTTGCATCATCCTGTGCTCTTTTTTGCTAGTTGCTGTTTGTCCTCACGCCAGATGAGTCAGCCTCTGTGAGCCCATCCATGACTACACTGCAAGAATTAAAATCTCACCAAGTGTATTTTTCTCATTTCTAGTCAAAATATATCATTACACTTAAAATGAGACAACCACCTAAAGAGTAACTTTTCAGTGAAATATAATAACTTATTTTTAGACAATAGATCTTGAAAATCTTATTTCAAGAAATCTTACCAAGATCATTTTCACTTGTTTCATTGGCAGATTTTTTTCCTTAATTCAAGCAAAAAAAAAATAAATAAATAAAAATCAAGATATTTTTCCAGTGCACAGTTACTTAACTATTCACATAATAAACATTTGTTCTAGTTGTACTTCCATTATTCATATTTTGTCTAATTTTATAGTTTAACAAACCTCAAGTAAATATTGTATTTTTCATTCCACTGAATTTAACGGAAAAATCACATGAATTTAGAAATTAGAAGGTGACTTTACTGTAAAAACAAATGTGACAGAAAAACGTGAAAAATTCAGGAAGTCAGTGCTTTATATTCACGACAGAATCATGAGAATTTCAAGAGTTGTTGTGAAGTACAGTACAAGATGTATTTATATTGTGCAAGAGAGGGTACACAGTTGCATAAGGTTAAAAATGTATATATTATGCTTGAGAATATTTTTGGCCAGATGTATCTCCATATTAAAAAACATCAGACCTTTCACATTTTAATATTTATTTATCATATTGTGGAATTTTTTTGTGACAAAGTACTTTGAGGCACTAAAATGAAATCATGACAATATTTCTAATGTACGTTGCTCATGTACGACGACATATGAACTACCGTGTGCGATTTTATTCCTGGCAGAGTTTGTCTGTACTAGATATAAGCAGATGATGCACAGAATATGACATTTGTAACTTTAATACAACTGTATTAGGGCACCATCTAATCAGTTGCAGTTAATTAACTATTTCTCCCTGGTACATACATAGCCTTAATTTAATAACTGAAAAAAAATAAAATAAAAAAAATTTGAAAACATGAAGTTGGTATCTTTAATCTTCAACAAAACTATCTTTCTTGATGATCTACAATACCATAAATTGTAGGAAACTACTCAGTAATATATAAAGTTGGTTAAAGCAGCTAAATGTTAACACAGATATGAATGCAACATAAATATCACATATAATAGTTAAAACTGACAGGGATTATCACTGTTTTATGGCACAGGGATTACAGGGAGTATTTACCCAGTGAACTATTAGTACTTATATGTAACTAATACATCTTCTTCCACCTTTATCTGAGTGTAGGAGCACAGAGACCTGTTTGAGCTGCTCGTCTGGATACCCAAGCCAAGCACAGGAGGTGGTGTAGGCAGGATAACCCTCTTTCTGCATTTGTTCCTCTGACAAGGAAGAAAATAAGTGCACACAGGTGATAAATACTTAGAAGATTGTTTTAATTGAACAGTCATGGGTTGTCGAGGCCATTGTGCAGACTAAATCACATCTGTAAGTATCTGAAGAGCCATCTAATTCCACTAAATCTCATTCAGCCATGTAATTAATTTAGTGCTCTCACCTCGCTGTTGCTTGCCCTCCTGTGCTTTGACGAGTAAATCTGAATGAGAGAAGCAATAAGAGGCTGTAGCAACAGATAAAGCTCAACTTTTGTCCTCCACCAGAACTGCAAACATAAACTAATCTGACCTACAGCCTCCTCCTCCGTGAGCACATCAGTGATGTATCTGAAGTCGATGCAGGACACCAGCTGCTTAGGCTCCTAAATCAACACAGACGATGTGATATTTCCTTTGTGGTCAGGTTCCGGTCTCGCATCTACTGTAAATTTGCTGTGACTCACCATGTCAACAAGCAGTTTCCACAGTGGCTACAGGAAACGATGACAATGGTTGTGAGTCACGACCATCATGCCTAATAACCATGATGCTTCACACAGACACCCTACCTTGCCTTCTGCCCGAGCCCACAGGTCCCACACAGCATTCAGGACTGCAGCGGTGGCCAGGTGGATCACGCCTTTCTCTGGGCCCAACTGTTCCAAAGAAAACTCATGTAAAAATACAGCCTCTGTCTCATTGTAATGTGAAGAAAATTATACATGAGTACAAGTGGGACATTCCAGCTTTGGAGGCACCTGAGCCCCACTGAAAACCTTTTGGAATGTGATCAAAAGGATAATGGATGTGATGAGTCATCAAACAAAACTGAGTGGCTTGTGTTTGGTATAAAGCACAGAAAAGCAATATGGCAAAGAGATGATAATTAACGTTTAACTATTATCACTAAAATATGATAGAGGTTGAATTTATAAACTCTTAAAAATCTGTGTTGTTTCACAAAATCAACTTGAGTTCTTTGTATTTCATCAAGGACAACTGTGAACACCTTCATACGCAGCAAGAAAACACTGTAAATTAGAAGACTTTAATTTGGAATAAAAGACAAAGCCATGAAGACAAAACCTTTATAAAACCTGTAAACAATAGAACCAATGATCTATTAATTTTTCCAGACACCTATGTAACAAATTATCTGGAGTCCTTCAACTGAAACACCTGAAATTGTTACTAGAGAAAACTGAAAGGCCTTGATAAATTAATCGAAAACAGTTTCAACTAACTACGGCTATAGGAAATTACACTGGCCAAACCAAAAGTAACACACTACTATTTTGTTGGGCTGCCTTGGATCATTTCCATACACCTGTGCCATCTCAAAACATTAAATTTTTTTGTTGTAAAAATCTTGTATTAATGATGGAGAGTCAGACCACTGCATAAAATATCCTCCATCACATAGTTATTTCTCTATGGAACACTCTTACTCTCAGTGGGGTTCAGATTGGGACTGTAGGGTCTGATCTGTGTGTGAAAATGATGAGTCATGCTCCCTGAATTACTCTTTAACAATATGAGAGAAAAAAAGAGAAAAGAGAAAGGAAGAAATAAGTAACTAGTGAAAGTAACAGTTAATTATTAACCTGTTGCAAGAAGAAAGACATTAGCCAGAGCCAGGACAAACAGAATTAAGAACAGTTTCTTTCCAAAAGACCCCCCCCCCCCAGTGTATGAAACAATCAGGTTAAATTAAATGGTTCATTGTCATTTACAATATGTGACTTTAATGGTCCATCTCTTACCCATCTCATCTGACTGTCACTGGTCAACAGGCGGTAAAACCCACGGAAATCACTCACAATCTCCTGCAAACACTTCCCAACAACCAGCTGTGCTAGTGCTTCCACAGCACACACCACTGTGAGTAAAAATCAAACAAAAATTAGTCTGAGGAAAAACATGCGGATCAAGTGGTCCCCACCTGACCCTGCTATATATATATATTTTAAATGTTGTACATTATATACAGAATAATACAACATTTCAGGGCTTAATTGCAAATAGTTAAGTAAATAATAATCATAATATAGTTATTAGTAATATATTAATAATGATATGTAATATATGACTTGTAATAATAGACTTGAAATGTATGGCTATTTTCAGGCTTCTACAAATTGTGAACAAAAGCTAGAGGTCTGACATTGACATGACAGGAATCTGTAGTCTCAAGAAATGTGAAAAATATTTACTTAGAATCTATAATTGCATGTTACAGAGAATGGCAAAGTTGAGATTTTGTCTATCGCTAACTTTTAAAATGCTACTTTTGTCCACCCATTACACAAAAACCAATCATCATATTCATTAGAAATTGTATATACTGTATCTTGACTACCTGGGGAATTGATTTGTGCAAAATTAAAGTTCTATGTTGTGTTATGTATGATATATGAACAGATGAATACCAAAAATATTCAAAGGTCAATATCAGGTGTGGGTTAGGTAGTGTCACAAAATAAAAGACAGTATGTAAATGTACCTGAATTACGATAATTTTTGACACCACGCAAAATGTGTTTCTATAAACCCGTCTATGTTAAATATTCAAATTAAATATGTATGTTTTCGCCCCATATTTTAGCCATATAACAGAAAATGTAGCGATTTTCAAGTGAGTTGCTACTAAACTAGATTGAACCGTGCTGAAAAATATTACCACAAGATGGCGGTAAAGTACACAGTCCCACTATACAGCAAATAGAAAAGTAGGAAACACCACCTTTTTCACAGTTAACAGTTATACAATGAAGTATAATTTGATTTAATTAAGATATAATCATAATGAATTAACCTATATGTGTTATTGTATCAGATTTGGTGCACTTTACAAATAAAACAGACCTATATCCACGACAATTGCCAAGAGGCACGGCTGTTTACGCACTAGTAATGTGGATGTCGGAGTTTTAAAAGAGCACTTGAATGCAACATAAATCCAAGGAGCTAATATGAGGTTGGACTGTAAACACTGGCAGAATTAAATGATTTGGACAGTGTAACATTATTACCAATCTCGGTGCCTTTTCCTAGGGTGAATGTGAGGCCGAAACCTGTCAAACCGCAGTCCGTGTCGAGAACAACATATGCGGCTGAATAATCCGGGTCCGTGTGCTGTAAAGTGGAGTTAGTTGTCAGTAAACTCTTCAACGCTGTTACGAGCAAATATGCTATTGGTGACATGACTTAATGTTGTACAAACGTCCTTACCATGGCATCTGAACCGTGTTGGTCCAAGGACGTCGGAAACCTCACATCTCTGACTGTCAAATGTATTATTTTGTGTAACATTTTGTCTCAGAAATGGTTATAACAAAGAGTGAATCGTTGGATCATGTACCCTGTAACCTGTACATTGTTTTAATCCCGCCCACTCCAGCCTGTGATTGGCTCAGAACTAACCAACGTTCTGAGTGGCACTTTAACAGACCAGTCAAACATATCGGGGGGGAAAAAAACAGATAAAAATGTGTAAAATCAGGTCTTTATTGTACAAATTTCCCAGATGATTTTCCCTCAGTACCTCCCACATCCCAAAATATTGTCCATTTAATTAATAATTATAGAAAATGAGGATTTGTTTTTGGTAGTGTATAAAGCCCTTCCTTTTGAGCTCAGTCTTCCCATTCTAATACTGTCATGATCAGGTACAAATGCAAGGAGATAAAATTACTGTAAAACTGTCATCATGTCAACACACATTGCTTTTGATCAGACGCTTACAAATGATGAACACGTAGTACATGAAAGTCTTCAGCAGTCACATTTAAGAATATGGAATTGTTATTATCATGTATGATGGCGTTTACTTGTTTTCCACCACAAAAGAGAACAAAAGTCAGTAAATGTCACATGTCCATCAAGTTCAACACTGATTAACTCATATTTCCTTGCAGTTAGACCTTTTTATGAAAGCAATTTGATGCAGTAACAGTGAATTTACACAACCCAGGCAGGGAGAGTCACAAAGAATTATAGCATTGTTGTAAAATGTAAAAAAGAAAAAAAAAATGTCTGAGCCAAGGTGATGGTGATGGACAGTAACAGAAAACGTCAAATGTAGGTATAAAGGTACAAAATAATGTCCATGTGATAGAAAAAAACTGCAGGATTAGGAATTCTGACAGGATCTTGTTAAAATAAAAAACATTAAACAATGCATTATAAAATAGTGGAAAGGCATAGCAGACTAGGTCCAATCTCTAGACCACAACAATTGCACTGAACCGATTTATAGGATTAATCTTTATATAATTACTGTCAAATGGTCTGTGATAATGACAGTAGATCCCACTGAGTTTTTTTTTAATTGACCATGTTATTGTAATATTTCTTAATCACACTACTAGATAATTTACTATTTTATCACAAAAATTAGAATTTAGATGCAAATCGAGTACAAAGCATCCACATAAATTCACATAAAACCACATTAAACAGTATTTTTTCCTATTGCTTCATCACAGACCTTATCACAGCTTATTTTACAGCAATATACTGTAAAGAATCTGCATGTAGTGTAAATAAAACAATGAATATGTCTTTCAGTCTGCCATTTATGTACATCCACTTAAAGATTTACACAGATATGACTTGCGTAGTACCATAAATTAAAGAGAAAATCACTTGGATGTGACATGAAATGGTGGTGGACAATGAACAGAAATGATTTGAACAGAAATGATTAAAACATCATATAAAAAGCAGGTAGTGGTTTGCATGACTGATCAGCCTGTTCTGCAATCATATTTATAGTGTTGAAGGAGTTTCTTTTCAGGGGTCCGGGGAGGCTATAGGTTCTCCCCGGGCTGGTACTGAGGCTCTGTGGCCGTGAAATAGTCCTCCAGGAAGGACTGGAGGTACTCGAAGGTGGGCCTCTCATCTGGCTCCTTTTTCCAGCAGAGTTTCATCATCTCGTGCAGTGACTCAGGGCATCCCTGGGGGCACGGCATACGGTAACCCCGTTCCACCTGCTCCAGCACTTCACGGTTCACCATCCCTGCAGAACAGAAGGCGACGAAAGACAGCTGATTATGTCATATAAACACAATATACACAGTCATTTAATAGACTGAAGGAAATGAAATGTACAATATTGAGAACATGGAATTAACTGTTTAAAAATTAACTTTTTTTTTCTTCTCTCTTTGTTTTTCCGGAGTAATATTGTTTTTTCTTTTCTTTCTTTAGCCTCGGCTTGCAATTGAATGGTTTTGCTTTTGTTTTTCCGGAGCAATATTGTTCGTTTTTGTTTTTATTTCTTTTATTGGTGCGAACAAATAAACCAAACCAAACCAAACCAAACTGTGATTATACCATATGCAGCAAAAGTCTGAATATATGTGAAAAAGCCTTGAATTCAGAGAAAAGAATTTCAATTTTCTTTTTTACAACAAAAAGTTGTGTTGATTGGACACAGTATACATTTTTAAAATTGACATTCTTTTATGGAATATACTTTAAAGTGGAGAGCATTTTTTTTCTTTAAGTAAAGAGGTGAAACTCTTGTCCACTATGTAGGAAAAAATTCATTGCTGGGTCTCAGGAGGATATTGTATGAAGCTCAGAAAATATACAATTTAATCAACCTTCATTTGCATGTCATTGACTGAAATGAAAACAAGCAAACACATCACAAATAACAGAAATTAACACAAGATATAAAATTAATTTAGATGTACTAAAACAAGTACAATGGCTTGGAGACATTAGTGTATTAACCCTGTAAAGTCTGAACCATTAAATAATTGACAGAAAATTCCACTTCTTTGAAATTGAAGCTTTTATTGGTCTTTCTAAACAACCCAAATTAATATATATATATATATATATATATAAATTTCCATGTATGAATTTAAATTTTGTATCATATTTGATACATCGGGTCTCAATGCTCAAATGCGAAGGACATCAGAAAATATTTATGTCTGTGTGCACATATGGATAATATCGGAGTTCTGGGTCTTAACGTTTGTTGTGTCAATCACAGGAGTAACTGGAAAAAGGGGATAAATGTGACATGGCTGTTCAGACTGAAGTCACATTGCAAAATATCGGATATGTGTCGGATTTAATACCACATATAAAAGTGGCCTGGGTCAGATTTAAAAAAATAAATCAGATTTGTGCTGTTCAGACTTTCTTTAACAGGTCAGATACGGATCAAATGGCAGCAAAAAGTCAAATTTGGGCCACGTTTGTCTGCAGTCTGAACGTACCCTAATTCTGGCTTGAATTCTTTACCTTAAATACATATATAATGAATTACTAAAACATCTGGTATTTTTGTTGTATATAACACCTTAAATGGAGTCTGTTGTCTTTGTGTGACATTATTTCCAGGCAAAATCCTACACAGAGTCAAGTTAAGTGTACCTGCAGCAGGAGTGATGGCTGCTGCTCCCCAGGGCAGTATCAGTCTGACAGATGGTTATAAACAAGAGTGGTGTTCAATCTCCTGATCGTCCCCCAACAGATGGTCTCATCTAATCTCAGATGTGTGTGTGTGTGTGTGTGTGTGTGTGTGTGTGTGTGGACTTGTGTATGTGTGTGTGTTTCATCCCCCGCTGCAGAGGCATAAACAACTAGTGCAGACAATGTCAGACAACGACACCTCATGCTCAGACATTGTCAAACGTGAATGAAAACTGATAACTCTGCTCATTAATCACCTGTCCACCTTTTACTGTGTGACACACTTACCCGGGTACGGCACTCGGCCTTTGGTGACGAGCTCGGTGAGTAAGATGCCGAAGGACCAGACGTCTGACTTGATGGTGAACCGTCCATACAGGGCAGCTTCAGGCGCCGTCCATTTGATGGGAAATTTAGCTCCTGTAGGAGATGAGAGGAGGCAGATGAAAGGCTCCACTAGAGGGCACATGTGTCTTTTATCTGGCCTGATCCCCAGGAAACCACAATGTCTCCAATTACTGCCAATTACACCATCAAGACCAGTTTTCTTCTTCTGTTGAGTGAATAATTTGGGGTTTAAAGTTTGTACTTCCTAAATGCACCTCATATATAAACTTACATCCCATTGTTATTGTAGTTCTGGAGTGTGTAGTTATTATTGTCTGATGTACTGGTAATAGGCTTTACTTTCTTTTTTTTAAATTTGTTTTATCACTTTTATTTTGTTTGTATTCTTCTATACAAATGTTTCATAATAATATTGGAAACAATCAAATGTTAATGGTGTGTGAAAACATTTTTTTCCACTACTCTATTTATGTAAATCACATTTAACTGTCTTCATGTGAAATGTCTTTTATAAATAAATCTGCTTTGCCACATGTAAAGGTCAGGATCAAGACATGCAGTATATTTTTGGATTAGATTTTGTTTTATTTCGGTCATAATACAGAACAAGGCACATGCACAAGGCAGACAAGACACATATGTCACACATAATCAATACATTGCTTGACCGAAAACGTTTAAGGCTCAAGCGGGAGCTTATTTAGCCCATGATTACATCACCACCATATGAAAAACAATTATTATTATTTTTTTTAGCTTTGTTAAATATTTTATCATAAGTGCAGAGTTTGGGTTTTATGTGAACATACTCTGAGATTTCTTCTGACACCACATTATTCATCATTAGGGCTTGGGTAATTTTTTTTTTTAATCGCGCCAACCAAAGTTATTATTGTTCATGAAAACTAATGACATTATTAAAACTAGCATTGAATTTTTTTCATTAACAAATAATTAAAAAAAAAAACAAGAATTAACTGAAACTGCATTAAAATATTAAAATGACAAAAACTCCCTTTGGTTTCATCTTTGTCACTGTTGGATTCATATGAAATCCTTTTACTTCGCTCGAGCAATTTTTCTCTGGCAGCACCATACGGTACTACATGGTTCATCGCTTCTCATCATTTGTGGTTTAGAGTTGTCTTCTTGTCCCTATTCTACCTGGAAATATAGAGACTCAAGTTGGAAGAAAGAAGCAGAGTCCTGGATGGGATGTATTTGAATACAATGGAAAAAAATAGAACTTAACTAAAACTAAGCTTTTAGATAAAAAGGAAAAAAAAAATAACGAAAAACTAGCAAACCTGCTATAAAATCTAATAAAAACTAACTGAATTAAAGAGGAAAAAAGTAAACACTAAATAAAACCAAATTATAATAAAAAAATTCTGAACTATTATAATGTGTACACCAGCTCAACTGGTTAGATGCTATCAAGTGTCAGTGTTTATTCGTCAAATCTCACATCTTTATTGATATCATGTTAACTGACAACATGAAGTTGTTGGAATTTTTTGTAGCAACTGTACAAGCAAAATGAGTCAAAACCTTTAATTAATATTCTAATTAACTTTTGATGTTTTGAATAGGTTTTGAGTATATTAAAAATGCAGGAGCAGAATAATAAAACCAAAATTTAATTAATTTGAGTGTTATATTTGCTTTTCGTTGAAATAATTTTAAAAAGTAAGGTTTTTGTTCAGGAACTAGTATACAATCCCAGATCTCACTGGAAGTGACTATGTTCATCAATATTCCCTCATCTTTGTTAGTAATGCTCGGCATTTTAAATAAGAGCCATCAGAGGATGGAGCGTCTCTATAATAAAATAATCCAAATAAATACTTGTTACTAATAATAGCATAGTTTCATTGATTTTGTCAAAAGATAGCAGAGGGTTTGAGTTGATTTAGGAAACAGCTCAACTAATTAATTTAATTTAATTAATTACCACCATTTCTGAAACCAAATAAAGACTAATGGGTGGACAAACTGGCCTCTATATGGCCCCATCTTATATGTCAAAGGTTAAAGGAGCCACAATACAGAAATGCATTGCATATACAGCTGCAGAAAAATGATTAGACCTTCAAAAAGAGATTAAAAACAATGCTTATGCAATCAAGTACTAACTTCTGTGTGTATCATGCGACTAAAACCGACAGAAAAGAAAACATGGAATGAATAAAAGCACTGTTTTTGTCAGTACAATAACATTAATGTAAGAACTGTAGTGATTTTGCTTGTCTTATCTTATCTTATCTTTATCTTAAGTCTAATGTGATGGTGACGACAATGATTTTTTTTTTTGATTAAATGTATGGTGTGGGAGCAAGGATTTAGCGATGGTGCAGCTAAACATTACCAGTAGAAACCAGGCTGTATTATCCAAAAGCTCTTGCTTTAACACCAAGAGATTTTGCATAAAGAGCTTTTGGACATTTCCATGTTCCTAACATTGAGATAATAGTTTGGGGATGGCCCCTTCTTGTTCCAATATGACTGTGCACCAGTGTATAAAGTAAGGTCCATAAAGACATAGATAAGAGTTTCATGTGGAGAACTGGACTGGCCTGAACACAGAGAAGACTTTTGGGATGTATTGGAGTGGAGACTGAGAGCTAAGCCTCTGTCAAACATCAGTGTGTGACCTCACAAATGCTTCAAACATTCCCATAAACCCACTCCTTAACCTTGTGGAAAAGCTTCCCAGAAGACATAAATCTGAGGGTGAACCCACATCAGATCAGATACTATAGATTAAGAATAGGATGTCATGTTCATATGCGAGTCAAGGCAGGTGAGTGAGTACTTTTGGCAACACAGTGAGGCTGCATGTCTGTACAGTACATCACCATAATCAATAACAGACACAAAGGCAACTGACACACATTTGTTCTTTTTTCAGAAAATTTACAATGGATGTGCTACAGTACAGTTTGCTAATGATCCACCAGACCCTCAATGATAAAGGAGCTGCAGTTGGATGATATTGGTCTGTGGCCA
Source organism: Siphamia tubifer (assembly GCA_020466265.1). Classification (NCBI taxonomy): domain Eukaryota; kingdom Metazoa; phylum Chordata; class Actinopteri; order Kurtiformes; family Apogonidae; genus Siphamia; species Siphamia tubifer. Next base: position 27,061,707 of record CM035802.1, on the reverse strand, counting down.
CGAAGGAGCGAACTGGACCTGTGCTTTAGCTGTGGGCGTCAGGTGAGAGGAGAGGAGTGACTGAGCTCAGGGGGGAAGTGGTTAGAGCTGTGGAGGGAGGTGGGTTGTTCATGTACAGATTTTATTACCGTATTTTCTGGACTATATGCCGCTACTTTTTTCATATGTTTTGAACCATGATACAAAGGTGCAGCTATTTCTTCAGGGGTTTTTATGTTAGGTTTCTAAATATTACCTTCAGTGTTATAGGCAGAGACACAAATAAAACTGAACACTTCACCAAATGTAAGTGAGATGGTATGTTTGAGTGATTTGGTCAAAACAACATTTTTAAAGAGAACACATGGCACACAGGTACATTCTCTTGTTGGTTGTGAGGCGCAACAGATCAGTTGGAGTAGAAACATGTGGTTTCCACTATGAAGCTAATTCACCATGAGACGAGGCAACAGGGAGTCGTCCTTACTGTCAGGTCACTGCTCTATCCATTTCTGCCCCGACACCTCATTCACCTATAACTCAAATAATGTGAGTGTGTGTGGTGTGTGTGCTTGTATTCCTATCTTTCTGGGGACATTGATCTGTTCACACAGTCACAACATGAGGACCTCTGACACTATTCATGTACCCACAAAGGTTAAATATAAATGTAGGTCCCCATTAGTGAAATATAAATCTGCACTTAGGATGCAAATGTATCCAAATGATGTGGTTCTATAAACATATTCATTTGTCGCCATAAATCCTCGGGGGAACAGACGCAAAGTGAGACATGTATTTTTCAAAGGTTTGAAAATGTGTTTACTTTTAATATTTTAATAATTTTTAATTATTGAATTGAATTTATTTATTTTGTAAATATATGTAAAGTTTTACTTTTTGTATTTACCGTATTTAAAAAATATTTACTTTTTTAATTTTTATTTTTCTTCTTTTTTTTTTACCTGAATTAATTTTTTTATTCTATATATTGTTAGTTGTATTTGTTTGCTTGTTTATATATAACGTTTTAAAATGTTTTTCTTTATTTATTTTAAGAAAAAGTGTTCTTTCTACCCCATTGCTATTTTACCTACAAGTGATGATTATAAACTTGTTCCTCAATAATACATGTAAACGAGTATGTGTGTGTGTGTGTGTGTGTGTGTGTGTGTGTGTGAGGAGGGTATGTCCTACCTTGTCTGGCCGTGTACTCGTTGTCCTCTATCAACCTGGCCAGACCGAAGTCGGCGATTTTGCAAACGAGGTTCTCGCCGACGAGGATGTTGGCTGCTCGCAGGTCCCTGTGGATGTAGTTCATCCTCTCAATAAAAGCCATGCCATCTGCAATCTAAAAAGAAGAGACATAAAACAAACATTTGACAGACTTCTGGGTAAATTATTTTTAGCCTTTCATGCTGCAAATGTCAAATCTTTCAGGCTCAGAGAGAAAAAAATAATGAATGAAAGAACAAAAGGAAAGAGTGGAGATGATGAAAAAAGGACTGTCATTGTTTTTTTTTTTTACTCTGGTTCTTAACCCTTTAATGGACAAGGGACTATTTTTGGTCATTTCCACATTCAAGACAATGGCAGCAATAGGTCCAGTGAAGACAGTGAGTCAACAATTTCAGGTCCACTGTGGACGACAGGGTCTGTAAGGTCCCCCTCTGCGTGAACAGTGAGTGTATCTGCTTGGTTCGGTACCATGAAGTAATGGTACTAATGTAAGGAATGATGTTCATGTGGACAGGGTCTGGATCTAATGTTCTAAATGTTCTAAATGTTCTAAATGTGATGGACTAATGTTCTAAATGTTCTAAATGTGATGGTCTAATGTTATAAATGTTCTAAATGTGATGATCTAATGTTCTAAATGTGATGATCTAATGTTCTAAATGTGATGGTCTAATTTTCTAAATGTTCTAAATGTGATGGACTAATGTTCTAAATGTTCTAAATGTGATGGACTAATGTTCTAAATGTGATGGTCTAATGTTCTAAATGTTCTAAATGTGATGGACTAATGTTCTAAATGTTCTAAATGTGATGGACTAATGTTCTAAATGTTCTAAATGTGATGGTCTAATGTTCTAAATGTTCTAAATGTGATGGACTAATGTTCTAAATGTTCTAAATGTGATGGTGTAAGGTTCTAATATTCTAAAATCCATGTTTCTTTAACGATACATGTTGAAAACAGACGTTCAGTTCGGTACAGTCTTATACCAAACAAATACAGCCAGTGTGTATGTGTTTTTGCATACCACTGCATGCACCAATATATGAATTAATAATTTAATAATGAATTACATTAAAAAAAAAACATACTTGCCCAGTTCACTAGACCGTCCTCTCTGTTCTTGATATTGTGAAACAGCCAAAGTCTTATGTCCTCCATTTTAACGTGAATATTTTCAATTTCAGTGTATTACTATGATAAAATGAAACCTAATTCAAACAAAAACAAGCCAGTTGTTAAAGAAAGAGCTGCAGCTCATCTCACCTGTGCTGCCATGTCCACCAGCAAGGGGAGCTTTAGGAATTTTCCATCGCCTTCTTTGAGGAAGTCGAGCAAGCTTCCTATAAAAACAGCGAGAGGTCATAAATGCAGAACAGACATGATATACTGCAGGTGCAAAGAACCATACCAGATGCATACCAATGAAACCTTACATATTTAAGTCCAGCTCTGCGCCTTTTTACTGTATCTGCTTAGAAAATTAAAGTGAATATTAAATCAAGCCTCACTCTTAACAAGGTTTGTGATTCATAGCAGCATCTGAATCACCCTTTCTGTTTAAGTGTCCATCACAGTACATATTAGATGGAAGAAGATTAGAGGAACTGGAAAAGCACAGCAGAGGAACAAACTGTTCACACACACACACACACACACACATACACTTTCTCTCGCTCAGGCATATGTCATACAGTTAACATTTACACACACATAAATCTAATTACTCATAAAAGCCTGAAAAAAAGAACGCATTGCAGCTGAAACTATGAAAACCTCCCACAAAACTACTGCAGTTTTCAATTAACCATTCGGGTTTTAAGCCTCAGGGAGCCACCAGGGACTTTCAAGGACTTTCAGTCTGTAGAGCATATTAATTAAAAGCTCGATATAAATTTACATGTTTTCCGTCAAGGAAACCAGTATGTAGTCACATGTCTGACATGAGCTTCGTGCCTGAAAAACCACCTGATCAGCTGCATATCTGAAACCTTAAAACCAGAGGCCTACTCACTGACTGGACTTTTGTGTGTGTGTGTGTGTTCTTGTTTTCCTATCTTTATGAGGACATTAATATGTTTACACAGTCACTTAATGGGGACCTCTGACACTATGGGGATCAATATTCAGGTCTCCATGATGGTTAAATAGAAATAAAGGTCCCTACTAGTAAAATAGAAATGATGTGGCCCTATTAATACATTAATTTGTTTTTTTCAGAAAGTCCCCATAAAGCATGAAAATGAAACATGTGTTTTTGAAAATTTTGAAGATATGTTTACTTTAAAAAAGTATTTATTTTGATGGTTTTTAAAAAATATATATATTTACTTGTCTTATTTATTTTTTCAGTTTCTATTTATCAATCATATAATTTTTTTTATTATGATTTATTTGTTAAATTTTTTAAACTCAATTCAATTCAAAAACACTTTATTGATCCCCGAGGGGCAATGTAAAGGTGTATAAAAGTAGCTTAAAAGTCTTTAAAAGGACAATGCAAGTTACAGATGTATATCAACAGTAACTCGTTTAAAAATGACAAATGAAATAAATGACAATTATTTGTTACTTATTCATTCATTAATTTTTATGTATGTATTTATTTTTCACATTTTTATCATTATTATTTAAATTTTATATTATTAAAAAAAGTGTTTACACTCATTACCCAATGGCTACTTGATTACAAACTTAGTCCTCGTGAGACATGGAAATGAGTGTATGAGTGTGTGTGTGTGTGTGCGTGCGCGCTTTCTTGCTTTTCTTTCTTTAAAAATAGATCCCTTTCACTGTTAACAGGAAACAGCTGAGTCTTGTAAACCTCTTGGGCCGGACCTTCTCACAGAATCACTTTAATCCAATTAAGCTGCGGCATGTCATAAAAGGTTTCGGGGTATGTTTCAGATACCTTTGGCCATGTACTCTGTGACGATATAGATGGGTTCCTCTGACACGACTGCATAAAGAGGCACCAGTTTATCATGTCTGAGCTTTTTCATGATCTGGGCCTCCTGGAGGAAGGCCTCTGGTGACATAGTTCCAGGTTTCAGTGTCTTTATGGCCACCTTTGTAGTCCCGTTCCAAGTGCCTGCAGGGGAAAAAAAAAAAAAGAAAAAAAAAACAGTAAGAAGAAGCAGAGATACCCACAGGCCTCAGGGGTAATCAATGTTGGTAATAGGGTGGGAGACAGACAATATCGTTAATTAGGTCTTGTAATTGCTCTGGCATGTGCTGTCATGCATGTGAAGCCTAGTAAAATATTCGTCAGTGGGGCTGGGATGAGCGAATAGGAGTTTAAAAAGGAACAAATATATTCTGTCCTCTTGAGTGGGACCATCTCTAACTGTAAAACAACACAACAAACAGAGGAAGCCACTGCAGGAAGTGGATAATTCCTCAGTCAAGACCAAAATAGACAAAATAAATAAAGGCTTTAGAGTGTTTGTGGATGTGATTTATAGACACATTGTCTGCACATTTTAGGTTGAGTTTGTGTTTTTCGATCGAGATAATTGAACTGAATGAAATAAATACAGACATGATGAGCAGCGTTAGAGTGATTACTAGTATTACAATATAATCTGTAGTGACAGACTACAGTACATATACAACACTACAAGCCACAGAATTCATTAGTTTAACCTATAAAGACCCGGTGCTGCTTTTGTGGCAATTAACAAATGAAATTTTCCTCTATTTTTAACCTTCTTTAAATTATTTATCACCATTTACTCTAATATTATCCTCTATATTTTGCATTTTTAAGTGAAAATCAGGTATTTTCCTTTATTTAATGTAGTTATTATGTATATGTTCATTAAAACTCAGTTTAAAGTTGAACATTATAATATCCAAAAGAGAGAAAATTGAAGAAAAATAAGAAATGTCAACAAAAACTCAGTGTCTCCATCTACGGTAATTTGTTAAACTCCATGTTAGTTTAGAGTATTTCAGTCATATATGTATTTAAAAACAACAGAAGAAGAGAAAAATAATGAAATTTGACCGAAAAAGGCTCAAAGCTTATTAATATTATTCTATGTTTCATAATACATGGTGTCAAGTAGAAAGAAAAAACCCAAACATATATATGTTTATATATTTTTTCCAAATACAGCCATAAGTCTGAAATATAGATGCATGTAATGGTTTTTTAACATAACAAAGGACATAAATTGCTCAAGTTTTAAATAACCACTATTCTATTCTATTTTTCTCACAAAAATGTGCATCTATTTGTGAATTCATTTACTTTCAGACATAATTAAAAACTTTTGCGCACAATCTGGTAGTGTTTTATTACTTTGCTTTAAACATGATTTATGCTGGTCTATAATAAACCAAGCCTCTAAATTTCAAAACATAATGGACCATAATGGATCATGATTTCCTGTTTTATTTATGATATGTATGTTTTTAATTATTGTTTTTATCTATTGTGTCCTTTGTTTTTAATTGCACTGCAGTTTTTTTTATTGTGTTTTCAATTAATTCTTGTATTTTGTCGTCAAAGAGCCTGATTTCTCACTTTCCCCTGTAAGTCACTTTTGCATAAAGGTTTGTCAAATGCATAAATAAATACATAAATGCATTGCTTGTTTTTGTTATAAGAACAATTTTATCAGTTGTGAGTTTAAAAGTAGATAAAACCCCTTAATTCAACACAGTGACTTAAATAAGGAACCTGGTGAATCAATGATGTAACAGATTACAGTGTTTCCATGGTAACTGCTACTAAGTCCCTGAACATCCACAAATGGGTCATATCTGATGATCATATTTTACAGAAAATATTCATATTTATTGCTGATTGGTGGATCAACTGGTATGAATCATCATAGATCAGTGGATGGTTTTGGTCGCTGGTTGGATGTTTAAGTTTTTATGGGTTTAAAGTATCTGGAATCTATTTGAGATAGTTATGATAATTTAACATCTTTATTGCATGTGACACAGTCTCTCTGAATTTATATCAACACACTTGAGATGTGACCTTTAAACCACCATAAACATAAAACAGTCTGAAAGTTTGGTCTGGAAAAAAGGATGAAGACTCATATAATTCTTTATTTCATTTCTCCCTGACCTTTTATTTTTCACAGCATCAAGTTAGAGTGAAAAGTTGTAAACAACGATGAAAGGAAAACTGACTTCAGTGACTTTTTTGAAGTGCATTTGTTTCTCTATAAAATACAATTGCCAGCCAAATGGCCAGTTTTCATCATCTGATTTCACTCAGCAGAGTGGGTGACAAAAGGTCCAACGTAAATAATAATTGCAATTTACTGTTCAATCCATCAGTTTGATTGACCATAGTAACGCCCACATCTTGTGTCTTGAGTGAATCATGCAGGTTTATGCCCCAACCACAATATTATAGGTTTTTAGCAAGCATTTTCCCTTTTTTCTTATACAAAATACCTATGTGTATATATATATCAAATAAATTTTTAAACATGCACCATGTATGGTGTATAAATAAAGTTTGATTGATTGATGATTGATCTTGAAATATTATTTTCAAGATCTATTGTCTAAAAATACCTTTTTATATCTCACTTACAAGCTACTCTTTTGGTGATTGTGTCGTATTTTAAGTATGATGAGATATTTTGATTAGAAATGAGAAAAATACACTTTGTAAGACTTAGATTTTTTTTTTTTCCAGTTAAATGATAAGTGTTCTATTTGTTTTCTAAAACCTCCCCACCGCTGACCCTTTTTTTCCTGGATCTGTTTTTGTCTTACCCATCCAAACTTCTCCGAAGCAGCCCTGGCCCAGTTTGAGCTCCAGTCGCAGGGACTCTCGAGGAATCTCCCAGGCATCTTTAGCGAGCCCCTGGGTCTGAGGCTTGACCGTGGGACAAACCGCTGTCAGTCTGTGGCAAAGCCCGTCTGCGTGTTCTGCAGAGCACAGAACAACACATCAAAAAAAGACTACATTACCACCGGAGGCACTGAGCGCTCCCACACAGCTTCTGAAGCAGCAGGATACGGCAGTTTAAAGCCATTCTGTTTCATGCATCGATTCATTCCATTTGATACAGATGAATTTAGACACTCTTATGCTAACTGTAATGAAATATAAATGAGATAAAGTGGCACCAAAACCCTCTCTAGGGTGAAGTAAAGTGGGATCATAGAGTGTTAAGATCCCACAGGCAAAAGTCAGGTGAGAGGGTCAAATCTTTGCTGCATCATTAATGGTTAAAATTACAGGTTATGTCATACACAGACTCTAAACTCCTGAGGAGAAATTACATAACATGTCCCTAAGTGTATGTTCAAGCTCAGTGGGAAACCTCTTACATAGTTTTGTACTGCGTCATAAAATGCAGCCTTTTTAGTTTGATATCTTTATCATATATTTATATTTACACACACACTGAACTCTAACTAAGGACTTGTTCTATACATCAGATCTAGCCCATCCCCCCCAACATCTAATCTACGTCTGATTTTTGAATCCACTGAAAAAGTTCCATTATGTGACTGTGTGTACTGTCCTTATATTGTACAGTATGATGTCTGAGTATGTTTTATGTATGTGATTACATTCTGTACTGTAATCCCCATTATTGGTTGAACGCCTGTTACATACAGCTGTCGTAACCAAGAATGTATTGTCAGGGGATTGATGCAGTATCTATCTCTAACACACACATACATGAATTTTTGCACATTTTGTAGGTTGTATGAAATGAAAAAAAAAAGAGGCAGTCAATGGACAAAGTCTTGATCACAATCGAAAAGAATCCAAACTCCCCCCCCCCCACAACGTCTGGTTTGAGGAAGAAACCCCTACACAAAAACAACTACAATATTGCACATGTCACATCAACCTTCCACCTTCAAAAGATGAGGCCGGTAAACAAACTTAAAGTTTAATGGTCATGTCTGAAGCAACAACAAAAGCATAGGGGATGAGTTGTCCAAAGACACAAAGAAAAGAAAGTGTGAGAGTAGAGCTACACGATTAATCGATTTTCAATCAAAAACAGATTTTTTAAAAAAGGGTAATCGTCAAATTAGTTTCATCTCTAGATCGCATGTTTCCCTAAGTATGACAGCAGCCATACACAGATTTCCACATAATAACCACAGACCTTAACCCTACAATGCATGACCTACCAGGGCTGACACTTTGACATGAGTTGGCTCGAAAATGACCCCAAATAGAATTAATATGTTTTATGCTGTAAACTCTAAATAAATAAATAAATAAATAAAAAAGTTTTTCAGTTCACTGGAAATAATCCCCATCTAAAAACAAGTGCTTGAATTAAGAAAAATAAATAGATTTAAAAAAAATCTACCAATGGAACAAGTGAAAATTATTTCTTGAAATAAGATGTTCCAGATTTATTGTAGTCTCAGTATATGTATATGCTGTATATGCTAGACATCTGGTAACATTTAGATTTTTTCCAGTCCATACAAATCAAAATGGCCTCATGTCACAGACAACCTATTTGAGGAACATATGGAACATAAAATGATAAAAAAAAAAAAAAATGGAACCACAAATATATTACAAAAAAAATAAGCGGTGTCATTTTTGACCCCACTCAATGACATGACAGAACCAATGAAAGTTCCATGATGGGCCCACAGAACTGATACCAATATAAGCCACGATCAATGCAACCAACTGTTCAATAGTTCTAATTATGTTGCATTTAATTTTTTTTTTCCAACAATGAATGCTCATATGCTCAAAACTATATGTGAAATTATGTAACTATGAAAAATTAGCTCTGGATGTTTAACTGATTGTGTGTAAAAACCATGGCTCAGTAACAAATATTTGGACAAATTCTTAGTTTGGAGGCATGCTGAGGTATTTTAGTGAAGCACTTGGAGGCTCAGAGCAGAAGCTGTGACTAAGAGTAATCTCCAAAAAGGATGAATCCTAGAACTGTGATTAAAGACCGGTATGAATTATGAATGAGAGCAGACGGAAAAGTGAGTGAGAGTGGATCTGTGCACGTTACAAACCTGTGTAGTTTTTGACAAGCTTCTGTAACGTGTCAAACTGAGCGCGAGTTGTGATGTAGTATCCCCCGCTGTCAAGCTTACGGATCTTGTAATGCTTCACGTTGTCTCCTTTGGCTTCGTCCCAGTCTCGTATGGACAGAGAATAAGCACCTGGAGAACACAAAGAATAATGTTCATTACTCCTGTAAAGAAGGAAGGTGACCCCCCCCCCTCCCTCCTTTTATCAGCTTTAATTAGGACATTTATTTCCCTAATAATAGAAATGCCAGAGTTTTTTATATTCCACTCTACAATTTAGAGCTGTTTCTCCTCCCACAGCAGAAATGGATGGTAATGAATGTCAATTTAGATCTATGTTTCTCAAACTGAGGTTCAGGATCAAAATGGTTACAGTCATTTTTATGGGGTTTCTGACTGGCAGCAGAAATACACTCTATGGATGCAAGTACAGAGCTGTGCAGGAGTCTTTCTTTGCCGTTAGCGTTGTTGTTTTTTCAGGGTTGAAATGAGCATGTGTATTTATTTTTGGTTCGATTTTATCCAGATTCAACAACAGACTATTATAACTCTGCTGTCAAACACACAGATTCAGGAAATCCGTCCTTCCACAGTGTTCAACTTTCTGTAAATAACAAATAACACATTTTTACTACTTTATTTTGCAGTTATTCTGTATTGACATTTTAATATGACATTGCACCTTACCTTTTATGCACTTCACTGATTTACTTGTGTTTAATGTTGTCACGAAGCAATTTCCCAATTGTGGGATCAATAAAATATAAAATATAGAATATAAAATATTAAATAAAATACAGAAAATATATGCACAGCCTCTAAGGACACACAAAAAAACTTGGGCTATAAACAATAAAGTCAGTATTTACTGTGACCTTTGACCCCCAACAAGAAGCAACTTGACTAATTATAAACACCTGACATATGCTGAATGAAACCTGACATAAAACATCACAATATTGACAAATGGACAGAGCTTATATAGCACCCAAAGCACCCAAAACGCTTTACAATTTCCTTGCATTCACCCATTCACACAAACAGGGCACTGCCAGACCTACTAGGAGCAATTTAGAGTTCAGTGTCTTCCCTACGGTCACTTCAACAAGTAGACAGTCAGAGCCAGGAGTTGAACCACCAAACCTCTGGTCACTGGACAACCCCCTCTACTAATTGAGACATGGAACTAAGCCATGTCATATCATATGGTCTGAACAAAAGGGTTAAAGACATGTTAAGAGACGTCACCATGCGGTGAAAATGAAACTTAAGGTGTTTTACTAGTAACTTTTCCTTTTCACTACCTTCGGAAACTTTTATTTCAGGGGGCAGGATGTTTGTTTGCACCCCCCCCCCCCCCCCCCCCCCAAAAAAAAAAGCACCAGGCCTGGATAACGCCCTGGTATTTACTCTGCTGCTAGATTCAGAAGCGTTGCTAAGTAGCGTATCAAACAATCAAACACATGACATTCCTACAAATGAACTGCATGCTGTGTGGATAAATGTTTGAGCATATTGGAGAAATGTCCCCCCTTTTGAAGAAATAGAAACTTTGATAGCATTCCAAGTGGCTCTGGTGTTGCCTTTTTGGAGTGTTTCTGCCTCGACGCCATGTTTGCAGTGTTCTGACCAAGACAATGCAGCGTGTGTGTGATGTCATCGCGCATGTGTAATGAAGGTGGAATCGATAAACAGAATTGTAAAGCGGACAGACGAACGATTTCAATGAGATACTGGGAACCAGTTCTTAAAAAGAAATGGTTCTCGATTCCTACTCCTACAGTAGTAGAAAAAAGTTTATTATTACATTAAGAACCCTTATTCAGTCATTGAACTACTAAGTATTATTCTATTCTATTCAGACGTGCTCAGTAATAATAATAATATTAGATTTCTATAGCGCTTTTCAAGGCACCCAAAGCACATTATTGATCCATTATTCATTCACTCTCACATGCTCCCTCTGGTGGTGGTAAACTACATATGTAGTCACAGTTGCCCTGGGGCAGACTGACAGAAGCGTGGCTGCCATTTCGCGCCTACGGCCCCTCTGACCACCACCAAACATTCATACACCAGTGTGAGTGACACTGGAGGCAAGGAGGGTAAAGTGTCTTGCCCAAGGACACAACGGACTGACTAGGAGAGAGCAGGAATCGAACCGCCAACCCTTCGGTCAATGGACGACCCGCTCTCCCAACTGACCCATGGTCAGTCCCTTTGGGTGCTCTTTGGTTCAAGGTGAATATGGTCCAGTTAGTTGAAAAGTAAAATCTTTTCTTCACCAATGCACTCCAAAATATTGTCTTTATTTAAATGAGATGTCGACAGAGGACCTAAAATTGCCCATGCGTAATGGCGATTAGGCCTTCTTTTAGTTCCATTCTCCAAAGCCACATGCTCTCTTCTGCATGTGCACTGTTCTGTCAAGGTCAGAAGTGAATGTTTCAGTAGATAATTAAAGACATTCAGGACATAACATGTTGAAAGTATCAAGAATTTAGCCTTGCTATTTTTTTTTGTCTTACAATTAACAACATTCACGAGTGTCTGTGTGATGCAGACACACATTCTGGAACACACAACAAGAGTTTTATTCAAATATTTCATGATAAAGTTTGAGATTCTGTTAATTTTTTATGGGTGTTCAAAACCTTTTTTTCCACTACTGTATATGGAAAGGGCCCAAATCTGATTTATCAATTTCACTGTTATAAAAATCCTCTTAGATTTCAGCAAAACAAAGAAACAAATGAAAATTTGCTTTGGGTCTTTTTCTTTAACTCCTGCCACTTTATTCCAGTTCTGCACAACTCATCATCACCTTTAGTTGTTTCACTTTCTCGCACTAGGAATGTTCCTCTGTGATTCCCAGGAATAAGCAGGAGCCTCTCAGCATCTTTCCTTCCCATTTTACCAAAGTACCACCTATGAAAAAAAAACAAACAAGTCATCTTTCGAATCATCTGTCAAACAATCACTCCACCAGATCTGGTCTCAAACAACCAAAATCCCATTGATAATCTTAGGTCAGATCACGTAACTGGACTAAGGTGTGTGCTTTGATGCAAACCACCGAACATGTATTGTACTAGTATCGTTACTCTTCCACTGCAGTCACTGTAGATGGAATAATGACATAGTAAAAAGCTGCAACAAGGCCTTACTCTTCAGCCTGGATGGAGTCAGCAGGGGCCACGTAATTGCTGGGGATGTAGCCTTTCTTCCCCGTGTTGATGGAGCGAGCCTCCCACCAGTCTCCTTCGCTGCAGGGCACACAGGAAGGAAACATATTACATGAGCATTTAACAGTCACCTTGGGATGACTGATACAGAGATAAAAAGTCCGTTAAATGTGGTTAATGGGTTCATAATTTATGGGTCAGCCTTGTGTAAAATGACTCCCACTTTATCCGACATGGCAGATGATGGAAATGCATTGAAGGTAGTGGTGACTGTCTATTTTGCTGTTAATTTATTTATATATATATATATATATATATATATGTGATCCTCCAGCACAAAACCAGTCAGAAGTCTCACAGCAGTATTTCTAGCTATAGCCTCAAATACGTTATAAGGGTCAAAGTTATTGAATTTGAAGTTTATGCATAAAATCCAAATAAAAATGTCTCGTGAACACTTCTAACTATGAGTTTTTGTGAAATTTTTCCCGTAAGTGCTTCAAAACATGCCTTTTAGAAACGACAACAACTGATTGACAGTAATTAAGTCTAAAACAAAGAAAAATCGACTTAAAACACGGCTTTCCTTCACGCTCGTGTTAGGTATTTCCCTGCCATGTTTGGTACCATTGGAAAGGTCGGGATTCCCTCTAGACAAGCCTTAAATAGAAATCTCTGTAGTTATATATTTGAACCAATGGGAGGCCTCAGAACAAAGCCTTCTCGAGTAAAGAAAATCCCTTGAAAAACGGCCTAAATGACTGAATTAATGTCACGCAAGCATTTTTAATAAGCTTTCAGATAAATATAAAATCTTAATTTCTGAAATTTGACCTAAGTAACTGGTTTTGTGCTGGAGGGTCACATATATGAAACAAACTGTTTTTAAAAGGAGTTTAAAAAACTGAGAGATACTGTGAGAATAGGATTAACATGATGCTGTATATAACCAATGTTGACACTTTCATTTAAAATGCTGATTTTTTTTTTGCATAAAGTAATAATTTTCATGAGCCACAGATTAATCAAACTGCCTTTATTATTTAACCGCTTACAGAAAAACCTTGAGTGCATGACAAAGAGCTTCAAATCAATACATCTGAAAAGTTGATAAATGCATTGGTTGCTTTAGAAGAAGTTAACGTGTACCTGAATAGTTTTTCCTTTTACCTGCTGTTATTATGAGTCTATAGAGCATCTGAAAACATATAGCACTGTTTTTTTTGCTTTTTTTAAATTTCAAGGCAATACAAAGTGATAAATACAGCAATGCATTTGCTAAAGAAAGCATGACAAGTATTTCCCATCAAACCTAAAGTCTTTTACTCAGTTTTATACAAAATGTAAACCCACTCTATTTTTCAGCTGCACAAAGATAGTGATTTTCAGTCCCTGTCCAGTAAAATAGGGATGTTCTTGTTGAATAGCTTTCTTTTGTTTACTGCATTTTCAGTGTCTGTCTTTGTCCAGAATTGACAAAGAGAGGAACAGAAAAACATATTTAACATATTTGTAAATAGCTGTGTAGGTATCACTGACTGTGTGCAGGTGCAAAATAGAAAAGGATTCACATTTTTGTGACCTCTTTTGTACAAAAATGATCGAAAGAAATACATCTAAAGATGCATAACTGTTAGGGTTCTATTTTTTTTTTTTTTGATGTCCTGTCTAGACCAACTTTACAGTGAAAATATTGTAACCAGTGGAGGTAGAAACTGTTAATTTATTGACTTATTTACTTATATAGTACATTTTACAGAAAGATTTCACAAAGTGCTTTACAATAAAATCTGAACTAAAATATATTAGCATTAAAAAACGCATACATACAAACAAACATATGTACATACTGACAAAGTCTTAAGTGAATAAAAATATATTCACTCTCTGTGCACAAAAGAATTAACTTATTACTACAACATTTCATAAATATGCACAACATTTGTTATTATTGCATCTAAACAGCAAATAAAGCATAAAAACTCACGTATTGTTGATTATCTGGAAGCGGTCTCCTTTTTTAAATGACAGATCATCTGATGTTCTGGCTTCATAATCATACAAGGCCACAAAGAAAGTAACACCACCTGAAAACACACAAAAACAACACACTGTAAAACACATATGCTTTATTATATATATATATACATATAAAATATGCAATTGGAAAAAAAAATCCTCTGGTGCATCTTTTCATTAAAAAAACTGGTTTAGATGTCATATGGTTTTATTAAAATGGCAAAAATAATGTTGCTTCTGTTGGGTTTCTGTAAATTAGAGGCTGGTTTCAACTGGCTCTGCAAAGTGTCATAAGGTAATTGGGCATATATAAATAAAATTTGATTAATGTATTAAAAAAAAATCCACTAAACATATACAGTAGTGGAACAAAAACGTTTTCACAAACCCTTAAAATGTTACCGTTTCTAATATCATCCTGAAATATTTGAAAATTAAAACCATTTTTGTGTTTGTAAAGATGCGGCTGCACCAGACAAACACATGCAAATGATTATTTTGTTTCTTCTTTGTAAGAAAAAAAAACACCAAACCAAACTAAATTACTGACAGCTTCAACATGTCATGTTCTGGATATTTTTCTGCTGAAACATCTGGTTTGACCTGGACAGTACTGAGCACGTGCAGAAGGGAGCGTTTGGAGAAGGGAACAATACTTGGCAGCTTTCAGTGACTTAAGAATGCTTTTTAATGCAATATATCACAAATACACGAGGTGTCCACAAACGTTTTCCCATCACATTGGCCGATGTGCTCTATTTTTCCCTGCCATGATTTACTGACAGGCAAAGTTTACGGCACCTCTGGGTTCTTGGAGATACTGCTGTCCACAGTTTCCTTTAATTGTAAGTAAAGAAGATTTTCTGACATTTGCTATCATTTGACTAAGAAAAAAAAATCTGTATCAGCCAATCACTAAGAAGGTCTTAATCAAAATAATTATTTATTTCCTGTAAAATAATATACTATGGATATTTTACAGGTGACAAATACACTGTGGAATGACGTCTAGATATCTCAGAAGCTGAAACTGGTGGCAGTATTTTGTGCTATTTTTGTCTGAAGAGCCAGCTGACATATGCTGCTTTCATCCTTGGAATATGAAAGACAGATTTTTCTATGAAAGTGTACCAGGGAACAGGGCAGAGTTAAGTCTTCTACCAGAGGGGAATGAGGATGAGCTTGTGGGCAGCGATGAGGAGGAGTAGGAGGAAGAGGAGGGTGACGGTTTTTAAGACTAAACTGTAAATAACACATGACACCATGTAAAAATATTCACATTTTCATATGAGACGTGGGTTGAAATATCGGGTTAAACATTACAAAGTAATTAAAATGAAAAGTGATTTTGCTGTGGATTGAAGGACTTTCTATTGTGCTGCTTTTCTTATTACTACAATATCTGCTGAGAGGTCACAACAAATTTCCTCATGGGGACAAATAAAGTATATGAAATTAAATGAAATATTGTACATTTCCACGTTGATATATCGGATATATGAGGTATTATAATAATAATAATAATAATAATAATAATAATAATAATTCATTTTATTTGATGGCGCCTTTCAAGACTCCCAAGGACACCTTACATAAAAAACAGATAAAAAATACAGTTAAAATTACAATGAATACAGTTAAATTACAATTACACTGAAAAATACAGTTAAAATATTAATACAGTTAAAATATTATTATTATTATTGTTATTATTATATAAATTAACATAAACCTGAAAAGATTTATACCATGTTTAACCCATAAAGACCCAGGGATACTTATGTGCCAGTTAATCTTTCTTCAGTGATTTCTCACCATTTATTAAAATATTATCCTCTTAATTTTGTGTTTTTCCAGTGAAAATCCTGTATTTTCTTACATTTTATTATTATTAACCTTTATTTAAATTTGGAAATATATTGAGGTAATAACCTCATTTACAATATAGCCGAAACATGCAATGCACATATTAGAAATATCAAAAAGCACAAGCCACAAAAACAGAGGTGTCTACTTAAAAACAGAAGCAGCTGAAGATAAATAAGTTAGAAGTATAGATATAAAACAATATATTTGAAATATACAATGCCATATCAGAAACCAAAAAGTAAAAGTGATAAAGATGAACTAAAAATAGACATCTAACAGAAATAAGAAGTGACTAAAGATTTAAATTGTAACAATAAAAGAGTAGTAAGTTTCAGATGGTTTTGGAAAGTGTTCCATGTTTTACCTGAACTGTAAGAAAAACTGGACTTATACAAAGAAGTATTCAGAGAATGCCTAATCTCACTCTTATTGTGTGCCTCAAGTTTCTATGACAACCTGTTCTTGAATTAGAACCAATAATGTGATTTTGACCTTTCTGCTAAATACAACCTTGGCCTTTGACCTTTTGCAATATTGATAATTTCATTACATGTATATATGCGTCAGTGTGTAATATGATAATATATCCAGTATTGATTAAGTTATAGCGACACACACACACTGTGTTACACACAGTGTTACAGAAGGTAATTTTGCAACATGTCACCTTTGACCTCCAGAAATCTCAAAAACTATTGGTCGTAGGTGATAACACCAAATATGAAAATTGCAGAAATCTTCATTCCACATCATTTTGTACCAATCTGAAAGTTTTGTGACCCTCCATTCCTGAGTTAGAACCTATAATGTGATTTTAACCTTTTAGTTAAATGTGACCTTGACCTTTGACCTTTACTCAAAGGGATCATTGCATCTGATGTGTATTAGCTATATGAATATGCCCATGTAATTTCATGGTGATATCTCAAGTATTCATTGAGTTATAGCATGATATGTCTCTGCGGACACACACACACACACACACACACACACACACACACACACATACACACAGATTACAATCATCTCTCCCAACCAATGTTGGGTGAGATTAACTAAAGGAAACTGCATTCATTTACTGATCATGTAGATGTTCTTTAAAGCTCTGGTTAAAGTTCAAGGTTCAATCAAAAACAGCAAAAACTGAATAAAAAGTGACTTTTTCAGCAAAAATACCAAAAACCAAATGTAAATACAAGTGTCTCCTTCAAGGAGGATGATATGATCTAAGTGAAGCAAAATTAACATTATACATGCTTCAAATCACATTTAAAAAAAATTTATCTTACACTAATAAAAGTTAATACAACTGAAGCTGACAAATGTGACCTTTTGGAACCAAAGCAAAGACTTGGCTTTAATAACTTTGTCCTTAGTTATGGTGTTGAATTTCATTGCAATTCAAATAATTTAAACTGACATCCAACAGGATACAGTAGAAGTAAAGGCCTATGTTTGACAACTTTGTGTGATTCGCTCAATCACTGCAACCACAGCAACGCAAAAATATTTAATATTCAGCCCATGCAGTTCTATAGTTCCCACTGTATAATAATACATTCCATACCTTCTGTGGCTGACTGTTTGTTTTTCCAGCATGCAGACTTGAATGGAATTGAACTTGAATGGAAGTTGGCTGTGTTTCCATGGTAACTACGGAGCCTCTGACTATCCAAATGGGACCATGAGAAGATGATACGCTGCATTTTACATCAATTATTTACATGCATTGATAGGATTAGTGGATCAACAGGTATTAAAGAGTTTTTGTCAGTAGATATCATTTAAGGGAAATTTTCAATCTACAGTTTAGTAGCTTTAATAGTCACTGTTAGGGATGTTGAACTGTGGAATAGATTGAGTGCAGAACTAAAGCAAGTTTCTAGTTTGATTGTGTTTAAAAATAGGAATAAAGGCATTAATTTCTAGAGGTATAGTGATGGATAAACTCCAATGTATGAAATACAGGGGTTGTATGTGTATGTGTGGGGGGGTGACCCCTTCAAGCAAAATGTTGAAGGGGTCTCAATTTTATTTTAGGGTTTTGGATTTTTATGGATTAAGTAATAATTCATGCAATAGATGGTTCAACATGTTCAATAAGCTTGTAAAAGGTACGCTGTCAACACATAATTAGAGATAAGGAGGTTATTTAAGACGACAAATCTGTCTTGCCAAGGTCTGAGAGCTCATGCTATATTGATTTTCCTTGAGTGAGAAGTCGTCCTGCACGGAAATATGACCGAGATTAGTGTCCACAAGGACGGACCCAGACACAACACACACTTAAAGCAGAGAGGAAAACCAATATATGCAATGGGAAGTCTGTTTAAAAGTCATAATGGAGCTCCCATCAGGCCCACTTCATTAGCAGATGTGGGCTAACATGAGTCAAATTAAGATGAGTTCAATAAGTCAACTCTTGTTTCAGTCTCTTGCCAACTGTGCAGCCTCACAGCCAGACAGACGACATTCATATACCCACCGCTGACAACAGTGCTGTCAACACTAATCCCATTATCTCCTGCAGAAAGCAAATGCCACGGCAGTGCCACCTTCACCCCCCTCTGAGAGAGATAATCCAACGTGGAGGAGGATTACAACATAAATCCCACCTAAACAGGAGGTTCACCCTCATCTCTTTGCTCTTCAGAGCACTGTAAGCTGCTCAGACACATTAAAAGTATTTGAAGCAGATAGCTGGACTTGTGTTAAACCTAACGAGGTTACAAACAACAATGACTGCAGCATTAACCATGACACTGGCATAGAAGATCAGTGCTCAGACTGATTAAGAAGATCTGTGTGTTTTAGTTTGTTTATTGTGAATTATCTAAAACTCAGACATACCTACTCCAACTGTTCAGATGTTTCATATTCCTCTTATCCAGGAAATAATTCTCTTCAATGCTGTATTAATTAGATCACTAAGAAAAACGAAGATGCATACAAATAAAATCTAAAATTGCATCTGTTTTGTTATTTTTGCTTCTTCGTGACAATGCAATAGTAAGGGTAGATAGAAGTTCAAACCTGCTTGTAGAAAAGAATACCATTTTTGGAGTCATTAAAATCACTAAAATATAAATTTTCATCATATTCAGAGGAGGCAAACGACTGCAGAGAGGAAGAGCAGTAAAGCAAATTAAGCTTTTGCTTTACTTAAAGGATAATGTTCGTGTTTCAACATGAGTTGAGCTAAAAAAAATCTTCATTATTTTGCATTAATATCATTACAAACAGTGATGAGGCAAGAAAATATGTTTTTGTCAATGTAAAAAAAAGTCTTGTTTGTAAAAGATTCTTCTACTTAACTTAGATTAATTTTCGCTGAAAATATATTTTTCATTACTGACAAATAGAAGAATCTTTTACAAACAACACTTTTTTACAATGACAAAAACATATTTTCTTGCCTTATCACTATTTGTAATGATATTAATGCAAAAATAATTAATATTTCTGAATCCAAATTTATGTTAACATTTACTGAATTGGTTGTAATTGGGATGTGATAGGGAGTTTAACCAAAACAGTAAAAAATACTCCAAGAAAACATCTTGGACCCCACCTTTAATATATATAAAAAAAAAAGATGAACTGTATTGTAATGTGTTTCTCATCACATCCTAGTCCTTACTTGAGACAGCACCAGAGAATGAGTTGGACACAGGGCCGGTGAAGGAGGACGACGCCCCTCCGAAGGGAGTCATGACAGATGAGGATCCGCCAAATGGGGTGAGGCTGTGGTTAAAGTTTGTAGCCCCTGACCCTGACCCTGAGGGAGGCTGATTCTGCTGGAGCTGGGTGGGATCCGGTCCATAGTGGCCTACATGAGGCGTGGCGGCGGTGGCGTTAGGGTCCGATGCCGGGGAGTTCTCCGGCCGATACTTCATTGCGGGGCCTTTGTCTTCTTTACTCTTAATGCAGCCCATAGTCTCACCCTGAAGAAAAAAAAACAAAACACATCAAGATTTCAATATAACTGCAAGAAAATGAAGCGCACAAATATACGACACGCAGTTCATCAGTGAATGTAATGGTACAGATTTCAACATATGGCCTGAAGGCATTGGAATATACGTTGTGAAATGAAAATTTAATGACTTGATATTATCATGTGAATCATGCTGTTGTTATTGCTGCAAATGCTAATACGATAAGCCATGTCGTAACTGGGACATATGGGCGAACGCCAAATCTGCTTTGAATCACTCACAACTCATATGTGGCAGAGCAGCTTTGATTGTGCGTGAATAATTTCAGGTATGACGAGGCCAAAGCAGAGAGATAAACATATTTGATCATTTTTACTCTCCTGATCTACTACACATCAGTGACGTTGTAAAAAAAAAACAAAAAAAAAAAAACAACATTCTTAAATGTCACATTAAAACCTATTCAAAACCTTGACATGGAAAAAAAAAACTATTAGGCTCTCCCTTATAACATTGCTTTGTTTTTATTTCTGACTGGCTGTGGTTGATGCAATCCTCTTTGGGGTCTTCTGCCTAACCCAACCCCGTCTCCATCGGCATGGTTGTCATTCCTCCTTCTAACATAATTTGGC
This sequence comes from Siphamia tubifer, assembly GCA_020466265.1. Taxonomy (NCBI): domain Eukaryota; kingdom Metazoa; phylum Chordata; class Actinopteri; order Kurtiformes; family Apogonidae; genus Siphamia; species Siphamia tubifer. Next base: position 27,040,826 of record CM035802.1, on the reverse strand, counting down.
CGGAGTCACACTGAGGCATTCTTTTGTGAGGTGAAGGCCTGGAAAATGTGGAGACAATCAGACACGCTCGTAAAGAGGTCTGAGCTCTGCAAGATCGCAACTGGTTCATTCGCCAAAAACAGCGGCTGCGCAAGGAGATGGACTTGGGTAATTGGTGCAGATACATTTTGAAATGGGAAAACAACAGAGGATCGAAATGAAACAGGGTTTTTATTTGAGCTGATGTGCGCTACGACAGCAGACGGAGTAAATAAAGCGGCGTTGTGGTACTGCTGGTGACAGTTGTAACAAGGGCAGAAGTTGACTGGATTACAGGGTAACAATCATGTTCCGGCTGAATAAGAGGAAACCCTGCTGGTGCGGTAACTCATCTTTCACTGATTTTGGAACAGTAGCCTTGATATTGGGAGGTGGAAGAGTTTTTCCTCATCAGAGAAGGAGGGGTGTAATGCAGAGTTCACCGGGTTCTCCAGCTGAACTGCCAAGGAAATCAACAAAATGGGGACAAACCACAGAAACCTTCCAAAGATTCAGAACACTTTGCTCGAATAAAACTCTACAACCAGTTAAATTACAGGTTACCGCTTCTGCTGAACACACGTCGTCCTCTTCAAAACCATTTTATGAGTGGTTAGTCACTGGAGACGTGTCAAAAAGAAACTGATTTTACATAAAAAAAAAAAATATTCAAAGACATACAGCAGTGATTCTGATGTCAGATCTACAGCCAGTATTTTTGAGATTGTTGGCTTGAAACCCAGAGCTCAGACCAGTCTCCTTTAACCTCTAGTATAAAGAAATATCAAGGAAATTGCCTGGCCTTACAGTCAACTACGGTGGGCTAGTGAACTTACCACGCCATAAAAGATTGGACAGAAGCTCTGGAATATTTGCAATTTGAAGAGAAGATGTGCTTCCTTCCAAAAATGAGACATCAACCATTTTAGGAGAGTGACATCACTTTTCTAAAATTATCATAATGGCACAAACACTGAACACATCATAAAGAGTTTCAATGTGAGTTTTGTACAATATAATGACCTATACATATGGTATTAAAAAGAAAAGAGAGAAAACCATTCTTAACCCTTTATAGAACAAGGGACTATTTTTGATCATATCTACATACATTACAAGACAGTGACGACAGTGAGTCTACAATATGTGGTCTATAGGGTCTGTAAGGTCCACCTGTGGATGAACAGTAAGTGAGCCTGCTTTGTTTGGTACCATGAAATAGTGGTACTAATGCAGAGAATGATGTTCAAAGGGAGAATGTGGGGTCTGGATTAGCATTTATGTTGTTGTACAATGCTCTCACACAGCAGTTACCAACAGTTTTTTGGCTCATGACGCTACATGATGCAAATTTTTGATGACCCCAGACATTCAAAACAAAGGCTTTTTTTTTTGGCTAAAATTGATTGTTTTTTGATATGCAATACTTTACTATACAATGTTGCAAATAATCATTAATTTTAGACAATATTAAAGGTGGAGTGGGAGATCTTTTTTGGAATTTTTTTTACCATATTGCTTGAAAACCTCTTCACGATCCCATATCACACACTGAAATAGAATGTTTACAAAAAAAAAATTAAATTCTAGTCCAGTCTAGAGGGTGGAACCAGAGGAAAACTCCAGCCAATCATTGTACTGATCATCTTTACAATGACTGATTTCAGTCCATCCCCCTCAACGCTCCCCCCACCCTTATGTGTGTTCACATAACAGCTATGGTGGAAAAAACGACAACCGGCAACAAAACCAAAGTAAAAATTGTGTTTACTTCAGCTCTTTCATAATTCATAGTTTGAGTTTTTTTTCTTCATATTAATCAGCCTTGTAAATATAAACCAGACTAACTGTACATATCCTGACTAAGGAAAATAAAATTCTCACTTTGTGCATTAATCTCCACCCGTCTTTTCTGCCTCGGTCACTAATAATATACATTATATAGACTAAATGTCTAAAATTAAAGATTATTTGTAACATAGTACGGCAAACTATTACATGATCAAAAGCAAATACATTTTTGCAAAACATTAAAAAAAAGAGGTTCTGTTTTGAATGTTTGGGGTCACCAAAAATTTGTGATGTTAAAATGGGGTCATGAGCCAAAAAAGGTTGGAAACCACTGGGTTAACGTTTTCTAGATAAGAACAATACTCTTCTGATCCCTACGTAATCCTGGATGATACGTAAAGCACTGCAGGAGATAGTATTTGAGACCAAATTCCTAATAAGTAGTAGATTTGGATTGTGCGGAGACAAAGAGAGACAGCAGGTTGGTTGTTTGAGAGGTGGGCAGTGCCAACTCCAGCAGCTTGAACCACTAGGAGGATTAAGAGGATGGAGGATTTACCCTAAGAGGATGCGGTAATAGCAAAAAAAAAAAAAAAAAATGGAAGGAGGAGGGAGTGGCCACTGATGCCTGCAGCTGATGGAGCACTGACCCCCAACTCCACCTGCACCTGGTCCTTCTGGGTTTTTGCGCCCAGATTTCCATCATGTCCTAGCACCAGCAGTGCAGTGCATCAGAGCTGAAGGGGGGCTCTTAAGGACTCTTTGGCTGTGATATGATGCTGACTGGCTCTGCCCGGAGCCTCTGGATCAGTTCGTCTAACCCTCCATCACCGCTCTATCGCTTCAACCATCCATCACATCCTGACACCGTGGGCTTTGTCTCAACAACAGCCCGAATGAATGAATGGATGAGGGAAAACAAGATGCTACAGAGAAATATGCACCTTCTGAGACACTTGAGGCTGTGAGGAGCAAGTATACGAGATGAAATGTGGTCTGAAAAATACACGGCGACACAAAGGAACACACAGGAATCAGTCCAAAAGTGTGAGACCAAGCTTCACTTCTGGAATCAGTTCAACACCGGACCATTCCTGAACAGCAGAGCCATGAATCCACACTTGAAAAACTGCCTCGATTCTAATTATAGCAACTAATTGCTGACAACATCCCGGTGCCTTAGGATGATAACATGACCTAAAACATTGCATGCAAACACTCGAAGAATTCCAGTTGTTGGATATACCTCAGAAAGACACACAAAGACACAATGGTAAAAGGAAGGAGAACAGTTTATATCAGGAAGTTTAGATGTCATACGATGCTCCCAAAGATAGTTGTGAACATCGTTCCTTCCTCTAGTTTATAAAAAGGTGTGGATCTATTGTCTTGGAGCTCCTTGCAGACATGTGGTATTTGGAAATGAGGGCAGAGCAAGCCTGACTTCTTCCACCAGGGCTAAATAAAGCTATTGTGATCTGGACACACTCCTTCAAATGCTCTACTTAATGGGGGAAAAAAATCAATGGAGTTCTCATTGAAATACTGCAATAGAAGAAAAATGGGCATTCTTTGTAAGGTTGCTCAACAGAGAGGAGCCTGTTCCTCCTCCTGTTACTGCACGATAAGAGGAAAATATATGCAGTAACAGTTTATATTCTGAATATTTCTATAATATGATACATTTCCCCGTCCTTCCTTCTTTCTTTCTTTCTTTTGTTGATAAAATTCTGTTGAAATTTGGCTACTTGTTTAAACGATTAGGATCAATATTGGTAGTTGATATACGGACATGATTAGCCCGAATTACAATTCATTATATATTCTCTTCTCTTGTACATTTAGCAATGATTACATTTCTTCTTTTTTTTTTGTGGAAACATTAGGTTAATTATAAATACGTTTTGACTTCAGCCTAAACCCTTTTCGTCAGATTGTATATGGAACAGTGGATATGTTCTCTTTTGTTTGTCATTTAAAATAATTAATGACCAAATAAACTACTACTACTAATACTGCTGCTATAATTTGCTTCATTCTATTGTGTCATTGATGATTGTACTGTGATTTTTATATGTCCAAAATAACATTCCTTCAGAATTTGAAACAAATATTTGAGTATTCATATCACATCTACAGGTCCCATGACTTCCTGCTTTTATCAGTACAAAGATAACATTCACTTCAAAGACAGGCATATTTCCTCCAGTTGCCTTTGTTAGCCACGGTGTTAACTAAACAAACTGACCCAAATAACGCAACGCCTCGCTGGGGTTTCATCTGCTTGGCCAAATGGTGTGAATGCATAGCCAGGGGGTCCCTTGGATGAGTCAAGAGAAGTCATATTTGTACCCCATTTTGGATGTGTCCATACTTCAGCCCCTTAAATGGCCACAAGGAGCCAAATAGAAACTCACTCCCCACAGACCACGTTGTTAAAACGAATAATTTACAACATAAAATCAATAGCCAATAGGGTATATTTTTCCACTTTATAAAAGCTCAATTAATAAGTAGAATTGAGAGATTATAATGGTAAATCACAGGCTACCACTCATTTTACAAGACTGCCTGTTAGCATAACTTAACTAGCGCTGTTAGCTGATGTTAGCATTAATTTAAAAAGGATTAGCCTATTTGTTCAATAGGCTGACAATTATCCAGCCAGCAAGTATCCAACTAATGTGCTTTTATAAATTATACAGTGTTGACATTTCATTGAACAAACCAAGCTGCACTGAAAAGGATTATGTCAAGAATCTAAAAATTACTTAGTGTTGATTAAACAGTCACCAGCCAATGTTAGCAGTTAGCATTAGCTTCCAGACGAAAACATAGGTGTGTAATTTAAAAAAAATCTTGTTTGATATATTCTATCGATTGTATAGATGACATTTGTTGGTTTAAAAGTTGATTTTGTAAGTCAAAATATTTCATATAGGCTGTGAAAATACATAAATAATATAAAGACCGCACACCCAAAACTCACAGAGGAAATGTCAGTGCAAATTTCTATTTCCACAATCTGATCAAAGTCACTTAAGATGTCACTGCAGCTTTAAAATTAAAAGATTTGTTGTGATTTATACCTCTTTCAATATTTTGTCACCTCAATTTAGAATAAATAAGTTAAAAAAATGCTATAGTAAAGAGCAGTCTTTATGATGTATAATGAGCGATGCAGTTTATTGAGCCATTTCTACACAAAAGTCAATGTTTTTTTCTATTGTTTTCACAAACAGCAACTTTTCTGACATGGAAATAATATTTAAAATAGATAAATGTATGGTTAGTTGATATTTGATTCTACTACTCAGATTTTTTCCTCACATAAGATCCCATAAGACTTCGCCTCTCTACAAAATAAAATGTTTTATTCATCACAATTCACATGCTCTTGTGCAATGTCATCATATTCTAATGATGAAAATATGATATATTGGTCAGTAATGAATGGGAGACAAAACTATGCAAAAATACAAATGATCTCAAGGTCTTCTGTCTCAGTGTAAGGGCTTATATCTCAACTGTTTGATTTTGTCACTGATGGCTTTGAGATATATGATCTTTGTTTATATATATTCTCCTATTTCATAGAGGTTAGAGTGTTCTGTCAGCTACTGTGGAACAGAGGAACCGATAGGGGTCCAGTGTCTTGCTCAAGGACACTTCATGATGGCAGATACTTGCCAACACCTGTGAAATACACAACTATCACACCTGGACACTGAAAGGTGAACGCAGCAACAAAACGTCTTATCGTCACAGGCTGGAAAATAGTTGATATGTAAAGTGATTTGCCAAAAATTCATTATGTTACTTTTTTCCCTCCAGGTCAGCTTCAAAACAGAGAAAATGCACATTTTATAGTGGTGGAAAATGTTTTTGAATGCCCCGTGTATTTGTATTATATTGCATTAAGAATCCTTCTTCAGTCATTGAACTTTACCGAGTATTGTTCCACTCTCCAAACCCACATGCTCCCTTCTGCATGTTCTATCAAGGTCAGAACTGGTTTTCAGTAGATAATGAAACACATCCAAGACAGGACATGTTGAAACTGTCAAGAATTTAGTTGTTTTTTTTCTTGTTAACAATACACCCCAAAAAAAAAAAAAGCATTTCTTTGTGTCTGTCTGATGCAGCCACAACTTTTGAAACACAAAAAATATTTTTCAACAAATATTTCATGGTAATTGTGTAAAATTTTAATAAGGCTGTCCGACAACTTTTTTCCACGACTGTATATGAGGCAACGGTCCCAGAGCAATACAGGAAATGCATAATAAATAGAAAACTAAACTTTTTCTGTGACGTTTGAGTGGGCTTCACACATTTCCCTGAGGGACTAAATTCTCCACGGACATCTGACATCCACTGTGACCTCTGATCTCATCCCAGCTTGTTTTGTTTTGAAGCACATGCTGAAAAAAAGCCAACAGAATCTAGGATTTTCTCATACAGTACACTCCTTATTCTGAGCCCTACCTCTGAAATGTTCAAGAAAGGCTCACTGACACTTAACTAACAACAGACTGCAGTGAATCAGCTCCAATCAGCTGTGGGAGCAAACAAAATAAAACCATTTACTCCTGCTCTCAAAAATAGCACAAAATAAAATCCAACTTTTGCATATTCTTCTCTCTTTGTGATAATTCAAACCTGCACTCAGAGTTACCTTCCCCCCACTCTGACCACGGTGTGAGAATTCCACTTAAGCTTCACAAAACACTGATAAGTCAGAGGAGAGCTGGGTTTTTCTTCTTTTTTTTTTTTTTGCAGCACATGCCCTGATAACTGAAAAAAAAAAAGTGACGTTGGGCATGGTTTAGAATATTAAAGACGTCTGCTGTTGCAAAGATGAGGTAACTAAGCACATAGTACACAAATATGCACATTTTTACAGATTTGATGGTCAACAAAAATAAAAAAATAAGCAAAAAAAATGCATTAATGAACCAGTGAATGCATGGTTAGCTAAAAAAATGTGTTGGTTGGAACAAATAAATATAGTGGTTTAAAGCCAGACTGATGTTTCAATTATCCCCCCCAAAATCTAAAAAGTCTGTGCCACTAGCTTTGTTGAAATATTTGGATTTTGGACAAAAAGATTTAAAAGTATAGAAGCCCATTCTGTCACTGTGTGAAAAAAGATCGGGTACATTAAAAAAATAAATTATCTCAAAGTAATCAGATACTTTGACATATTATCCAATCATTCTAATGCACTTTCTTGTAATGTTTTTAAATTAAATATTACGTCAGTGTTGCTGTTTTTTTCAGTCGCTATCATTTAAAAAAGTCATTATTTTAAGATCCTACATTCTTGAATAAAGGCTGCTTTTCCACTCTCAGTGTGGGTTTGTCTTGGTTTGATCAGTAGCATGCCACATTTGCACAGAAACAATGTAAGTTTTACATGACAGCTTGTCATCATAGCAATGCTACATAAACTATTCTGATGTAATGTTGGTCACCACTGCTGCAAAAACCAAGGTAAGAATGGAGGAGTCATGGAGTCATCATTTCTGGGATTAAACATGATCTCAGATTTCCCAGTAGCATGACTTGCATCATGTTTTGCCACGATGGCACATTATTCTAGTACTACCTTGGCCTCAGCAGAGCGAGTACCGGAGATAATATCTAATCATATCTGGAGGTTCCTACTCTCAAATAGTGTGGACATAAAAAAAACTATGCTATACAAAAATGGTTATTTTTTAGAAAGAATCTCTTATTTTGCTATAAAATGTATATTTTTGAGAAATTAGTGGAGTGGTAAGTGGAGTGGAGCCCGATATATCAATCTCTTTCAATATCAACCATTAGCGTTTTTTTTTTAAGTGATATTTAAAGGGTAGTTCACTATTTTTCATATGCATTTGTATAGAATCAGCGTCTTTACTCTGGTGCACCCACAGTGACTTACCCCCGACAGTGTCCTGTGAGTTGAGTTCTGGTCTGGTTTTGGTAAAAGCGAAAGTAGTCCCGGCAGGTTTCCTGGGGTTACGAAAATGAAACGTGTGTCTTCTCAAAGCAATATGTGTTTGAATGAGTGATTTATTTGCATAACAAAACCATCCAGGAACAAAAACTCACATCCTGTAATTGCTTTGAGCTACTTTCTCTCAATAGTGATCAATGCGTGTTGTCATTGCTAACAGCTGTGCACCTTAGCAAACTACTTTCATCAGTTGTTTGGCAGTGTTTGTGGCTGCTACGTGCAGGCGCACAGCTGTTAGCAGTGACAACGCGCATTGATCACTATTGAGAGAAAGTAGCTCAAAGCAATTACGAGGTGTGAGTTTTTGTTACATGATGGTTTTGTTATGCAAATAAATCACTCATTCAAACATATTGTTTTGAGAAGAAACACTTTTCATTTTCGTGACCCCAGGAAACCTGCCGGGACTACTTTCGCTTTTTCCAAAACCGGACCAGAACTCGATTCACAGGACACTGTCGGGCGTAAGTCACTGTGTGTGCAGGAGAGTAAAGATGCTGATTCTATATAGATTCATGTGAAAAATAGTGAACTATCCCTTTAATGTGTAGTAAAAAAAAATGTTTAAGATATTTGATCAGGCATGTGTGTGGACAGAAGTGATGGACCGATACAGGTATTTTGGGGCCGATACTAATACTGATTTTATTTTATTTTATTTTTTTTTTTACATCAACCTTAGCTGGTGACCAAAATTGGAATTATCTGAGTGTTTCAATTGTAATTTATGGTCAATATGCTAAATATTGGCCTCAGAAAACAGATATAGATACTGTATCATCAATGAACTGACCAAAAATTAAAAAAATTTTTTTTAATGGGCATAGGCTTTTGAAAAACTCATTTCGGTCAATCTCTAACTCAGTGTATCATTTGGTTGATCTTATAACTCATTATTTTGTCTCACAGTATCTTAATCACAGTTTTAGAAATGGGGTCCCATAAAATGACAATATTCGTTCAGTCTGGGGGACATTGAAAGTGTTCTTCACACATGTAAGTCTGCCCTTTTTAACATCTTTCATTATAAATTAAATACACCATACTACTGACATGTATTTTTGTTCTGTCTTTCCCCCTCCCCTGAGGTTTACTTGGCTCTAATGAAGCCTGTATTTGGCTGGATGAGGTATTGAGATGGAGTACGTCCTGCATCGGTCTGAGTGAAGCCCTGCCCAGTGTCTTAGACAGCTGTTGGCGGCTGTTGCTGTTGCTGCAGACAGAGAGGGTCTAGGGAGCTTTAGTGGTCTTCAGATCTGCAACAGATGCTGCCCGCCACCTTTCACCACATTCTTCTGATGCCAAAGGGTTAAAAGCAGGTCTGAAGAAATGTCAAGTGAAGATGTAATGGACAACGACGCAACCATTAGTAACAAGAAATAAATAAATAACAATAATAAAAATTCCAATGGTCCTGTATATCACCTGTATGTTCTATCAAGAATGACTAAAAACTTGAATTTGTCAGGTTGCCAGGTTCTGTTCTATGTTACAGCCCTGTGGTCTGGGTGTCAGAGCTTAATTTCCCAATAGAAGTGGGTGGTGCTTTCACTGGAAAAGAACTCAACTAATTAAATCAAAGTCCATTTATGACTTCCTATCAGTGCTCAACAGTAACTGGGTGTTTCTGTGAAACCAGGTTTATTTTAGTACTTGGCACTTTCCCAGCGTTTTAGATCCAATAATGAAAGAGAAACATATTTCCTCCTAGGGTGTACCTAATGATGACCTCAGATAAATACAAAAACAAAATAAAAAATACACTTGCTCTGAGCCATTGCAAAATTAATACATTTTTAATTAAATATTTGCGCCAAAAATAGGACCAAAACTGGGACATGAAAAGCTGCCGAGGTGTCAGTGCATTTGATCAGTGGAACATGGCTGTAAATAATCTTATATACAGATATAAATAAAGATACTGTGTTCAATTTGTTGATCCCAGTGGTTTTTCTACTCCAGACATGTGGGTTTTTCATCAATCTCAGTCTCATTCCTGGTTTGGTGCATAAACCCATCAGGTCTACTTGTGTTACATGTAAATCCTGCCAATTTAAACACAAATAAATCACAAGTAATTTTGCAACAGTGGTCAATTTTGATTCCTAAAATATACCTGTGAGAGGAAAAAAAAAAAAAAAAAGTATTGTCCTATTTACTGTTACATGTGGATTTCTGTATAAAAAATAGATTTTACCTGAAAAATATTTTTAACTAGATATTTTATCCTAAATAAACCCAAAATGCTTCACAACATTAGTCTACAACTGGTTTGAATTTTTAGTCGCCATTACTTGTTTTTAGGACCAGTTTCAGAGAAGAACCCAGCTATATTAATATTTCTAAAGTTGTATGTATAAACCCTCAAATATGATCCATTATAAGTAAAGACTAAATTTAATATTTCAAGAATTCATCATAAATGTGAACAAACTGCGTAGACATCCAACCAAAGAAGCTACATATATATATATTTTTTTTTCTTTGATGAATTTGCCGAGTAGTTTCATGAGAGATGTTTGAAGAAATTTCAAAGGAAGACAAAGATGATGATGATGAAGATGAAGAGGATGACACACACAGTGCCTTCACAGTAGCTCTCGCCCTATTGGCATGAGCTAAAAAGAGTCTTAAGAATCCAAAATCACCTAATGCCAAATTATAGAACACTTATCATATGGACCAGAGTGGTTCCTTGACTTGACAGGTTCACTTTCAGGTTTTCTTGCAGCTCTACTGTGTTGCCAGAAAACAGACATCACACAATTTGTGGAATAAAAGCTCCTATGGGAACACCTGAAAGCTGTCACCTGAGTCTTGGGTAAATGTGAGCTATTCTGGGAATCTGAATGTGTCTGCAATCGTCCGTTTGTCACATCTAAACAGCAGAAGGTGGTATTTGAAGTGTCAACATCTAATGGTGACTGTAAAACCCACACCAGCATCTAGCATGAGTTCATTTTGTCCTTTATGTTGGAATTTGCATCTGGATGTTTGCATTTTATACAGTAAACCATAGTTCATGTGGGTTTATTATTACTGGTAACTGGATTTTTTCACAATATTATCAAATGAATGTAAAGATAATAGTTCAGATTCAGAGTTGAGCTGCACAATATTGGAAAAAAAACTGCGATATATATTGATATAAAAAAAAGTAGCTATCATAAATACTCAAATTTATTTGTTACCATTCTTCTTGTTGTGGTGTCAGCTGTAAGGCACTATCGACACAGAACATGTTTCAGTATCATCCTTCTTTTAACAAAAATAATCCAAACAAGTCACATTGGTTTTCTTTTTGGCAACAAATTGTCATTTATGGTGATTTTCTCTTATTCGTTTCTCATATTTCAATATTATTACCAGCGACTCACTCCAAGCTACTGATCAACAGATATGGATTTTTGGGCCAATACCAATATGGATGGATTTTCTTTTACATCAAACTTAGCCGATGACCGATACAGCCGATGTTTGGAGCCAATACTGATTTGAAAATGAAAACAAATGAAAACAAATGCCAGAAAATCTTCGTTTTGGTGTTTACTATTGTTTATTCTTTATCGCATTGTAGCTGTATTTACTGTGAATGATTGATATATTTTATGTTGTGAATAATGTACACATTTTGTTGTGAACAATATATAAATACTTCTATGTTCTTAACTTGGACCCCAGGAAGACTAGCAACCACTACTGTGGAAGCTAATGTGGACAATGTGTATGTATATACTGTATGTTTCAGTATATAATATTATGATAATATATACAGTATTGATTAAGTTATAATGTGATATGTCTATGCTTGACACACACAAATAGTGTTACAGAAGTTAATTTTCTGACATGTCACCTTTGACCTCCAGCGATCTCAAAAACTATTAGTTGTAGGTGATAATACCAATTATGAGAATTGTAAAAAATCTTCATTCCGCATCATTTGGTACCAATCTGAAAGTTCTGTGACCCTCCGTTCTTGAGTTATAACCGATAATGTGATTATAACCTTTTAATTAATTGTGACCTTGACATTTGACCTTTACTCAAATGGATCATTGTATCTGATGGGCATTAGCTATATGTATATGTCCATTTAATTTCATGGTAATATCTCAAGTATTCATTGGGTTATAGCATAATATGTTTCTGTGGATACACACACACACACCGATTATAATAATTCAATTCAATTTTATTTATAAAGCCCTAAATCACAACAAAGTCGTCTCAGAGGGCTTTACAAAATAAAAAATAATAATCTCTCCCAAACAATGATGGACAGTATTAATAATAATCCTTTTCTTTGTTGTCAGAAAGATTAATGAAATTTTGGTTGTTTTACTGACTTTGAGAATGTGAAAATAATCAATATTTTTGTCAAACCCTTATATATGGAGGTTAGTTCGTGTGGCGTAAGTAACAGTTCCAGCCTAATCCATTACTGCAGTCGTTCCCAACCTTGTTTTCGGCTCGTGACACCATTTTAACATTACAAACACACCCCACAGATTGAAAACAGAGACATTTATTTGGCTATACTTAATTTGTTTTTGATCATGTAATAGTTTACTATACTATGCTATAGATAATTGTTCATTTTAGAGGACATTTAGTCTATATGTTATGGACAGAGGCAGAAAAACCAGGTGTGGATTACTGCACAATGTTCGAATTTTATTTTCCATGGTCAGGATATGTACACAGTCAGTCAGTTCCAAGGCTGACAATTAATACTGAACAAACAATAACTCAAACTATGAATTATGAAAGAGCTGCAGCATCTGAAACTGACCACAATGAACATTTGACAGATAAACAACCATAGTGCTTCGGCTTCACACTCACAGTTTATCATGTCTGTTATGGATTGAAATTGTCCTTGTCAGCTCACCATAGATTTTTTTTATTCGAAAGTTTTTTTTTGTTGTTGTTTTTTTTTTTTTTTTTAGCAATTACTAGGAATTCCAAGCAACCTCACATGGGGTTCCAATCCCAAGGTTGAAAAACATTGCATTATTGTGTCTATTGTGATATACTGTATCTGTGAATAGTTCATTATTACTTTACGCTGGATGAAAATGTTGTTATGACCAAATGGGTAGAAGAAACTCTTTTAGTACAATAATCACCGTCTTCAGTCCTAGGATGTGTTATATTTACGAGTTCCAAAAGTCGGAACAGAACTGAGAAAGAAAGATTTTAGATATTCTGCAACCTATAAAAGGATATTAAACTAAAGGAAATGGTGATATTGTATGAATTTAAATATATTCAAAGTCACTTTAAATCAGTGAGAAAAGGACAAATATGGGTCGAAATGTTTTTCCAGCTTTGAGATGCTTTCAAACATTGTTGTCATACTTTTAAAATAATATATGATCTTATCAGTTTTAAGTTTGTTTTTAGGTCTGACTTATTGTGTTTATTAGTGTGGATGTATGACTGATTTCCACTTGTGCTGTTGCTACTGTCTTGGCCAGGACACTTAAAGAGATTTTTAATGTCAATGAGCTTTTTTTTCTCCTGGTCAAATAAAGGTTAGAATAATAAAAATACATCTGTGGATGTCTTTGATATCTGACTATATTTCTCTGCAAAGACAAGTAATAATGAGGATGTCTTTACAGCAAAGTTTGGCAAAATGTTGGAGTATCTGAGAACTGCCTGAAACAGACCTAATAAGGACTTTAGAGGTTAATGCTGTAGATGGATTTTAGATTTGCTACACGTTTCATACCGTCTGTCTATACATAATGTGGATTATTAGAATTTGAAAATGTTCAATAAAAAGAATGTTTAAAAACTATGCTGATCTATTACAGTTTTGAAAATGTTCAATAAAAAGACTAATCTTGGTCCTCGAGGGCTGTTGTCTTGAATGTTTTAGATGTTTCCCTCTTCCAACACATCTGATGGTCATTATCAGACTCCAGCAGAGTTTGATGATAGGCGTAGCATTTGAATCAGGTGTGTTGGAAGAGGGAAATATCTAAAACATACAGGATAGTGGCATTATAGGAGCAGGATTGGTGACCACTGATGTAGCTGAAACACGTAAAGGTCAAAATAAATAAATAAAATCAACCTTTTTATCTGAACTTTTACAAATAAATATGAGGCAGGACCCAGTTATCTTTGTTTCAGGAGTGCTTCCTTGTGAGTTCATGTGTGAAGACAAAAACAGTAGATACATTTACAATACATTTACTTGCATTTACAAAAATTTGAATTATTGCCTTAGTCCGACGACGACTATCAAAGTTTGAAAAGTCATGTAAACACTTAAGTCAGACTATAATCGAATCAAACTGGAGTTTTAGAAGTTGTACTAACCAAGTCAGATAATATGGTTCTATTTGAGCTTCTGTGTGCATGTAAACACCACCTAACCTTAGCTCCACTGACTGGCCTGGACACGCCCCCTTCAGGAAGTGACATGACAACAGGTATGTTATGTGTAAGAAAACAGAGTGAACACTACCTACAAAATATACTGATCTGCTGCTTCACTGTCATCTATAGAATAGAATAGGATAAAATAGAATAGAATACAATAGAATAGAAGAGAATAGAATAGGATAGGATAAAATAGAACAGAATATAATAGAATAAAATAGAATACAATACAATACAATAGAGTAGAAGAGAATAGAATAGAATAGGATAAAATAGAATAGGATAGGATATGATAGAATAGAATAGAATAGAATAGAATAGAATAGAATAGAATAGAAGTACTTTATTGAACCCACAATTGGAAAACTACCTTTGTGACAATAGCAGCATTAAACATTTAAGTAAAACAAACAGTGCTGTGCAAAAAGGTAAGGTGCAATGTCACACACACACACACACACACACACACTGATTACAATAACTTCTTCTAACCAATGTTGGATGAGATTAATGACATACACAACTTCCCCTTAACTTCGCTCACTCTACGTTCATCAGCCCTTATAAGGATTTATCCGGGCAGCGATTGTGTCACAGTTGTGCAAAAGTGGAAGATCGTTTAGAGATAAACAGCATCTTTTACATGACATGTTCTGACAACTGTGGGCATGTAAGGCATCGACCAACAGGAGCGAAGAAGGAACACAACTCCCCCAGATGTTTGGAAGTGCAGGAGTATTGAAAAAAATGAAAAATAAACAAACAAAAAAACAAAAGAAACTTAGATAGATAGAAAAAGTGTGACCAGTGGAAATGAACAAAATGAAGGCATCACTGAAGGGGCCTGAACGTCCTCTTCCTCCCTCTCCTCTTCATCACTGATACTGATCTCACAATATTCTGAATCAGCATGAACCTAAGATTGGGTTGGATACTTTAAATGATGAGGTGGCACTTTTGTCTCTGAAGTGTAATTTCACTTATAATGAAAGAGCTGTTTAGTGCATGAGAACAAATTAACCCATAAAGACTTGAATATCTACCACTGGCTAAATTCATTCAATGAAATGTTTGACATTTCTGTGCATGCACTACTACCTTTAATACATGTAAATAATTAGTTTAAATCCAGTTTGGTCATCAGATATGGACCAACGTCATTATCTTCTACAACATTGGTTGGCGTTGGATCAATGACAGTGGATGGGAACACTTATTTTAGGTTCAGTTAATGATAGATTTTACCGGAAAAGTCGCTTTTAATTCAGTTTTCATTGATTGTAATGTAAAAACCGACAACTTTACTCTGAGCTTTTATGAACATCTGCATGATCTATGGATTAAATATAAGATAAAGACCTGATTTTTCCACTTTCAAACCAAATAAAGAGGATAATATTATAATAAATGGCCATAAATCGCTTAAGAAAGGTTAAATAGAGGACTGACACAAAAGAAGCAATGGGTCTTTATGGCTTAAAAATTAGAAAAAGAAAAAAAAAAAAACAAAACACTCACTTTCTCCCAAATCAGGTGAGATTAAATTCAGTATTTTTTCTTTATAATCAACATCTAAATGTTTTAATTAACTTTGGTGTGATGCTGTTATAAATATACGACAATACCAGATTTTATTCACTTTCGAAAACAAAGAGAATAATATTATAATAATAAATGGGGGGTAAATCATTTAAGAAATGTTAAATAGGGGACTGACACAAACGTAGTAATGGGTCTTTATGGATTAAATATTACAAAAAAAAGCACCAAAAACAAACAAATATTTCTATCAAATCAGGTAAGATTAAATTAAAACTTCTTTATACTCAGTATCTAAATGTTCTAATTTCCTGTGCTGTGATAAGTTCAGGGGGGGGGAAACATGATTTTTTTTTCCACTTTCAAACAAAATAAAGAGAATAAAATTATAAAAAGTAATAATAAATCACTTGAAAAAGGATAAGAAGGGGACTGACACAAAAGTACCAATGGGTCTTTCTGGGTTAAATATTGGAAAAAGGTACAAAAACACTTTCTCCCAAATCAGATTAGATTAAATGAAGTCTTTTTTTCTCTTTATACTCATCATCTAAATGCTCTAATTAACTTTGCTGTGATACTGTGGTAAATAATGTAAATGATATAATAATCTAATAATGTCACTCAGTGCCCTTGTCCTACTTTAATGTGTTTATCTGATATATCTGATCATTCCTCTTGGGATTTTAAACACATGCATGTATATTCACAGGCTTATATAGAAGCATTTATGGCATATTTATAGATAGTTTTATATGCATTTCTGCAGGAATAAACCCAGATGTATGTGCATATTGTAAACAGCTCCATTCCTTTGTTGGTGACAGGTCAGACAGACGAGCAGCTGCATTTGGGCCCATCCTTATCTGCTCCAGATCCTGCTTCACAAAGACCCCTTTCATTTTCTAACCCCCCCCCCCTCCCATTAAAAAAATAGATATATGTTACCTTTAAAAAATCCGTGTCCTTCTCTGGGTGTTTTCCTCTGTTCAGATCCAAGGGGTAAAAAAAAAAGGGAAAAAATAAAAACAAAAAGAAGAAGAAGACGACTTATTCCAAACGGGACCGGTCCGCCTTCATCCTCACTTCATCCATCCAGGGCAAGTGTGGTCCGATTTTGTGCTGAAGTTGAATCCAAGTGTTAACACAGAACTGAAGGATGGAGGCGTCGGAGGATCCGGATCGGACGGGGAGGACGGGATGGATCCGGTAGAGACATGACCGGAATCAAACCAAACACACACACATACACACACTGAGGAAAAAAAAGTGAGAGGCTGAAGTATCCCAGCTCTTTGTAGCCTCTACTTCCTACTACTAAACTTGCATCAACCCCCACACACCAACATGGCCGACCCTGCCTGCGGGACTGGAGACACGCACAGCTGGAGACGCACACGGATCCGTCCGGTACCGAGGATCCAACAGGAGCAGGGTTTGCAAAATAAAAAAAAAATGAAGGAAAGAAAAAAAAGAAATGGAAGATAATAAATGACTCTGAGGAGAGAGGATGAGGAGACGACAATGCAAGAGCGAGTGGAGCCGAACATAAAGGACTGGAAACGTCTGTCCTCAATTTTCATCAAACCAGAATCACAAATACAGAACAGTGACTCCCCCTGCTGGACATACACCCACACTGCACCCACAGCCACTGAGCCCCACTTTATTAACCCTTGAACCCCTGATGCGTGGGCACTGACACCTTCTGAATGGATTGTTTAGTTTATATATTCAGAAAATAAAATTTACTGAGTTTTGTAGATGGAACTGATATATGGAAATAAACAGATGTCAAACAGCAACTGATTTAGAAAAAACAAAAAGGCAAAACTAAAATTATTGGAACCAAATTACAATATAAGTTCTTTCTTTTCTTTTTTTTTTTTTTTTTACTAAATTGTTCTGCAAATTGTTTAATACTACTTGTTGTTTTGAAAATATTTATGTTTTTTTTTTGTTAATTTTGTTGCTTATTTTTGTTTATTTTTCAACATTTTGTTTTTTGTTTTAAGATTT
This sequence comes from Siphamia tubifer, assembly GCA_020466265.1. NCBI lineage: Eukaryota > Metazoa > Chordata > Actinopteri > Kurtiformes > Apogonidae > Siphamia > Siphamia tubifer. Next base: position 27,023,053 of record CM035802.1, on the reverse strand, counting down.
TTCTTAAATGTTTTTCCATTTATGTAGTTCATGTTACTTATTATTTTTGTTGGTTTATTCATTTTTTGTTCATTTTTATTGATCACTTTGGTTGTTTTTGTTCATTTTATTGATTTTTTTTTTAAAACTGTGTAACTGCTCAAGTGTCAGGAAGTCATCTAACATGCTAACCCTCTATGGGACTATATGACTGTGTGTGTGTGTGTCTGCAGAGACATATCATGCTATAACTCAATGAATACTTGAAATATCACCATGAAATTACATGGGCATATACATATAGCTAATATACATCAGATGCAATGATCCATTTGAGTAAAGGTCAAACGTCAGAAAATCTAAAATGGAGTGTTTTCGTTCCCCTCCAACAAGAAGTGGATCAGGAGAAAAGGAGACTGAATGGTTTTTGTTCATAATACATGTTTGTGTTGTCTGGTCTCGTCATCTGAACCCACTTTATCCTCACTAGGGTCACTGGGGTCACTGGGGGCCTAATCCAGCTACAATGGGTGAAGGTGGGGTACACCCTGTATGAGTCTCCAGTTCATGTCAGGGCTGAACATATATAGACAAACAATCACTCACACATTCACACCTATGGGCAATTTTAGATTAACCAATAAACCTATCAGTGCATGTGTTTCTCTGTCCTGAAGCAAAAATGGGAACTAAAAGCCCCCCAAAACTGTGATTACACAAAATGGGACATTATTTTCTGTGTTGCATCTTAACAATCTGAAATGTAGTTTCCTGCATTTAGTCATCAAACTATCAGCAGTATGAAGTAATCTACTATATATATATATATATATTTAACACCTGTGCTTATTGTTGAGCAAAAGGCACTTGAATGGGATGTAATGTGAGTACATCCTGTTCCTTTGTCATTTACAGACACCTATGATGTCAGTAAATGACCTCTTTCTCCACTCACTGCTGTTTTATCTACCTCTGCTATAATGGACATATGTCATATTCTTTGTTTTAGATTTCTTCGTATCAGATATAGAATTGTACAAAAGTCTTATTCCAACATTCATTTTGTTGTTTTTGCTTGACTGAAGTGACCGTACATATTTATTTGTTCATTGTCTTATCTTCAGGTACGGCAAGAAAACACAGGAAATATATGCACAGCCTTAAAACACACAAAAAAACTTAATTAAATGAGTTCTAAAGGTTAAAGTCATATAAAATATAAAGTGGAGTCACACTCATGCCATCATTTTGGTTTATAGAAGCTGTTTTTCCATGAGAAATTGACCATGTATCTAGATTGTATCTTTGGTTATTGCATTAAAACAACAAAAACATAATGTTGTTTTTTGTAAAAAAAAAAAAAAAAAAAAGTAATTTAAAAAAATCATAGAAACTTAATACTTCCTTGTGGATGTTTACACATGTATATTCATTTAAAAGCCCTGTTCTCTGCACACATACTGCTGTAACTGAATGATAAATATATCCACAAGAGTGTAAATTGTCTTAAAAAAAAAACCCTTTCAACGTGACATGTCAACACCTTGTGCTATAAAAAGATAAGAGTGCTAAAATTAGGATGAGTCACATGTTCTTTTCCTGTCTTGATTTGTGTGATAAAAGCCACTGTCAGGATTACTCATAGTTTACTTTCTAGGTAAAAGACAATAAAAGGTGTGAATTAAATCCTGCTCCAGTTTGTGAACACATCTAATCAAATAGACACGTGTTACTTTCCTTTGCATATTATACTGATAACTTCCTGTAAGAAGCATCTAAATGCACCATATATGGGTTTGTGTTACAGTCATTACAGTCTCAATTAGGGCATGAAATGAGTCTGCACTAAAGGGTCTAGGCTAAACCACTTCCAGGATCAAAGATGGAACAGTTGCTCATGGAAATTACTTTATTAGTGTTTCAGTATCGTTACAGAAAAAACACTTGGGGTGAGTCAAGCATCAGATTTGTCTGGATAAATAAATAAGGTCTGTTTTATGCTCTGAGCTCCAAACTTATAATTAAATTAAAAGTGCAAATAGATGAAGCAAAAGATGTGATTTATTTTAAGATAACATCACCTGTAATATCCTGTAGTCATATTATACACAGACAAATAAAGCTGCACTAGTTTACTGGCAACAAAATAATATGCTAATTCAAAGTACAACTTGCAATTTCTAAGCTTTGCTTGAATTATTATTATTTATATTGTAGTAGTAGTAGCAGTAGTAGTAGTAGTAGTAGCAGTAGCAGTAGTAGTAGCAGCAATAGTAGCAGTAGTAGTAGTAGTAGCAGAAGTAGTAGTATTAGTAGCAGTAGTAGTATTAGTAGCAGTAGCAGTAGTAGTAGTAGCAATAGTAGCAGTAGTAGTAGTAGTAGTAGTAGTAGTAGTAGTAGTAGCAGCAGCAATAGTAGTAGTAGTAGTAGCAGTAGTAGTATTAGTAGTAGTAGTAGCAGTAGCAGCAGTAGTAGTAGCGGTAGTAGTAGCAGTAGTATTAGTAAGTTCATTGGATCATTGAAGCAGTAAAGAGCACCTAGTTTCTTTATCATAAAGTTTTTGAAAGTTGAATAAAAATGGCAACCAAGCATTAAACAACCGTATTAAATATTAATTTTAATAACAATAATAATCTTACATTTAAGTTTTAACTGATGTGCTGTTTTATTCATTCTGTATCAGTGGTTTTTCCAGTGCAACGTCTTTACATGACCACTTGGGTGCAGTATCCTACCTCAGATCTAGAACCAGCCTGCAGTTGACAAGGCTTTTTAAACCTTTTATTATATATATGGTATGACGCATCAGACTGATGTGAATCACATGTCATCATGTACATGTGTGATCCAAAACAACAGAAAAGTGTAAATCGATGAAGCAAATGATGTGATTTATTTTAAGATAAGTTGAGATAAGATAAGTGCAGAGGAAAAAGACAGGTAGAAAAATCACAAATGATGAATTTCTGAAATATAAGAGGAAAAATAAGACATTTGGTATTCATCTAAATATTTATGTACATATAGAATGAACATTCACTCTTCTTTTAATTTTACTTGTTAACATTATGGTTGCAAAGGTACATAGGGTCATAATTTGAAAGGTTCCAGGTGTGAAACCTTAACTGTAAATAAGTGTAACAATGAGAAGTCCAATGAAACAGTCTGATCTGACTGAGTTGTGATATTTATTAACAGGAAAGACTGAAAACATAAGAACTTAATACTAGAGGTGGAAAGTAGCTCAGTAAAAGTACTCCATTACTGTACTTAAGTAGATTTTTTTAGGTATCTGTATTTTACTTGAGTATTTATTTTTTGCAGAAATATCTGTACTTTATACTCTTACATTCTCAGAATAGACTCATTACTTTTTCAAACTCAACAGATGTGACAGTATAAAACTGTGTTACTTTTGAGGGAAAAATCAGTGGAGGAGAGGAACTGTGTTATATGTATATAACTATAGCTATATGAGGATTATCTCACAATTATGACAATTTTAAGATTTTATCTTAAAATTATGCATTTTTAACGTCATATTTCTAACGTTAAAATCTCATGACTTTTTTTTTTATCTCAATTGTAACTTTTTTTCCCTTACATTTCCTGCCCATACCCACACAACTGAGTAACTGTGACCTGATAAAACACAATTTCAACACAGTAGCTCACTTTTAAAGGGTTTAATGTTAATACTTTTGAAACCTTTCTGATTTTTCCTGGTTAAATAATTAGTATTGCATTCATGGCAAAAAAAAATTATTACTTTTGTACTTTATTATAATTTAGAAATGGTACTTTTTTTTAAAACTTTTACTTAAGTAGAGCAGTTGAATCAGTACTTCTACTTTTACCAGAGTATTTTTTTTTTCACATAAGTAGCTGTACTTCTTCTACTTAAGTACAGAATGTGAGTACCTCTGGTTAATACTCGTATAGTGCATTTTAGTGCCATATGAGGTCTCCTCCGTCCTGTCCCATTTCAGCACTGGACAGCTCCCTACACCCTCCTCCACGAGACCCTATTTACGTCATGACGTCGAATGTTAACATTAATTCACTGTTTAATTAATGATTATGTTTGCATTCGGGATCCATTCTTCTTTCATAACTTGTCCAGGGGTCTTTCATTGACGCGGAAGAAGGATGTGCACTCTAATGGGACAGGGGAGCGATGACGCAACCACCCACTCCCACTCCCCCCCACCCCCACCCCTCCGTTCCCTTCCACCCCCACTTACGTGACAAGTGAATAAGGCATGCCTTTCGGATTCATGAATAAAAAACGCAAATGTTTGACGCTCCTTCTTTAGCCCGTGACAGAGTGCGCGTGGAAGCCGTGGAGAAGTATTGAGCTGCGGGCGCACGAGAAGGACCGAGAAGAGAAGCGCGAGGAAGAACCCAAGAGGAGCTTCACTGACGGACCAGAACCAGAGGAGAGGAAGGGAGAGACGGAGACAGAGGGACTGAGATAGACTTTCTATCTCACTCTCCCAGTTTTGGGTCTTCAGCGGATTGCGCAAAGCGTCTCGCAACTGGTAAGAAGGTGTTTTTTTTCTGTGCGTAAAAGTTCAGAAATGTTGGAAAAGTCATGAGTAGCAGTTTATTTTTTTCTTTTCTAAACTCCTCAGCGAGGTTTAGAGTTACAGGTGTAATAATAATTATATATTTTTTTCATTATTATTATTTTTACACTAACGCTTTTTTTTTTTAAATGAGTTTACTTACAATGGCGTCTTTTTTTCTTTTGCAGCAGGACAATGACTAGTAAAATGACTTTAACCTTACTCATCTATGGAATCATTATGCATTACAACGTCAACTGCTCACCTGTGGGGCTTAGCTTTCCCAGCATTAGGTATGTACACATTTATGTACCTCTTAAGTCTAATTTATTTGTTTATTTATTTGCATGTCAAGAACTGTGGGTATAACAACCAACTGCGTTAATGGATAACATCATCTCTGACAGGCAACCCATTGAGCTATTACAGGGAAATTATTGTGAAAGAACATTCATCAGGGAGCGGCGATAATAAAATTGAGACTGAGTTTTTGTACTTCTAGAATTAACAGATCAGGTTTGAATTAGGGAAAAAAAAAAGAAAGGAAGAAAAAACAGAAAAGAATAGAAATTATTATACTACTACTCACATCACAATTTCCTTTTTTTTGTCTTTCCCAAGTCATTTATTACCATTTATTCTAATATTATGAAAATCGGCGTATTTTCCTATATTTAATTGATCATGTAGGTGTTCATAAAAAAACACAGAATAAATCTAAAAGTTATATCAAAACAAGAAAAACGGAAGAAAACAAGACTTTTGTGAATAAAGTATAACTCCAAAATGCCTCTTAAACGTTCAATGACCATGAAAACATGACAAACTGCATGTTTTTTTTTTTTTTTGCTTCAGTTATTACATGTAATGATACTAATGGAAGAACAATTTTCCAACAGTAGATGCTTTAATGTTTGGGACTTTATGGGTTAAAAAATTACTTTATATGGGAAAAAAAGTGACATTGGTGGCGGATAAAGCTACGTCAGCGATAGTGAAAGTGTATTTATTCTATTATTACAAATTGAGATGCTTGTAATAAACCCTAATTGCTTTGGTATACTATATGCAAATACTCCCATCACTCAAACTTGACATATTTTCTGCTCAGAATTGACAGTGAGGTTTATGATGAGGATGGAAACTCCTTACCACCCATGGAATATGACAGAGACCAAATGGATGTGAGGAGCGCGCCTTCAGACGACGTGTACACTTTGTATTACCCACCAGAGGAGAGGTAACTATAAGCATCCTCTAACCTCAGCCTCCATGTCGAACATCTCATTGCTGTAGTCCTATTTCTGTTCATGTATGTTGTACGTTTTCTGTTAATGTAACGTAATGTCGAGTGTCCAACACAATGAAAAGTTTATTTTTTTTGTTATTATTATTACTATTATTTTTCTTTATATTGCTTTTACCAGATAGTCCTGCTGTAACTGTATCCTCAAAAGGGTAACTAATCACATTTTAATCGGATTATCCCCCCCCCCCCCCCTTAAAAATTATTGAAGGACCCGTTTACAATAATGCGATGCTCACTCTTCTTCCAGACGCATCATGCATTTCTATAAGATGTAATTTTTTTTTAATTTTTTTGGTATTTTTTGCAAAGTAGGTATGTGAATCTGTTACCTCTTGCGCTGGGTGTGTGGTGATTTTATTTTTTATTTTATTATTATTATTTTACTGTTTGGCTATCTATCGTCCCAGAATGGAAAGGCATGCAGACGGCATGTTTAATAAAGCCTACAGGAAAGCGCTGGGTCAGTTATCAGCAAGGAAATATCTGCATTCTCTGATGGCAAAACGTGTAGGGTAAGAGCATCTTCTTGGTTGTCATTTGTTCTTTAAGGCACTTTTTGTATGTTTTTTTTTTTTTTTTTTTTTGTCTGTCTTGTGTTTCTTTCGACGTCTGCTTGTAATGCGCATCCTCCACACCGTCTTATGTGTGTCTGTGGTCCATTATCTCCCAGCATGCCCAGTACATCTAGTATACCCCTTCTGATCCAGGCTTTATTAAACTTATAAGATCGACATGGAGAGCGCAAATGAGTACTTGATTAATTTTTGGGGAAGGGTCATTTTGTGAGCCTGCTGCTGCACACGGGCTCAATGAATTATTCATTATTCTAATCCCTAGTGAATGCAATCATTCTATCCTTATGAATAGGCCTATCACATTTTAGCAAATTGAAATCTCTTAGAGCTGGGATGAAGAGAAAAGTTTAGCAAAGAACATGTTTTCCAAAATTCAGTTATTACTGTTTTTACCTAATGATTCATCCTGGAATACATTCAATCAGATGCATTCAAGTATACAAAAGTGTGATCATAATTATGTATCTTTAACCCATTCATGTATTTTTGACATAAAACACTTTTTTTTTTACCATAATACCAGCTATTCATTGTAGTGGGTTCAATGCATCAACAGTTTAACATGCAATTTTATTAATTTAATCAGCATACACACATCTGTAAAGCTTATACCACAAAAACAACATATCACTGCTTTTAAAAATGCACTACTTCAGTGTAAAATGTTACTATCCACTATGGTGACTGTCATAAACCAGCAGAGTATGTCCCCAAACTTAAATTATTAGTGTTTTTCATTCAGATGGACCCAGCAAACAAAGTGTGATCATGTAATTATTTCCCTTTAACCCTTTCATGCATGAATTATGAATAAACTAATATTATTTTGACATAAAACATATCCAATATGTTATTTCTTTGCCATAATATCAGTTATTCATTGTAGTTGATTCCATGCTTCAACAGTTTAACATGTAATTCTATTCTTTTTCTAAGCATAAACACATTCATAAAGCTTATACCATAAAGATAACATATCACTGCTTTAAGAACATGCACCATGTCAGTGTAAAATGTACCTATCCACTGTGGTGACTGTCATAAATCAGGGATTATTACACATCCTGGAAACTTCAATCAATGAACTAAACCTTAAATTAAAACCCTAAGGATTAAAGTGTGACCTGACTTTTCCCTGTGCTACTCACACACAGTCCTAATAATCCCAGTGTCCAGGGCCACACCACACACATGCAGAGGTCACATGTGAATGCAAATGGATGATAATGAAAGCCATCTCCCTCTCCCTGTGTCTCTGTCTAACAGCGGGGGGAAAACGTTGGACGACAGCTCTGAGCCTCTGTCCAAGCGACACTCAGACGGGATCTTCACAGACAGTTACAGCCGCTACCGAAAGCAAATGGCCGTCAAGAAATACCTGGCAGCGGTCCTTGGGAAAAGGTATAGACAGAGAATTAGAAACAAAGGACGCCGGCTGGCATATTTGTAGCACCCCCCCCCCTTCTGAAAAAAAAAACAAACAGAAAACTAAAGTGTGTGCAACCCCAGATGAAGTCATTCTGAGATCGAAAACAATCGGTGGATCACTTTTGTGTTCTTTAACATGTATTTATGTATGAAGTAAGCCATTAAAATGAATATTTTGATAATAATATTGTTTTTATTTTGTACTTAAGCACTTGAGGACACATATCTACTTCGTGGACCAATTTTCTTTTGTTTTGTTCATTTAAAAAAAAAAATATATATATATAGTCTTTATTTATGTATTCATTGGTTTACTTTTCTTAGACCTATTTATTGAGTTGAGACAAATGTTCCAACAGCCCTGTCTTTTAAACATTTAGTCAAGAGATATGATTATGAGCAAAATAAATAGTTTAAAAGACAATCAATGTATTGAATGCTGCTTTTTGTAAAGTGACATTAAGAGTTTAGTTGTCTCTATTCACAACAGCCTTGAAGACATAGGTTTTCACCAAATCCTACAAGACATAGACTTTGATGTCCTCCCGGACGGGGATGAGCTTGAGGCTTTTTTGGGAGACTGGCTGAAACACTTTTCTCACATGTTTCCGGTGAGTTTCAGGCTCTTCTCCTGAGGCCATCTCCTGCAGAGGCATCTCGTGTACCCCCCCTCCTTTTTTTTTTTTTTCTTCTTTTCACTCTCAACCTTGTGATCTTCCTCCAAACACTCGAACCCGATCTTCTTCCACCTCATTTGTGCTCTTGTCTCTCTAAAGTCTCCCATTTTCTACCTGTACAGCCACGTGCATACAGGCTGAATGTGGAGAGGCTGATACAGTATGTTATACAGACGTTTCGAAAATTAACATTTATCCATATCATTTTTATGGATGTAAAGACACTATTATGATGATCGGATTATTTTTAGTTGGTCTGGGACTTGATCTGTATCATTTATAAATCCAAAACTAAGATGGGATATGCATTGGGAATTAAAAAAAAAAATAAAAAAAAATAAAAAAAAATCCCACCATTGGGATGAGGACCAGAGTACTTCTGAGGTCTTTCTTGTCCTTTTCTTCTGCAGTGTTTACAGAGTGAACTCACACCTTTGACTCATGTAAAGTGGCAATCTTGTGTTTCTATCAAGGTCTTGGGATACCTCTGACTCTGCTGTAGATTTTCTCATGTCTCTTTGCCCCATATAATAAGTATCACCAACATGCAAGAGCACCATCAGGCAAAACAAAAAAAAAAAAACCAAACAAACAAACAAAAAAAAAAACTATGGAAATGATACTTGTTACATGGTAAAATTATCCATCAACTTTTTCCTTGTGAGAGACATTGGAGGCAGTTTGAACTTTTGTGTTCTGGTTCTATTGTGCTTCCCTTTTCTGTCATGTGAACCAATGTAAAACAACAGTAGATTGCATGATTAAAGTCAATTGCACTAGCCACCGCACCTGTGCAGACAACTAGATGGTTTTGCTTGCTTCCTGACTACTGCAAAGATACCTGTCATTTCTTAATGTTGCTTTGTGTTCTGTTACCTCACAAACTGTTTCTACACAAACTGTATGTTAAACATTGTTATCCATTGGAAAAACTCTTTGAATGTACTTTACTGCTGGCAAGAATCTCTCAGTCTAGTGTCATGTTTTATCTTGTAGACAGGAGATTTTGTAGCCTATTGCTTGTTTATTAAGAAAAGCTGTGATTGGGTAATTGAAGTGGTCAGCTTCTATGGTTTTGATCTGCACTGTGGCACAAAAACATCCAGACTTGACATCATTTAATTTACATAATGAAATTTAAAGAAGAGAAACCACAAGACTGGAGTAATTAAGCAACAAGAAAACACACCGACAAGTAAATTGGGGAAGCAGGGATGGGCCAAATGATTGAGGTGTATAAAACTGAGAGTTTAAAGTGTAGAAAATCTGCAGATTAAGGCAGTTGACATCGAAAATGTTGCACTTATTTTTCCAGTGTTGCACATTTCTGATGCATCCGGCACAGTTTTACAGAAAAAGTGAGCTGCGTTAGTTCAGAGTATGAGTTCTTCAATCTGTGCCTGTATCAATCTTTCTTTAATTTTGCATTCTCCTCTAGGCTTTGTGACGCAGGAAGCAGTTTGCGGCTGTGGTGCCTTGCATCGACTTTTAAATCGCCATGAATCACAGATGGCTAATTAGTGGCCCTACAATGCTGCACATCATCAGCTTACATTTCACTTTTTTGTTTTTGGTTGTTGTTTTTATGTTGCTCAGACATTTAGCAGAAACTCTAGCGCCATCAAGCTTAGATGCCAAGCATTTTTGCTTGCATGTTTTCTTTTGCACTTTTTTTTTAGAGCACTAGATTAGATTTATGTGAAAACAGAGGAAAGGATCAGATCCCCACTCTCCATGAGACATTACATGTGTGATATAAAAGCGCCAATAGCCTTACAAAATTGAAATAATCCATAAAGATATATATATATATATATATATATATATATATATATATATATATATATATATATAGTTACTGTGTAGAAAGTATTAGATTATACTTCAAATGCAATCTGCAAGGGTAAAGTAAATAAATGTTTTAAAGAAGTGTTGTAAGATTTGTATGAATAAATTTTTGTAAACAACAAATATTTCGTCTAATCTTTGAAACCAGTTTCATAAGTGTCTATGTTAAACGCATACAAGAAGAAAATAGGTAAATAATGCATAAATATTTGTTTTCCTTCAGTCGACATGGGCTCATCATCTTTAATAAAGTGACACAGAAGAAGAGAAAATGAAGAAAGTTCAGATGCTGAGTATTCCAGAGGCAAAGAACAAAAAGAACCTCCATATAATCACACCTTTAACACCTCGTCACTGATACAGACACATATGTATTGGCTTGAAAATATAAGTGCAAGATTAAATGACAAGTATAAGTTATGATTTTCTTTTTATTGATGTGGGTGTTGTAGGTAGAGGACAATGACATGTTGTAAAACACACAAGTAAAGCACAACCACAAAGGCAAAAGAGACTGAGCTCTGACTCAGTCTCTTTTGGCTGTGAAACAGTGACACCAGTTGGCCGGGTGTCTACCTCCCCTTGGGACAGCATGAGCAAAGAGACGTGGGATGGATCACCCGGCCTGCGCCGCACATCGCCACGCTGCACTTTACACCTCCCCAGGACGTTAGAAGTCACCACCAAAGGCCTGCAGTACTGGCAGAACAGTTGGCTTGTCTCAACACTGGTACATGCACATCATGCCAAAAACAACAATATCGAGAAACCCATGATATGAAGAGATGGGTTTTCAATAATCCTGCACTGAAGTCAATGCACTTTAGAGAGCTGAGGCTGCACGGGTTATATGCGAGTGTGGAGTTTATAATATTATGTGAGTTTATGGTAAAATTCAGTGACAAATCATAGTAATGAGGCTTTTCAAAAGGTTTAAATTGTTCCAAAGTGGGTGAAAGTCTCTCCACCATCCAGATTAATGCATATATGCATTATTTACACACTGTATTTGTTCAATTAAAAACACCTTTATAAGTCAGGGACTGTTAGGATACAGCAAATAGTTCCTCAAATGATATTTTCAGCCTCAAAATCTATATTATTCACATCATTTGACAGAATTTAAGGACCGTTCAGCCAAATACTTTTTTTTTTTTTATTACTTACATTATTGGATTATTAATACTGAAGCATCACTAATAGAGCACCAGGTTACAGTAGTAGGTTACTGTAGTCACTTTTTATGAGTTTTTCTCCAGCCATTGATGTTTTTTGTGAGAAATTAGATTAGACACTATATTTACTGGCCACTTTGTTAGGTTCATCTGTTTAACCTGCTCCTTCGCAAACCAAGTTTCAAAGGCTATAACTGACATGGATAAAATGAATCAATGCCACCTCATAGGGAAGGGAATAACCTCTAGTGTAGGCTAAATTTAGCACATGTTTTGTTTAGTTTTTTGTATTGTTTTGAATAGGAATGGATCATTAATGTGACCTCATGACCAACAAACAGGCAGAAAGTCCCATTAACTTTAATTGCTATCCGGGTGTATCGTTTACTGATTATTATGTTTGCGTGTTCAGGTATACTGTAAACTACTGCAGAATATCTAAGCGTTCATATCTATACTGACAAAAGTTGGATTGTAGAAACAATGTGTTCAATACAAAATGGTGACTGGATCGTCTGATCTGATGGGAATGAAGGGGTTAACTGCATGTCAACTGAAAAATCCAGGAAGTCAATCACATGGCAGCAGTTCAAAGCATGTCCGTGTACAGACATGGTCAAGACTGTCTATTGAAGTTCTAAACTAATCATCAAAATACACAATAAAGGTGATTTGCATTAATTTGAATGTGTTTGGCAAGCGTTAGTTCAATTATTTGGTCCACACCAGACAATACAACTATTAATATGTAGCATACAGATTCCAGTGTGGTCTACTTTCACATCTGCAAATGAACCAGAACTGGTCAGGTTCAGGTTCCGTCTCTTCTTCCTCTCCCATTTTAAAATCCCTTCATTGGCTCCCTGTCAGGTTTAGTATCAGTTTTAGAATTCTTGTTGTAAATGGTCAGATCCCTCACTATACTGTATCTAAGGGCTTTTACAAATCCATTCTTCCAGTTGAGCCCTCAGATCTGCAGAGGTGGTGGTGCGGCGTAAGCATTTTAAAACTCGTGGCGATCAGCTTTTACTGTGGCGGCACCTAAACTCTGGAACGAGCTGCTAGTTTCACTTCGGTTTAGCTCCTCTGAGCAAGCGTTTAAAAATCAGCATTTGGTTAGTTGCACAATCTATGCATTTGTTTTATTGTTGTAGGTATTTTCATGTATTTGATGTGATGCACTTTGTGACAGGTGTCTGTGAAATGTGCTCTATAAATAAACTTTACTTCTGGTAAAATAAGCACAAATGTTGACTCACCGTGGAGCGACACATTGGCACATCGGTACCTACTCTGATCTTTGTATACCGTAGTTACTCGCTTATCACAGGGTCATGTTTTAATAATAAGTAAAATCTGTTAAGCAGTCAGCTTTTTTATTATACATTTTAAAACTGTAAAACTCCTCAACGCACAGATAGGCATTAACATTTTCTCACATTTCTCTGTTTAAAGGTTGGACACAGAACAAATTATCAACACTGACTCATGCATTGTAGGTATCCAGTGTAATGTTTTTTTTTTTTCCTGGAGTCACTGATCTAAAGCAGATTCCATCCTTACCATGGTCCTGTTGTTGACAGCTACAGCCCTTTTTTTTTCGCATTCTTGTTGCTGTTATCCTTATGTTATTTTCCCTTCTTTATGGAACAAACCGAGGATTAATTTATTCAGTAATGGTGCCTACAGCCACGTAACTTCTACCTGCCTTCAGCATGTCCAAAAGTCTAACTTTTCCGCAATGGTTAGCATCTTCCTCTGATCTTTAACCATAAGTGCTTGTGTAGGTGCACAATGTTGCGTTGACATTGTGAGTTATGTCGGGGAGAAAACTGTCAAACATACAACACTTGGTAAAATGGGAAAATCTATTGCTGTGGTCAGAAGGTGCTACTACTATGTACCTTCACAGGTTATAAAACAGGTAGTCGAGTCCCTTGTGTTATGACACCTTGAATATTGTTCCATTATATGGTCTTCTGCCAACAAAACATTGGCAGTACATTTTATTGTGAATAATGTATAAATGCTTCAAAGTTTTTAACCGGGACGCCAAGAAGACTACCAAAAATTATGGTGGAAGCTAACGGGGATCCCCAATAAACAAATAAATAAACTTCAGAGTCACACTGCTAGTAATCAAACATTTAGACCATGGCACAGTGGCTGAGCAGTTAGCGCTCTTGCCTCACAGCAAGAAGACCCAGGTTTGATTCCCAAACCATACATGTTTCTCTCTCCATGTCTGGATGGGTTTCCTCCGGGTGCTCTGGTTTCCCCCATCACCCAAAAACATGTTTCTTAGGGTAAAAAAATCCTCCAGCCAGGTGATTCTGAACATTAGCCTGGCTCTACAGCTGGAGATGGGTCCCCAGGCACTGCCCATGGCTGCCCACTGCTCCTTACAGGTTACCTCAGTGGCATCAAGGATGGGTTAGATGCAGAGGACACATTGTACAGTGTATAATGACAAATAAATTACTTTGCCAATTTGCATAAATAAAGGTAAAGTTGAATGCATTCTGTACTGTACAGGACACATGGCACAGAGGAGACTGACTCCCTTAGCCAATCAGGATGCAGAACACAATGTGTGTTCAATTGCAGTCACAAAAAAGAAATAAATCCATGAAACAACGAGGCAGTGAAAGTTGAACCGTGTTATAGTGAGGGATCACTGTATTACATTCTATGTATTGGCTATTTTGGTAAAATATCAAATTTGAAAATGAATTGTGGCTTCATCTGCTGTCACCAAAGGCGTATAGTACATAATTTTAGCCAGAGGAGACACACAGGAAATCAAATAAGTAGTAACCCCACCCATGATTCATTTCAAATGGTTCATTTGGTCACACTGTCTATGGTATGGACTCAAGTTTGTGTTCATACCAGAGGGACTGCATCACACCAGAGTTTGGCATTTGGTGTGGAGTCAAGTGGACAAAGACCTCCAAAAAGAGAAGTGCCTTCTGTCGTAGCACTTTCACTTTATTTATTTCTATTATATTTCTGATTTGAGCTACTCTGCTGACATCACGTCTATAGCTGCATAAGGAACAATAGTGACTCACCTGTGTCCTGTCCTGACCTGTGACCCCAGGCCTTCTCCACCACTCTCACCACTCTGATGAATGCCCCACCACCACCACCACCACACACACACACACACACACACACACACACACACACACACACACACACACACACACACACACACACACACACACACACACACACACACACACACACACACACACACACACACACACACACACACACACACACACACACACACACACACACACACACACACACACACACACACACACACACACACACACACACACACACACACACCTGCAAATGGACTTCCATCTATAGCTGTTTGCATCACTATTACCTAGAAACTGCACTGGAATTTGCTCGTAATAAGCAATTACAAATGCATTATTGCCATGTAATTACGTCAAAATGACTATAGAATTACCACCTTATTAGTGATCCATAATGTAAAGGGATACCCATACCTCAAATGTAACTTTTCTGTTCTTGATAAACTTTATCTGCACCAACATATTTGACTAGAAATTAATTGCTAATGCTAGTTTTTTAAAGCAAAAGTGTTAACTACTGTTATAATATATTAAAATATGATAAAACATAAATTTAGCAGCATTAAAAATGTTTTTTTGCCCATAGTTTTCACACAGTACAGTATGTTACTTCAACAATGAAATGCATGGTGTCCAGCTGAGTAGACATTTTTGTTACTAAAGAGGAATAAAAATAATAAAAATCTTGATCAAGGTTGTTATAATTAAAGAATGAAAGGGTTAAATAATTCTGCTATAAGATCTTCTATGAGCGCTTTCGGCATTCAAATCATGTCTGAACATTCCCAGTCTCCTAATCTGTCCAGTCTTATTGTTAAATATGGTTAAAGGGCTCCAGTTACACTCACAGCACATGCAGCTGTGGTGAGCTGAGGCACTGCACTGTGAGGCTGTGATGTAAAGTATAGGTCGACAGATGAAGCAACCACACAAAGCCTGTTGTGTCTCTCTGTGTGCGTAATAACCCTCTCTCAGACATGATGGCAAGGGCTTTGATTTTTGTGGCCGTGGCCTCAGCTCTCAGAGGAGCGCAGAGAGAAGATGATCAATGGGAGTGATCCGATTCCCCAGGTCCGTGCCAGACCCTTTCTTAACCCTGCTAACCCAATCAGCCAATGTTGCCAGGCAACCAGTCCCAAGAGGATGCATTGGGGGCGGGCGGGGCGTCGGTGGCCTTCCTGGGCACCCAAAGATCACTCTGGATATATTTCACTCAAATGGCTTCAGTCTCAGCTATGTCGGCTTTTAGTGGCTGCAGTAGGGAGCTTCAGGGAGGGGCTCCGAGGAAAACAGAGGATTAACTCTTAGAGGTGCACGAACACACACTAATACTAGAAGCCTCACACTGAAAAAGTCAGAAACTCAACTCAAAACATTAAAAAAAAAAAAACGTGTAAAGGTGACATATAATAAAAAGAAAATGCTATTTTTAATGTTTTTACGACACAAATATATGTTGTCTGTGTGTGAGGAGGCCCTTTTTTTCTTCATTACTTTCAGGTGCTACTTGGACACATCATCAGTGATGAACAGAGGTCATAGGGTGTTTCGGGTCTTTGATCATCAAACACCCTCGCTCAGGCAACCCAGCTGGGAGTGATCAGTCCCCAGCTTGTATCCAAGTGGCCGACTACTCCATGGATGCCCCCCTTCAGATCCATAGCCATCTTGAGGCTTTTTCCACAGCCTCAGTGATGTTCTTGATGGTTCTATGGCACAGCTGCCCATTTACTCCATGGAGTTTCAGGGTTCGGAGTAATGACTGGCCAGCAAAACCCCGACACCCCACCTCGACTGGATCACAGCGTGCTTTCCAGCCGTTGCTCCTGCACTCTCTCACCAGCTCGGCATACATGGCCCTCTTGCATCCGTTGGTCTTCTTCAGTCTGTCTTCCCAGGGGTCAGTAAGCTTGACCAGGACCACTTGCTTAAATTACATTAAATAAATCATCAACAAAAACCATCCACTCTCCTTTTCTCCTAATCCATTTCTTGTTGGAGGGAAATGAAAATGCTCCGTTTTGGATTTTCTATGCTTTGTACATCACATGCATAGATTAATTTGAATACTCCACCCCATCCCATCCTACCAGCTCAGATAGCCACACCTACTAGTCACAGCAACCTCTGCTCGGGCTCACAGATCCACCATTATACTCTATCGGTACCCCAGTGTGTGTTCAGTGTGTCGGGGTCTGAGGCCTGGCCACTGGGCGTGCGTCCAGATCTGCGGTTGGTCTGACCTGGGTCCATCAGACGGCCTGGTCCATGGGTGGCGCCATGACCGTGATGTAGTGGCCGGCCTGGGTCTAGATGAACCGGACCCGATCTCACACCGGGGCTGTTAACAGACCAGGACCTGAAGGCATGGGGGCTGTAAAACTTAGCACTCGGTCCACTTTGATTCTCTCCAGATGATTTTATTTCATCAGTGTCTTTTTCTATGGCTCAACTTTTTCAGGTTCCATTTCTTTCTCCTCTTTTACCTCTTTCTCCCATTCCTCTCGGTGTAGAAGAGAGGGGCGGAGTCAGCTGTGGCTCATTTGCATGAAAGCATGAGGCACTAAAACAAAGGGCTGTTTCTGCCAGATCTACAACCCATGGATCCACATGGGTCAATACACTACTATTCTATGACAACAGGAGACTTGTGTTTAATGACTACTTGCTTAATTTATTCACTTATTTTTTTCTTACTCATTTAAATTAAAATGGCAGTTTTTCTTCTGAATAATTCTACTTTCATCCAAGTAGAGGAGAGGATCTATGAAGTTCCTCCAGTTCTGACTGCTATCAAACTACATCCTCACACATGCCTGACTCTTACTCCACCTCCCACACTTCCTCCGTCAGCCCAGGATCTCCTCTGCTCCTCTGGGGTCCGTATGAATGGCAGCTTTCTGGAGGGGGAATCCACATGAAGCCCTTTCATCCAAGCCGCCCCCTGGGCCACGCTTGACTGACTGCAGCACAGTGCAAAAGTTCAGCCATTATGGAACACTGCTGCTCTATTTACAACGGTGAAATGTGTCATTTTTTTAATGTCAGACCTTTAGCCAAAAGACGACTCATTATGTGACCAGAGAAAATGTCTATAATCGTTGAACCTTTTTTCCATAACCTTTATAGATTTCTCGTATTCATAAGAAAGTTTCAAGAATGTGAGTCATGCAGCCTGTTTTCTGTCGTCTTCACTTATTGGCTAAAACCCAAGAAGAACTACACATTTTTGCCACATTTTTGATTCCTTAAAGGGATAGTTCACTATTTTTCACGTGAAATTGTATAGAAACAGTGTCTTTACTCTGGTGCACCCACAGTGACTTACCCCGACAGTGTCCTGCAAGTCAAGTTCTGGTCCAGGTTCGGTCAAACCAAAAGTAGTCCTGGCAGGTTTCCTGGGGTCACGAAAATGAAACGTGTGTCTTCTCAAAACAATATGTATTTGAATAAGTGCTTAATTTGGATAACAAAACCATCACAGAACAAAAACTCACACCTCCTAACTGCTTGGAGCTACTTTCAATAGCGATCAATGCACGTTGTCACTGCTAACAGCTGTGTGCCGGCACATAGCATCTGCAAAGTCTGCTGAACTGATGAAAGTAGTTTGTCAAGGCCAACTGTACAAATAAATGTGAAAAATAGTGAACTATTCATTTAAGGCATTTTAATGTCACACATTTTTAGTGACTCCAGACATTAAGAACTGAGTTTTTTTGTACTAAAATTCATTTGTTTTTGATCATGTAGTAGTTTGCTACTCTATGTTGCAAATAAACCTTGATTTTAGATGACATTCGGTTAGAATTCTCTTTAGACTTAGAATAGGCTACAAACAAAATATTATAAAAGAAAAAGAAAGGGTGTAAAGATGTACAAAAATGTGCGTTTCCTTCAAAACAAGTAAATGTGGTTGTTATATTGTGAGAAGTATCGTGCACACGCCCCACTGTGTAAAATCCAAATATTAAAAGCCCCATATTGTGGTCCATTCAAAGTGTTAAGCAGCAATTGGACATAAAATGCTATTGAGCAAAATAATTACATTGTAAGGCAAGGCAAGGCAAATTTATTTGTATAGCACATTTCATGTACAGGACAACTCAAGGTGCTTTACACAAAAACAGAAACAGAAGAAAATTAAAATCATAAAGATGCATTAAAAGACAATTAAAATCAAGACATAAAAACATTTTAAATCAAATAATAATCTAAGTAAAAGCTCCAGTGAACAATAATGTTTTCAGGCCTGATTTAAATGAACTGACAGTTTGAGCAGACCTCAGGTATCAAGGTAGTTTGTTCCACAGTTGAGGAGCAGAGTAACTGAATGATGCCTCACTTTGTTTCGTTCTTATCTTTGGAACACACAGTAAACCTGTTCCTGATGACCTCAGGGCTCTGGATGCTTCATAGGGAACCAGTAGGTCTAGTATGTATTTGGGTCCAAGGCCGTTTAGTGCTTTATAGACCAGGAGTAAGGTTTTGAATTCTATCCTTTGACCCACAGGAAGCCAATGTAAGGATTTGAGGACGGGTGTGATGTGGTCCAGTTTCCTGGTACTGGTCAGGACTCTGGCAGCAGTGTTTTGGATCAGCTGTAAGCTGCCTGATTGATTTTTTGTTTAGACCAGTGAAGACACCATTGCAATAATCTAACTTACTGAAAATGGATGAATGAATTAGTTTTTCTGTGTCTGGTTTGGACAGAAGACCCTTGATTTTAGCAATGTTCTTTAGGTGGTAATAGGCAGATTTGGTAATGGCTTTTAAATGTTTGTTAAATTTCAGGTCAGAGTCAATAATTACACCCAGATTTCTGGCTTGGTTTGTGGGGTTTAGTGACATGGACTCAAGGTGAGCACTGACCTTTGACCTTTCTTTTTTTTGTACTAGATATATTTTCCACATCACACAGAAAAACCATCTGACATAAGTTTGTTTGCATTAGACTCAGTTATAAAATGCAAACACTGTGTGTGTTCTGCTTCTGTTCGCCTTCAGCTTTTTTCCCCCCTCTGTCGGTGTGTGGGGAATAAAGCGAGCTGACAACCATTCACAGTATATACTTTGTTGGATGCTTGATATGTCTGTATTTTTGTCCAACCTTTTTAAGTGAAGCTCTGAGCAATTACAGTTCATACTTTGTTTTACTAAAGACTCCCTACTGTATAAAAAACCATCTGGACCAGCAGGAGCCAGATCTAAATTCTCATTGTTTTATGTCTATCTTTTTAAACCCTACAGCGTGCGTATCCCAGTCGGCTCAGTCTTCCGTCCATTGTCTGTCTCTGTGGAGGCTGTACAATACATTGGGCCCAATTAGCAACCTCCTGGCTCAGACTTCACAGCGGTCTAGGTTCAGAGGCCAGAGGTAGAGGAGCATGTTTCTAGATTTGGACTGAACACTGTCGTCATTATTGTGCTGTCAGCTGACCCTTCCAATCATTAGAAATACTGTGGGTCTGCTCCAAACAGAACCACTCAACCATTAATATGCAACTACTGACGTCACTCTATTGACTGACCCATTACCACACACTCATATCATATCAACACCAAGAGCAGACCTCCTTTTTCAGCCATACAGGCTGTTAAGGTTCACAAGGATTTGACGAATATGTATTAATTTCTATAAAACTAAAACTTTAGTGAATACAAAGTGTCTGCATATATTCTACTCCTCTCTTGTGATGCTGCATATTGCTCAAAAATTTGGGGAAATGCCTGTAAAACATACATAGACCCAATAGTTAAACTACAAAAAAGGGCGAGAAGAATAATAGCTTCTGTCAGTCTGCCCCAGTAGAAATGCGTGGATGACGAATATTTTCATCTGCAACTGCTTCTTAAAATCTCTATCCACCCGCTACCCATTTGCATGAACAAATTTCTCTCAATTGTTAGAATCGAACCCGCTCACCATCCGTGATTACTTTTTAGGTCTAATGAAGATGCCTGGGCTATTAAAACTATGTCTATCATCTTTTTCAAACAGTGTAGTTCAGTAGTAGTCACTAAATTGGAGCCTTTGTTGAAAAAAAAAATCTCAAATTTACAGTGATTCCAAAATTATTTCCACCCACCACACTACGTGAATGTGAGTGGGCATAACCTTATCTTTTAGAATGTTTTTAATTTTATGGATGCTGGCATATTACATCTGGCCTGGGTTGAAAACTAGCTTTTTTCACTGGCAATATATAATCAAAATCATGTGTGACTTCAAACAATGGTTTTGCTGCTGGAGTGTTAGAAATTAAACAAAGAAACAAATCAAACCAAAAACATCACAAGACTAGAATAGAAAGTGGTTATTGTCATTGTTTAGCAAGTATGCAATGAAATGAAACTCCATTTGGTGCTTTTAAAAATACAAACAATAGTGTCATAATATATACAATAATGCAATAATAGTAGGGAATAAATAAAAGTAAAGTAAAATGCAATAAATAAACGTAAAATCAATAAACTACAAAAAAAAGAAGCAGCAGTCATGGAAAACCAGGAGCTGTAATTTGTATTACTATTACAATATTATATATTATAATAGATATTATTATTATTGTATTAAGTATGTACTGGCACCTAACTTGGGCCTAACATACTCTGAAAGTTTGGCACATTTACTTTTTTACTTATTTTATTCCTATTTTAGCTTATAAGCAATTTCATATTAATCTATAACGTCTGATTTTATACTGATTTTAACCTAGGGGTACACTATTTCACAACTTTTATACCTGTACTAAGAAATGACAAATAAACCTTTGCTTACCCTTTGGTGGAGACAAGAAAAACATAAGGCCAACATAACAGCTGATCCACATTATCCTTTTGAACATTATTACTTACATTAGTACCATTACTTCATGATACCTAACAAACAACTTACTAATTATTGTTAAATGGTCACTTGCCTGATAAAAGGTTAAACCACACAACATTGTGCACATTTCAGTCCAGTGTACGCTTTCACAATGTGTTGAGAAACAACAGAAAAAGTGAAATAAAAAGGGGCTATAAAGCAGGTTGTTATGGCAGGTTTGATACAGAGATGTTCATCATTCATCTGACATCAATGAAATGGTTGTAATAAATCAGTTCAGCCTCTTGTTCTAAATCCTGCTAAAGATAGAACCAGACTTAATTTATCTCACTTGTGCTGATGTGGATATACCTGTCCTCTGTCGCTGCAGCAGGTACACAGCGCAGATAAATCATACACTATATGGTACCAGAATAGAGTGTTCATCTATTAAGAACAGCAGCAAATGGACACGCACGACTATGTTTTTCCTTTGTGTCTTATTGAGAAAGAGCAAATTATTATGCAATGATCTCCTACCCCATAAAAACCCAAACATCCACCTTTAACCATTACCGACCTATACTATTTAATACCTGTTGATCCACTATCATGTCAATAATTGGTGTAAAATGCGGTTTGTTATCTTCTACAACAGATGTTCAGGGCTACATACAGGCCTAATATAACATAAAGTGGGCCGCACCAGGAAAATAATATAAACAATAGGGTTAAAATTGATAAGTAATGCCAGCGCTTACGATTTCTCTGCGTTTTTGAGTGAAAAAAACCCCCCCAAAGTTTCATGTATACATCTACAAACTGTACTTGAAAATAACATGAACAAATATGAACAACCTGTAAATTCTTCAGAAAAATAAGTGAAATATTAATAATATTACTCTTTAGGTATCATTTATACATAACATGCATCAGAACCCAGTGGGTCTACAAATACACAACATTTAGTTAGAATAGAATAGAATGATCTTTACACACAACACCGTGTACAATGAGATTTAAAAAGACAACTTCCAGCAGTGCAAAACACACAAATATAAAAGACAAGATAAAATTCAAGTACTGGGTAAAAACATAAATAAAATATATGATTACTAAAAAAGGTAGTAAAAAACCCAGAACAGTAACAGGCAAAATATTAGTAAAATTCAACATGCTTTTCAGGTTATTCCCTTTTTTTTTTTTTTTTAAAGTTATTATTTTTTGTACTTTTTTTTTTTGAGAGAGATAAAAAGGCAAAATTATTAGATGAAATGTCAGGATTATGATATAGTAAGTCACAATTTCTGATTTTGACTTATTTTTCATACTGTCACTTTTGTCTAATTTGAAAAAGTAATGAGCCTATTCTGAGAATGTAAAGAGTATAAAGTACAGGTATTTATACAAAAAATGGAAGGAGTAAAAGTAAAAAGTTGCCAGAAAAAATAAATACCCAAGTAAAGTACAGATACTTAAAAAATAATAATACAAAATAATACTTGTATAAAATAAGACTTTACAGTGATAAATTAATATAAATTATTATGAACACGAGAATTTATATTAAATACTGTATTCGTAGTAAATATAAAACAAATACACTTACACAAATTGCATTGTGTATATCAATGATCGTAGATATTTTTTGTGTTAAGGATAAACAGATATAAAACAGTTTGTTAAGACATAGAATGCAGATGCTGCTGGATTATTAGTTTGTAAAAAGGGGGTGGGAGGTTATACATTTTACTTCTTTCCACTCCTTTTCGAGTCCAAGAAGGAAGTGTTTTTAACCATTGATCAATTGATGATTTGTGTGCTTGAAATAAACTGAAACTGAACTGAACTTCTACTTAGTTACTTCAACCTCTGGATTTATGTTATGGAATAGGAGGGAACAAAGTGAAGGTGAGTGGTATATATATATATACACACATATATAGACGGTGTAATTATGGAGTGAGCAGGTGAGTGTGCAGGGGGCGGAGACAAAGACAGGAAGGAAAACTGAAGGTGAATGGAGGAGTGGCCGGGGAGGTGGAAAACTACTGAAGGAGAAACAGTCAGAGAAGTGAAAGGAAAAACACAAAGACAGGACAGACGACAAGTGAGGTCACATGTGGAAGGACACTTACAAAGTCAAACTGGAGAAAAAAAAAGGAACAGATTATGACAGTGTCAGGTGTGTCCACATTTAATGACTGTTGGAACATGTTGGACACAGCAGCGGGAACACAATTTTCAGACCATTATACAGAATTGTGAATATAGAAATGTCAAAGCTCAGTCTCTGTTGGATGCAGGGGTTCCCAAGGTGGGGTATGTGATCCCTAGAGGTCCAGAGGGTCAGGGGGTACTGGGCGCCGGTTGTACGTGGGCCGCGGGCCATGAGGAAATGTCGTGACATCATAGCTGTGTGGTAAAGGACTGGGGAAGTTTGGGGATATAACCTTAGCTATTGCTTGTGACAGTGTAAGTTAATGAGGATGGAGACAAAGAATTACCAAATTGTTTGTATTATGTTTTTGTTTGTTCAAAAATAATATTTCAGCCTTGAGATCTGATGTATCAAATATGATATAAAATTGAAAATCATACATGGAAATTCATATTTTTGGGCAGTTTTAAAGAACTGGAATTTTCAGTCGATGGTTTAATGGTTCAGACTTTAAAGGGTTAAATACGCCTGTACTTTGCCCCAGATATCCATGTGTGAATTGCCTTTTCAGTCTCATCCCCACTTCGTCCATTCATCCCTCTCTCTCTCTCTCCGCATCAGTAATACTATGGGCTGGCATTTCGCTAAAGGATACCGTTATTCATCTTCATCGGAGCTTTCCTCCATCACTCTTCTCAAAGTGAGTGGCAGCATAATCAGATTTCATGGATTCCTTTAACCCTTTTAAGTGGCCACCTTTGTCATGGCACAGAAATAAACAGGTGATGAATAACAAAGGTAATTTGATATGACTCAAGCTGGGACATCTTCCTAAATTAGCTGAGCATGACCATTACAATCTGTTTTGTGAAAGAAATTAATTTCCTGTCACACATGATTATACAGCTTGTTCTGAATATTATGCTGTTAAACAAATGGGTCGTTCATCCCCTCTATAGACTGTACATACTGTTAACATCCACCACAGTCAAATATTCAACAGTGGCTTATGCTCTTTCTTGTAGTTTTTAACGTCCTGGAGGATGTTGATTATCTGACTTCATGACAGATGACTGTGCAGAATAACCTGAAACACCAGGCTGCACTCCTTATTATGGTTTAACCCTTTAACTCCTGAGACTTTAACAGTTCTAGTCAAACAACAAAATGGACAGTAACAGCCAAAAATGTATAATAAACCAACAAAATAATAAGTAACATGAAAAAATAAAACAAAACAAATGGCACAAAAGTGAAGAAAAATAATAAAATACAATATTAAATGTAGAAATATAAAACAAAATAAGGGGGGGGGGGGGACAACAAAAATGAATAAATATTTACAAAATAATAACTTAGTTAAAATAAACTAAAATGAAGTAGAAATAAATGAATAAATAAATAATATTCTAATTTGGTTCCAGTAGTTTTGGCTTTTTCTTTTTCTAAATTAGTAGCTTTTTGACACCTGTGTATTTTCATTAGATCCATGAACAAAACTCAGTAAAATCACAGTAAAAAAAACCCTGTCTATTCTGAAAGGTGAAACTAAACTATCCTTTCACAACTCGTCATCGCTGATGCATCAGGGGTTAAAGGGTTAACCTGAACACTGGTGCTGGCGGATACAAATGTTACCTGGTGTATTTTTCACATTTATAGTCAAAATATCATCACACTTAAAATAAGATATAATCACTTAAAGAGTAACTTTTCAGTGAGATATATTGAATGTGTTTTTAGTTAATAGATCTGGAAAATCTTTTCACTTGTTAAGTTAGCAGATTTAGTTTTTTTGCTTGAATTAAGCAAAAAAAAAAAACAAACAAAAAAAACCCCCATTGAATTGAGCAAAATAATAAATTAATAAATACATTTAGAACAAGTCAAAATTAGCTAGGTAATATTGCTTGAAATAAGATTTTCAGGACCTATTGTCTAAAAATAAGTAATTATATTTCACTGAAAAGTTCCTCTTTAATAATAACATTTGAGTATTGAGACCCAGTGTATCAAATATAATACAAAAACATGTGATTATGACTAGTTTTAAGTGTGATGAGATGTTTTGACAAGAAAATACAGTTGGTGTTTTTGGATTTTTCCAGCGCACACGATAACTAAGATGGATTTAATTTCGGATTCAACTTCAGCTTCTCTATGAATATTATAAGTCATCTAAATGGGGATGCGTTAGTTGAAAATCTTTTTTTTTTTTAATATATAAATCAAACAAGTCTTCCAAATGTCTATTTTCTCTCAGAGTTCATATGGTGTCATTTTCACTCACGAGGTGAAGTTTTGTGGGAAAAAAATTGGTTCTCTAACTATTATTCTGCTTCTATCAGGTCGACACAGCTCAAATTGAGTTCATATCGATTTTCCAACAATTCTTTTTTTCTGCCACCACCTTGAGTTTTCATCATGTCATATTTTAACACCAGGTGGTGCATTTCTTCCAAATGGTTGGGGGAGGTTTTGTAGAAAAATGGGAAAATGTGTGTTTTTGGACATTATTAAAGAAACAGTTGACAAATCAAGCTCAGACTTGGCTCATACTCGTCCCCCAACAAAAATCTAATATCTTTTCTGACATTATTCCTTTGTGTGAATGTGATAACTATCCCCCTTTAGCACCAACATACTCCTAGGGGAATAACCCTATTGGTTGTGGGTGTTCCATGGATATTATCACTTGTCTAAATGGGAGTGCTTCTGTTGAAAAATAGTATTTTTTTTTTTAAGAATTCGTACATATAGTTGTCCAATCAAGCTCACATTTGATTCATATCATGTAATTTCATTTATTTGGATCTCCATTAGCTTTGGTTTAAACCATGGTTATTCTTCCTCGATAAATGTCTTTTCACTGCAGTACACCAATTACAAAAAAAAACCCAAACCATTTGCAAAACAACTAAAAAAAAACAACCACAATTACAAAACAAAAGCAACATCCATATAATAAAAGACCCAATTCAATTAACAGTAGCATCCCAAAAAATAACTTTATAAATGGTCAGATATATTTTCAATCAATCAAACATTTAAGTAAAAATAAGTAAATATGTGAATAACCATAACAAACTTGAACAACCTGAAATACCTTGGAAGCGAGTGTAATTATAACAAAATTCTGCCTTTTACTAAATGTTTTATGCATTTGTAGCTCCAAAGTGGTCTGTACATAAGGAAGTGATAATCAGAGGCAGACCAGTGTTAAAATAATAAAAAACAAATCCAATTTGCTCATGTTATTCACATTGTTTGAAAAGACAGTTTGTAGATGTAAACACTTTGATATTGTAATTTTCACTAAAACATTTTTCTATATCATTATGCTATTATTTTACTGGTCTGGCTTCACTTTAGATCTAATGTAGCTTAATGTGGCCCCTGATATAGGAGAAGATTGGGGGGATATTATTGTAAGCCTGGTTTTATGAAGTGTTTGTGTAATGAGTCAGTGGGTTAATGAGTGTAAACTGCAGAGGGTTCATTTCTCTGATGTCAAGCTAATTTGTAAATAAGCTGTTCGACATTCATAATCCCACCGGCGGCTGCTGCTTCCAGATAACCTCTGGATATTTCATAAAAGCTGCTCACAGTCAGTGACTATCTGAATGAGTTCATCTTCATTCATCTTCTCCTCTGACTGTTTCATATGTATCTTTAATATCTTCAGATACTAAAATAGACCTTCTATCTTTAGCTGTTCACAGTTCATCTTGGCAGATGGTGACTGCTCCTGAAATAAAGTTCTTTTTTTTTTTTTCTTTTCAGATTCCTGCTGAAGTAATGGAGGTGTTGATGAACAAATGTCAGTAAAAAAAAACAACCTCAAAAACTTAAAAGCACTGAATCACAGCTTTGTAACCAATAAATAACATTAAAATGAAATATTGCTTGCTGGAAATAGTAGAACAATGTAGCACCGAAGAATCTAAAACATGCAGAAAATTCACCATTTCTTTGAAACTGAAAATCTTGGAAAGAACGCACATTTCTTCTTTACCCACCACACACAGAAAACACTGCTGAGTGGAGACTGTTGTCCAATGGTGAGACAAACCGTAAAGCTCTGAGCTTATTAAAAAAGACTGAGTGGGCTGTATCTGCTGACAGCCCTGAATCATATAATAAAGCCTTGTTTTTTTGTGTTTGTAAAATGTGTATGGAGAACACTCCTGAGTGTCATCTTCTGTTGGTTTGTGTTCGTCTGCTGCTCCACTCGGACTGATTTAATTATGTCATATATTTAACTGACGGCATCATCGAGTGCTATGGAGACCTGGAGGGACTCACCAAAAACACATTGTTTTTTTTTTTTTAGATGATTAACATTGTGGATGAAAGGTATGGAAAACTAAAAGTGCCCAAACTAAATAAATCAATAAATAAATTTGTCATTAATTAATTAATTAAACTTGGAATTAAATGCATGAATGTGTTATTAAATGTGTTATTAATTTATTAAAATACCATTTGGTTTGAAGTAAAAAATAAATAAATTACTAATTAATTCATTATTTCTTGTTCCTTGTGTTGCAGTGATTAATATATGTATTTTATCTATCGACTTCGCCCATTAAAGTTAGTGGGCGGGGCTAATACGAATCTAGTCAAATCCACTACATTGGGAGTGTCGGACCGAGTGTAGATTTTTAGCAGTTGCCAATAAAGTTTTGTATCCAAACAAATGTAGAGGTTAATAGCACCACCCAGTCTATGGGAATGTGTTCACAAGCTCTGCATCAATCCTTTATCTACAATCGATTTGCCTTACTTGATGTGCAGGGGAACCAATCGCCCACTGACTTTGATGGGTGAGGTTGACAGATAAAATAAATTCATGATCCAAAGGACCATGAAATAATTAATTAATTTGTGAAATAATATATTTTTCCATAAATTGCCATTTTAATGAATTAATGACATATTCAATAACACATTTATGTCTTTAATTCCAACTTTAATGAATAAGTGAGACAATTAATTATTTAGTGATGTATTGAGTTATTTAATTTGGCACTTTTAGTTCTCCATAAATGTAATATTAAATACGACATGAAGAGTGTTGTATCTCTTGTTCTCACTGGTAGCTTGTTACTGAGGAAACGATGCACACTGTCAGTAATTACGCAGCCGTTTCTGTAGTACATGATGTCATGTAATGAACTCATTATGATAAACATTGATTTGTCTGCAAACTGTGGTTGGTTTATTGTCTCAGAGCAAACTGAAACACATCAAAAGTGAAAAAAAGTGACCTCGAAAAAAAATGCTAGGAAGCTTTACGAGATCTTTGCAGTGAATATGACAACAGTATGGACAGGTGACATCTACCCACCACTGCTCGATTGATAGTAAGACATACCGAGCATTTGTCCGGTGGCCTGTTTCCACTTTATATTGGAAATAGCCAAAAACCTTTGTACTTGATTCTTATAGATATATTTAACATTTCATGTCCTTGTTCTGATAATACACAAGCACAACCACCAATGCCTGTACTGCTGCAACAACTACATTTCCCAACTTGGGAGGAAAAAAGTACATCTATCTATCTATCTATCTATTTTTTATGTTACATGGTAGACAACTTGCAGAATATGATGTAAAGTCAGAATGTAAGGATCACAAGTGCAAATTTTTGGGAACCCCCCCCCCCAAAGAGGAGAGGGGTATTGACTTTGAGTTGGTTTGTGTGTTTGCTTGTCTGAAGAAAGGTATAAGGTGGTCCAGACTAGACCCCATTCAATTTTGGTGAATGTAAGTCAAGGGTCACAGTCACAGAAAATGTGTTCTCACAATGAAAAGAGATCAAATGTGGACAAAAGGGGCGGGGTTTGTTGTGTCGGCCACCATTTGTGTTTGGTTCAGTTTTTTGTCCGTCTGTTGTCAACAATTTTACACTAAATCTATTGGACAAATTTCCATGAAATTTTCAGCAAAGGTCACAGGTGGTCCAGAATATATCCCATTACATTTTAGTGATTGTCAGTCAATAGTCAAGGTCACATTGATCTACCTTAGAGATAGAGTAAATCAGGTAAAATGTTTGAGAGGATGTGGGGTTTGTTGTCTCTGGCACCACTTCTTGGAATCGGTTTTGATATCAACAAACCCTTTTTTCATAAATTATTATTTTTGTCAGTTTAACAGCTCATCCAAGATGAATATAACTGCATCATACTCATATTCACAACAAAATGATTCTAAACAGAGGATGGTACACTGTGAAAAAAAAAAAATCAACACATTTTAATTACATTTCTTTCTCAAGCAGCAAATAGTTTTGTGATATTGTAATTTATTAACTTAATTATTCTCATGTTCATCTGAATGACTAACAGAAAAACACAGGATGGGATGCATATCACTGGCGTTCTCCCACATTGTGCTTCACCTCTCGTGATGTAAAATATTTGACCAGGACCACTGAAACAAGACAAAAAAAAATTATCATTTGGTTTGAAAAAAAAAAAAAAAAAAAAATCAGATATTTATATGCCGGGTTGCAAAATAAAATTGACTTCAAAAATCCAAAAGGTAATGGTCAGATTTACAAATTACTGGGTTGCCATAGGAACTTGCAGACCCACAAACTACATCTGTTGCAATAGATGTGTGTGTAGACATTTCAACACGTACATTTTGTACTTGCGGTCTGTGTTTTTCGCTGCACCATTACAAGCCTTGAGCAGATCCATGTCAAAAGTCGAGCATAGAGGAGCACAATAGGAATCATTTTTGGCTTTGACAATAAAATAACAGTCAAAGGAGCAGACAATTTTACACAGAGAGATAATGTGGTGTTCTCCATGTGTGTGAGATGAATTGTGTATGGCATAATACAAGAGGTATCACATTAATGAGGGCTCATCTTTTGGTGAATATTTCCTTTTGAAACCTCAGAGAATATGTAATTTGTTCCATATAATAGATTTCCCTGACTTTTTCCAATCCAGTTATTATGTATTCATCCATTTAATAGTAATACGATTACTAATTTCTAAGCCAACAACTGTTTCAAATGGCTAAATCCATGAAAATATCATGTACACTCCTTTCCATGTAAGGGACTTGAGTTGGATTTATTTATTTACTTCTGATTATCTTAATCTTTGGTGAGGAGATCATCACTGTGTGTCTTTATATTTACAAAAGGGCATCAGGAATTGTGATAATATCAACATTTTATTGATTATTCTTTTGTGAAAACCGTGTTTATCTTTTTTAAAAATTGACTTTTACACATGCTACTGCACATAAACACATGACTAATAGACTTTTTCATTGTCAACATACTGTCTGAAACTGTTTTTTTATGTCATTTTCTAGTATTTTAACACCGTTTTTTTGGCCTGCTTGCTACACGTACTATTTTCATCTTGTGAAAACATTACTCTTCACGCGAGCTTTTACTTAAATTCTTAATTATTTTTATGTCTCCTACTTTAATTCTCTTTTAATGCATCTTAATCATTTAAATTTTCTTACACATTTTATATAATGCACCTTGAATCATCCTGTACATGAAATACATTTTCCTTGCCTTATTGCATCTTTCATAAAGTTTACTATGATGTACCCACATCATTTACAACAGCAATATAACATCACCAATAGCTTTTAACACTGATGAATGTTAATGTTAGCTTAGCATCAACACTATCACAAAAAAAGTGGATTACAGCTTGTTCCAACTTTTCTTACAAAGTCTATGATGGAACTGAGCTAAGCTGTCAGTGATGGTCTTATAGCTCCAAATAACTGTCAATCAAAACAGGATCCAGTCATCATGCAGAAGCTCAGCATTCAGGCCGGCTGAGGCCCCGCCCACAGCTCCGTTCACACCCAGAGACGCCAAGCATCTGGGGGTGGGACAAAATCATGGCATCCAATGACCATTGACTTTGGAGGCAATGAAGAAAAAAAAAAAGCACAATTCAAATCAATGATTCCCACTGAAGCTGAATGTCAATGGACAAATACATTGAGGAAAACATCGCTATGGGAATGTATGAGAAGTGAACATCAGATCAGCTGACGTGTGATACGTAGCTCATTCATTGAAGAGATGAACGTGTTCCAACACATCTGTAGTCAATGAAACTGATATGACCATCTAATTTTGCAGTCTTAGAGAAATCGCCACCGGATGTACAGTACATATGATTGTGTTATGAGCATAGAGATGGATTTAGATTGAATATTTTTACCCAAGTCATTTATAAAAATACAAAATAAAATAAAAGCCAAAATACAACCTTGGGTCACATCTTTAGTTATGTAAAGAAAGTCTGATTCATGTCTCTCTGCTTGGACACACCGAGTCTTTAAGTTTGAAAAGGCATCTCAATAAAATGCACTGAATTAGTTAATGACTTTTATTGCTTGGTAATTGAAGGTGTTGGTTAAAAATCATTGTCTTGCATCATCTTAAGCCATTCTTTTATTAGAAAAATGTAAAAATCAATATTGCTCAAAGGTGTTTGGAACAAATGCTTGCAAAATCCCCGTCTGCAAAAGTGCGTCTGTTAAACTGAAGAAAAGAGCTGCAGGAAACAAAAGGGGAATTGTCTTCTATTTGATTTCGCAGCATCTGAATTACAGTCACAGATAATCTCCATCTGGACTGAACCAATACTGTTTTTTATGTCAGATGTAAGAAAAAGACTTGAACATATTTAGAAATAGAAGTTTAGTCCCAGGATAAGTTCACACTTGCTTTTATGCAGGCTGGGAAAAAAAAGGATTAAATAATGCAGTTCATGTTTAACACACTTAATTTATATAAAATTTACAAGAGCCTATGTTTACTTATTTAATATTGTATGCATTTATGATTTATCGTAACAAATGGCAGTGACTAATCTTTGTCTACCACATAAGAAAAGTCTGTGAAAGTACTAATACGATTCCACTGGGAGACTCACACAGCTCCTGAGCACACAATGATGTTATTTGAGATGGCTCTTAGGCTTATTAAAACCTGTACCACATTATCCATAGCACTGAGAGCTTGTCGTATGAACACATATGGGAATTAAATGAGATTGTCGACTCATACACCATCATCGTTTATTGCCACGAGGCTGGGATGTGGTTGAAGAAGGGAGCTTTCATAAACACAAACTTACAGGAGAGAACTTTCAAATTCAGGCTTTATCAGGTTATAATATCCTGCCAGAACACATTAGAGAGAAGCATAAATCCTTCCAAACGTCATTAAATATTTACTCGCT
The DNA here is from genome assembly GCA_020466265.1 of Siphamia tubifer. Classification (NCBI taxonomy): domain Eukaryota; kingdom Metazoa; phylum Chordata; class Actinopteri; order Kurtiformes; family Apogonidae; genus Siphamia; species Siphamia tubifer. Next base: position 26,990,155 of record CM035802.1, on the reverse strand, counting down.
CCAAAAGCCTTTCTGCCAGCATAAACAACAAAATAATAGCTATATGTGTGAAATTCCAAAAAAGCTCCAAACAAGACATCTGAGCGGATTAAAACACAGGAAGCCTGTAGATTGTGGATCATTGTAGTCCCTGTTAGCTGCAGGGGCTCCACGCTCGTGTTGCTAACAGTAGTGAACCAGACAGGAGCAATTATTCACCATAAAGCAACGTAGCCCCAGCTGAGAGTAAATTACAGAGAGTGCCTCCACCAATTACTTCTTGTAATGGTGAGACAAATCTCATTTGACACTATAACACCCATGCATTGAATGGACCAATAATGAGCAAGTCCTTGATCCAACAAAACAGAGGAGAGACAAGAGAGCCGCTCATCCTGGTGATTCACCCGCTCAATTAAAACTTACATTCAGGAAGGTTTTTGACGCAATTACACCCAGCTTCCTGAAGATTCCATGACAGTCTTTTAATGGTATTTCTCCATCATTCCATTTCAACCATTATAATGCTGTATAATTTACGCTTGTGGCCAAGATGACAGCTTGTTTCAGGGGAATATCTCCTCCTTCACGTAGATTTAGTTTGACCCAATTCCCTTGAGTTTTATGAGACGATGAAATCCAGGATGAGGTGAGCATCCGTGCCCCCGCTGTCAATAACAGGGACATCATCATACACATAAGCAAGTCTATAAATGACGCACATGGAGATTTTGGTCCGGGCAGTATCATCTGTAGGTCAGATTCATGTGTGAACTTTGACCCTGTGTGATAATTGTCTCTTAAAGCTCAAAAATCACAGTTCGGCTTCAGTAAAAAGAGCCGCCTTCCGTTTGTAATTGGGCTGACACTGTTGGATAACCTCCACTCACAAATCTTTTATTAAGGCAGAATACATTTTTCATGACATTCCAGGTGGCTGTAGGTGAGATTGAGTTTAAAATGTCTCCTATAGATGCTTTTTATACACTTCTGCAACTTAATCCATAAATTCCAAATTAATTTCTCTCAACAGTGATTTATCGGCATTAATAATACAGTCAATCTTAGATAAATACCTGATTTATATTGAAAAAAATCTATGTTTAATTTAGATGTCATGCAGGTGTTCAGTGAATACAATGATTAGTATATCAAAACTGAGAAGACTGATGAAAACTTTTGACTTTTTCAGCAAAATTTTGTATATAATTGCTTCCCTAAACAAAACAAAACAAAGATTATTCATACATCTTTCACAGACAAGTCAGAAAGTGTATTATTACACTGCAATGTGTATTAATTAGCCATAATTTTACAGTAACTAAATTATTTTTTTGTGTAATCATATTTATCAGGTTAACTGTCATAAGTTTTATTACTACGCCAAGGAACGGTGGAGTTCTGTTTCTGCCGACATTTACCCGTTTGTGTCTTTAGGCAAGATAAATCAAACTCTTATGGACAGATTTGGCTGAAATCTCCAGGAAATGTTGATGGTGATCATGATGAATATCATGAAAAAAATTAAATGATAAAATTTTAAAAAATGATAAAAATTTTGTTGGTAATCGGTGGAGGTATGTGCTGTCTTCGTTTGATAGACAATGTCTTTAGCATAATCTCATAGACAAAAATCCAGGGGAATGATATCTGGTGAATGAGGTGTCCAGAGAATTGGGCCATCCCTTCAAATCCACTGGTCTGGAAATGCTGGATTTAACCCATAAAGGCCAAAACTATCTTCTAGGGTTGTCAAAAAAATCGATTTTAGATACTAAATCGATATTGACCCTTGGTATCTAATTAGATACTAAGTTGTTGGAAAATCGATTTTTGTTTTTATGGCGCGTCGCCGCTTTTTTGTAGCGGGTAACGTTAAGAATTCTAAACAGGCATCAACGCGGTCAGCTCTGGCACAGCCGTAATGCCGGCTTGTAAGTTAAAGTCTCTTTTTTTCTCCAGCTGCCTCTGACAGCACACGGGATGACGCCAGTGCGACCACAGACCTATACACTATTTCTATAGGTCTGTGATTGCGACCATCCGATGCAACTTTGCTTTTAAAGGCCTCGATATAGTCGAACGTTTATGCACGCGGGCGGCAGCCAGGCGGTAGCGCATTGTATCACGTTACCACCACGGAGGCCACCGTGAGCATGTCAGCCTATCATTTTTGACGTGCATGCTGCTAGTCCCGCAAGGGGTCCGCGGTGGTCTCCGCGGTGGTCACATGATGCAATACGCTGCCGCCCACGCACATAATGCTCAACCATAAAGAGGCTTGCAGTTAGCACTGCAGAAGGGCTTGAGCAAAAAGATAGGCCTACCTTAACTTGCCAAGAGATGGACATGCATTTATTCTGCACCCGCACTCACTACCTTTTTTTAGCAGTCCATGGAGGAAATTTTAAGCGGAATCCCTCACATCTCCAGTATCGAAATAGTATCGAGTATTATCCTTAGTATCGGTATCGAGTTGGAAATTTTAGTATCGTGACAACCCTACTATCTTCTGATGTAAGCGGTTTAAATAATTGGTGTAAAATACAGTTTTGTCATCTTTTCATGGTCACCAGATGTGACCTATTTGACTCTTCAGAGGCTCTGTAGTTACTAGCATTGATCATCAACACTGATTCACAAGTAAACCCATGGAATGAATGGAAACATTCAATGGTTTCATTCAATGAGGTTTTACTAAAAAAAGTTACTTTTCCTTAATAACCCTCAACTTTACTCTGAGCTTTTATTAACATATATATCAGTATAATAAATGTTCAAAAATACCTGATTTTCATTGGAAACCCCCCCCCCGCAAAATACAGAAGATTAAATTACAATAAATGACAATAAATAACTTAAAGATGGCTAAATAAGGAGAAAAGGTCATTTGGAAATGTATACAAAACCCATCAACCTGCAGTTATTATACACATCCCTGACTGATGTAGAAAAGTTATTCTGTCAAAAGTTCAAAGTCAACATTTGTAGTAATTAATCTCTTGAGAGAAAAAAAATGGACCAATGATTCAACTGCACATGATCCCACAGTATGATTAAAAACTGATAACCACTGGGTACACAGGACAAACCTGATTAACCAAGTTCAATGATTGGTTTTTGCAATAGGTTTTTTAATTTGTAAAGAGACTTTGTGGACATTTTGTAGAAAAGTATGACTTAGATTAACATAATTAAGGCTAATTTCTCCTGAAAAGACTAACATTATTTAAAATCAGATTAACACAGTTACAAAATCTTCAACCATCTGTGAATTAAAGATGGTAACTATCAAACTTTGAACATTGAAATGCAACTAATGAGCTAAATTATCATAATCTTGTCTTGTCTCAACGCTCACTCACTGGCCATATTTCATGTGTGTTCTCTGCATTCCAAAATAACCTTTTCAACACTACAGAGGAGTCTGTCAATACTGTCAATCACAGCTTAGAAATGAGCTGTGGCCATGCAGACTTTAACCTCCTAATTTGACAAAGTTCATTGAAACTGATGACACAGATGGTTGTAGTTTAATGTGATTGATTTCAGAAAATTAATGTGAAAGAAGAGAGAAGTCATGAATATGAGTCAGTGCATGGCTGGATATGAAGCTCATGGACAAGAAGACTCATGGCTGTACTAGCTGAAAAGGTGCTTCTACGCTACAGGGTCTGAATACTAGGGATGTTAACCAATGACCGTTTAGTGACCACATCAATTTTGTCCGGTCATTTAAAAAAAAAAAAAAAAAAAAAAAAAAAAACAGCCTCTGTCTGTCATTCCACTACACAAACTCTTTTGCATAGTGTAAATGTATTTTTAATATGCTCTTTAATAAGTTGTGTCTTTAACTATATTGTATTTTTATGGAACACTGGAGTCTGGAATAAAGTCATCAATCAATCTATAAAGAGGAAGCTTTGTGATCTCTCCTGAGTATATCTTTAAAAATGATGAATTTGAGCATTAGCAATACAACACAGAATTTATGAATAGCAAACACAGAGCTCAACTAATCTATGTGGTACGACCATTTCGTGCCACTTTACAACATTTGCTGAAAACTTAAACAAAACACAAAGCTGATGTGAGGAAATAGACCTTGTAGAGCTAGCAGCTAGAGACTGGGACAGCAAGTTGTCACCATGACAACCTAAAAGCGCAATGGATGAGTTTTGTTATCCATCTGACAGACCTACTTAAAATGAACGACATGACAGTTGGACTGCGGCAAAAGCAGTTTGTGCAGTACTGACGCAGGCTGGTGGACATTACTAAAGTTTTTTTACACCATATTTAGCAGCAGAATTTACTGGAACATCCAATGTTTTCTCTGTGTGACAGTTTAAAATGAGCTTTTAACATAACATTGGTCGACCTCGCAGTGTGACTCGTATTTAAAAAGCAAAGTGACTGAAGCGCTGCGGTGCGTAAATGGCTCTGTGTGTGTGTGTGTGTGTGTGTGTCGACAAAGCAACTGTTTACTTTTCTCGGTGATGGACTTCAACCATTTAATGAGGCTCCGTGATTGGTCAAGATTTTTTATGAATTTTGCCATCCCTATTTAGGACCATGTGATATTTGAGTTGTACATTTGCAAAAAAAAATAAAAAATGTTTTCTGTCAAAATAGAGTGCTGAGTGTACATTGAAAAATAAATGCAACTTCTTTGATTTTGGCAAATGGATGCAATGACACACGGTGTCCCATAAGTCACCATACATAGGAGACATAATACATTCCATATATATGGGTCTAACATGTATTTCTTTATAGTTCAGATAACCCAAAGAATGCATTTGAATAAAAAAAACAATGAATTGAAATGGCAGTCATATAGAACATATTTAAAAATGGTTTGTCAAGAAACCTTTATGTATGGAGACTTATGACACACACACACACACACACACGAGACAAAACCATAATTTCTAGGTTAACATGTCTTTTCTTTTTTTTCCTTTCTACTCTGGCCCACTCAAGATGAAATTGGGCTAAATGTGGCCCCTGAACCCCTGGTTTAATCAATTTATTCATCAGATTCTTTGAAACCTTAATCATCTGATGACATACACAGCATTAGCCTCATAAAACTGTTGCCTTGATTGGTTAATTTAATTTTTCATTTAAAACCTGAAATAATGAACAAAACATCACACGATACTGAAGTGTTGGATTTAACAGGGTTCCAAGCTTCACTTCCCCATGGAAAAGACTGGATGATGGCAGGACAAAACAGGAGAAAATATTCTAAGTATAGCATACACTCACTACTGCACAAAAGTCTTAAGTTTATTACATACTCCCCGAGAAAAGAGAAATGTTCTTTTGCTTCTAGCCTTTTCCTTTTTGGTTTTTGTGTTTATTGGAAATATTGTACCGAGTGCAATGATTGATGTGCAAACCAAAAATAAATGCCTTCATTCATTCATTCAAAGACAGAATAAGGCTAAAGTTACACCATATGAAAACAGTTTTAGCGACAATAATTATCAATATTCCAGTCAGTTTCTGCAGTTAGATCCTCTTAGATATCCCCAATTCCCTTATACTCTTCACCTTTAAAGCCAGACCTACTTGAATGCGTCATATGAGATCATTACTTCTCCCTGAAGTTGCTTGAACTGAAGCATCACACGTAATGTTTCTGCGATGCATCAAGGTCGTATCACAATGGAACCTATAGTAAAGAGGCTGTCAAACTGTGCCATACAGACAGAGGTGCCCATCATAAAGGCAGGAACACTTTTATGGCTAAATCATTCATGACATTTTTATTCAAATCCTAACTATAAGCTAAAAATTTGTGAGGCATGTATAACCAGGACACTGTTAGCAGACAGTGAAGGACTCTGGCATGAGCTGGGGCTATCAATATACAATGACGGCCTGTTTCCCATGTGGCCTACAGCAAGGTGAAGTACACAGGTCTGTCCTTCTGTACAAACTCACAGTACATACAAACTAGAATTGAAGAAGTCAGTTATGTTAGTATAAAGAAAGGATTTTTGGTTTGGTTCAAATGTGCAGCTCATACACTGAGGTTAAAATAGATACTGTATGTAATGTAATGTAACCATACATATTTGTTATATTATAGCCTAGATATTTTTTCACTTATTTGTTTTGAGCACAACAAAGGTTAGTTAAAGCACTTTACGTGTACAAGAAACTAATGGCAGAGTAAATACATTAATAAATAAAAATAACCAAGGTGTTATAGCAGTTGCCATGTATAGTTGTAAAAACAAAAAGTTCAATACGTACTGCTCAAAAAGGAGAAGCAGAAAACACCCACACTTTTCTCACATTATAAACACATTACTTTTGCTTTCTGAATGATAAGTTTACATCTACTAGAGTTATATAAATGTAAACAAGTGGTGCCAGACACAACAAACCCCATCCCTTCACACAGTTTTTGCAGTAATATTGCTGGCAAACTGACAGACAAAAAAAAAAAACGAAACAAAAACAATACCCCTCTCCTCTTTCAGGGGGTGGGGCTAATAACAGACAGTAAAAGTCATGTAAATTACAGATAACTGTCTAACTGATAGCCTGCAAAGTATATTCCAACAATAGTTAGACAAACAATGGTAATGAAATGACACATACTAACATGATAAATAATCACAAGCACAAACCAAAGGTAAAAAAATAGAAGCCAAAGATGGAACCATCAGTTAAGAATAAGCCCCGCCCACCCTGTACTGTGACCAGACCATCTGTTTAAATGTGTTAAAGCTGTGGATATGTTGGCATTACTTGTGTTGAAGACCCAGACTGTTCCATAGTTTCACCCAACGTACAGACAAAACCTCCTCCTGATAGTTTAGTGTAAAATTTCCAGACCATCTTATGCTATTCTCTGGATATATTTATCTAGCTAGCTAGCTAGCTATCAAGCTCTATCTATCCACCCCGCCCTCTTCGCAGGTGCAAAGTATTTGAAAAACTGAAGGTAGATTGTGGCATTCTAAGGCTACCTGAGAGTGTCTGACCGTTTTATTTACCAGTGTCTCCTCCTCGACCGTCCCGGACTCGCTGTCGGTGTCACAGCACTCGGCGCATCTATCAAAGAATCCCCGGAGGTCCCGACGGCACGGACGTTGCGATCCCGCCCTCGGAAGCAGCAGCGTTATCCATTTTGCGGTAGAAAAGGGCAGTCACCTTCTGTCCCGGGCAGTCGTTAGCTTTGTGTTGCGGCATAACGTGTTTAAATGGACCGAGAAATGGTTTATATGGTCTGAAATCAACTAGCAAACTTTCTGTCAAAGCTTCTTTTGCCGGTGGGTGAAAGGTCATTCCATGTCTTGAAATCTCGCTGCACATGTCAGCTGACCTTGTATGTAAACTATATCAAATCTCGCGAGAGCAGCTGTGGCACGTAGACAACTAAACAACATGGAGGCTCGGTTTGAAAAACTGCAATTCTGGTTGTTTTTCCACTGTCTGACAGTGTATTTATTATGAATAGAATGTTTCTGGAGTGATATCTGCATTTTGATGATGTGACTTGAGGTTTAATTGGCAAATTTACAAGGGGATGCTCGGTGATTACCCGGTTCAGAAAAATAACTCTGACTATTATTATCATACCTGCCAACATTTCAGTCACAGAATCCAGGAGAATGTGTTTTCAGGAACCCGTGAGCAAATGTTTTTATGATGATAAATGGTGGTAAAGTGGTATGTCATTAGTTTTCAGTGCATGTTTAAATACTCTACGACTATCCATAAATATCACTTTATTTTTTCAATGGATGACATGTATTGTTAAATTGTTAAGGGTCATCAGATATGACCTTTTAGACATTCAGAGGCTCTGGAGTGAACATGGGAACACTGTCGATTCACCAGTAAAACCCATGGAGGACCAATCACAATAGATGGAGATACTGGGTTTATGTTCAGTTATTGATTTTTTTGTGGAAGCACTCATTCTTTTTTTCAGTTTTCTCTGTTTTCATGTTATGATTTAATTGAATTTACTTTATTAAATACAGAGGATAATAGGTGACAAATCAGCTTTGAGAACTGCTGTAAATAAAATGATACTAGATTACACACTTTTCATCAGCTGAAGTAATAATACGAAAACAAAATACATGGTGATACAGAAATATTACAAAAATATATTGTAAAAATATGAACATAATCTACAACATTTCAAATTAAGGTTACAAGATAAATTAATTCAAAGATGAAGCACTGTCCGTCTGTCTCCGTGTGTTTGTAAATCTCTGTGACACCTATTAGCAAGACATCTGTTTCCATGTCCGCTGTGTCTGCCGTTGCCCCTGGCGATGCTTTGATTCCACATATGGATCAGGTGTCGAGTGGGACAAGATATGGTGAATTTCCCTGATGCAGATGGAGACGGAGGAGGGAGACTGATGTGTGAGGATGGCCATGACAGTGAGAGGAGCAGGGTAATTTGCTCATGTCCATTCATTACCTTCATTAAAGTTTGAGAGGCAGAGACGCTCACACCATCTGATTTATTTTGTCAGCCACTGCAATGGTAGGACACTCAATTACATTAGTCTTCTGCAATCAGATTCCAGTTCATAGTTTCATGATGTGGTGAGTGTTAATAGTCAAAATGTGCAAAAGGATCACATCATGAACAGCATAATATACATGTGGGTGACGTAGATGGGACTCACCTGTACTTTTGTTTTTGTAGGCGGAACAGTCGAATCAAAATAGAAGTAAATAGACAAATGTGTGAAGAATTATATGTACAGCTTTTGTCACTATATTTAAGGCTGTCAAACCATAAAACATTTTAATCAGGTCATTCACAGGGTCATTATAGATTAATTTCGATTAATCATAATTAAATTGATTTTTAATCTATAATCACATTTAATTTTGCATGAGTAAAAAGACTCAAGAAAGAAGGGTATATATCTGCACTTAAGATGCATGTCCGTGTTGGGTGATGCATTAACCTAGTGCTAGCAGAATCCCTGACTAACATATGCATCCCATTAATGTGGTATTTGAAGTTGAAAGTGTTTTGAAGAAAATAAAACTGCTTCCTGCAGAGTGTGAATGATACTTTGTAAATTCTTCTATGTTGTTGTTTTGTTTTTGTTTTTTACAACATACAACTGGAACGACTACTTATTGTATTTTATATTGTTTTGTGTTCTTGTGTTTTTATCTTGTTACAGCAACCTTGAGTGTCTTGAAAGGCACTTTCAAATAAAATGTATTATTATTATTATTTATTTGTTCATGTGTGACTATTTGGACAAACTTGCCTAAATCTGTTTGCATAGATGCTCAAAGTCATTCTGCTACAGGTGAATTAATTACATGAAAACCTTTAAGTAGAATAATCATGATAATGAATTAATCTGTGTTAACACATTAATAAATACTGTATATTATAATATATTATACAGTTGTGTTTATATGTTTACTTGCCCTAACAGGAGTTTTTGAGGCCATTTTTCCAAGAACAATGTATATAGGGAAATATATTTATTTATTTATTCATCAGGGACAATGCACATAAAAACATTGACCTACACAAAAGAGGAAATATGTTTGTGCCACACTATAGCAAAACTGCATTTTTACCTTCCTAATGCACACAGGTCTTAGCTTTAGCAGTGATTGCATTAGGAAGGTAAAGGCGAACAAAACAATCAAATAAATGTTGCAGATTACTGTTAATTGTATAGAAAATAACAGGTAGAACTGAGATCACAGTCAATAAGTCACACTGATCATGTGTGAATCAGGTTTGAGCAAAACATTTTCTCCCACCATGAGTCAACCTTTAAAGTGTAAACACAGATTAGATTAAATTCAGGAAAGTCATTTACTTTTGATAGTTTAATATTGGTTTTAACACTGTGTATTTTACATCCTGAGTATTTTTTTGTTGAATCTTTATAAAGTAGCTCAGATATAAATACATAATGCCATTATAACAACCTGCACTGTATGTATGTGTCAAACCGCTTTTATTTCTATCTATATCTTTCCCTTTTATACCTTTTCATGGATGGATTGTTGCCTTAATTATCAGGAAATAATGTATGATACTAAGCAAGCCAGAGATGGTGTTAATTGGCAAGATCTGAGGTGTGAATATGATTCATCCAGAGTAAATAAGGAAACCTCACACATGTTATGACAAGGTTTGATTAAATGTATGTCTCCTTTATTGACCCAGTTATTGATATTTAAATAATTAATTCCAAAATTAAAGCTACAGGAGGGACAATACTAGGATTTGACATGTCCTCTGGCACTTTCTCCACAAAATCCACAGGCTATGACGCTGTGGGCGGAGCCGCAGAGGCCCACAGCCACTGGGGCCCTGTCTCTCACCATGCGCCCGTGGCTCATGATTCCTTTCTATTGAGGAAGCCATTGCGATGACGCTGTGGGCGTCACTATGAAAATATATATGTAAAACTATATTCAACAAATTAAATCTTTCAAATTACCATGATGTAATACTACTATAATGTAAAATTTCAGTGGATTTTCACTAGGCATATATATATATATATATATATATATATATATATATATATATATATATATATATATATATATATATATATGCTGTTTAGTGTTAGAGATGAACTAATAAGAAATACTGTGCAGCTCACAAAGAAACATGTTTTTATAGAAATGAAGGTGTTAAGCTTATTAGTGGTTTGACTGACAATAATAATAACAACAACAACAACAACAAGGCAGAGAGAGCAAACCTCCACCAAGGCTTGATATGGCATCAAAACTTGATATGACTCATCTGATGTCCGAACGTGTGACGATGTGACTGCAAAAAAAAACAGATTCTATCTTGTCTGAATCCTGAGATATTACCACTGATGTGTTTTAGCTGTTGACCTTTAGTGTGACCTTGACCTTTGACCTTCATTGCTCAAAATCTAATGGGTTCTTCCTTGACCCATTATCTGTAATTCCCGAAATCCGTTCAGAACGTTTTGCATAATCCTGCTGACAGACAGACAAACAGAGAGATAATAATAATACATGTTAGGGGTGGCATGGTGGTGCAGTGGTTAGCACTCGTGCCTGACATACAGAAAGATCCTAGTTCGATTCCCACACCAGACCTTTCTGTGTGGAGTTTACATGTTCTCCTCGTGTCTATGTGGGTTTTCTCCAGGTACTCCAGTTTCCTCCCACCATCCAATGGCATGCACTGATAGGTTAATTAGTTAATCTAAATTGTCCATATGTGTGAATGTGAGAGTGGCTGTTTGTCTATATATGTTCAGCCCTGCAATGAACTGGTGACTCATACAGGGTGTACCCCTCCTTTGCCGATTGTAGCTGGATTAGTCCCCCAGTGATCCCCATGACCCTAGTGAGGATAAAGCAGGTTCAGATGATGAGATGATATGAATGTTATTTCTAGTCACCTTTCTTGGCACTCATACATGCATAAAAGGATAAAACAGAGTAAAAAGCAAAAAGGCAGGTTAAAAGTCAGACAGTACAGTTGTAGTTACATGAACAACGCACAATCCTTTATGTGTTTGTGTTTCTGCAGAACGTTGCTGTTCTTGACATGAGGCTGGATGTCAGGCTGAGGTGGGCAGTGCTTGATTGGAATTAAGACTCTGTTGGTGGAAGATCCAGCAGTGACGACTACAGGAGGCTAATTGGTCTGTGGCATTTGACATATTGTTGGTGAGAATGAACAAACACATTTCCCCCAGTGCTTTGACTGCCAGGTTAAACGACTGGGGAACATCAGAACCGGATGGAAGATTTCCGTACAAACAATTCTTTATAACTTTAAATTTGACCAAACATGGTCATATATTTAATCTTATCAAACATTAAAACAATAATTGGCTGGTTTGTTTCAACAGATTGCTGCAATAACACTGGGGAACTATTGGGAAAAAATATGTTAGATTTTTATGCTGATTAAAACTATGATTGTCATGCTGATTTCCAAAAAACAAATTTATTTTTTCAAGAGGGGGAATTGATCTACCTTGGCGGAGTCTGCTCTGTCTGAGTGATTTTCTAGTTCATATGTAAATGCATTCCTTTTCAAGAAAATGCTCTGTGACTCTGTTGTACCAAGAAATGATGACATTATGTTAAACTGAAACAAGGAGATACTATGAGTGTATTTTATTTACAGTGTAAGAAATTAACAAGTACAACTATACATATTCAACTATTTAATATTTAACATTTTATGGAAAGTTGAGCTTCTCTTGCAGTCTTAGAGAAATCGCCACTGAATGTGATATTTTGACTAAAAATGAGAAAAAATATACTTGGTAAAATGTAGATTTTTTTCCAGTGTATCTTTGCAATGACTTTCAGTTGATTATTTTGCTACAGCTAATGTTTTGTTAGTGATTTATCAGCATACATTATTTAATTCCCTGCATTTTTCAGTGTAAAATCATTTTTTTCATATATTTAGTTTGATGTTCATAAAAGCTCAGTCAGTGTAAAGACAAAGCTTATTACTAAATATTACATTACTTCAATGTATTGACAGGATTAGTGGTTTTAAAGCTATTAAACATTTTAGATCAGCAGATGCGTTTGGATGCAGACAGCTGTTTAGGTCTTTCAATGTTAAATAAACAAAGTCTGTCTGCAGACGAGGAAGCTGTCATACACACCTGTCAATCAAACTGCAAGACAACAGGCATCAACCTAAACTGATCAATGGATAAACATTTTAAAGACAGAAAATCAGGACAGTTATATCTAAATAAAACAGATGAGACTAAAATGATTTTTAAATGTACTGAAAATGGCAAATTTAGGATGTTTCAAGAGAATTCTTATGGGAGCCAAGTTTTTCATTTTTAAAATAACCCCAGTGGTCGATAGTGGTTTTAAAACTTTAAGACAGTTCCACATTGGCTTCATTTTAGAGCTGAGGTTCTTACCCTTAAAAAAATATAGCCTCTTCAGACCTGGGAATAAGAGTTTCATAGCTTTATTTTTTTTTAAAAAAACCCAACCAAACAAACAGACAAAAAAACAAAAAACTACCACTGCAAAGGATATTTTATTAAAATAACACAATACACATGAAGACAATAACACATAAAAATAGATAGGAAAAACGTGTTTGGGCTGTTTTTACATTTCTGTCAGGTAGTAACCAAAATCAATATCTTTTTTAGACTTGGTTTATCTGTTTTAAGACTGAAAAAGAAAAACATATTGAAATTCAACTTTAATGCTTCTATTTTAAAATGAAAATCAATTAATCTCTAGTTGTTTTTTGGCTTCTGAAAAGAAAACCCAAAGTTCACACTGACACCAAGTATTGTCATTTTCAAGGAAAGAGTGCTAATGCCGAGGTCAGAAAAATTCTGAAGAAATGGTAAATGGACTCAGCAAATATAACGCATTTTATGCACCCCATGGTGCCCAAAGTGCTTTACAATTCCTCACATTCACCCATTCACACACACATCAGTAGACAGCTGCTGCCATACATGGTACTGCCTGTCCCTACTGGGAGCAACTTAGGGTTCAGTGTCTTGCTCAAGGACACTTCGACATGTGGGCAGTTGGAGCCAGGATTCAAACTGCCGGTCATTGGATGACCCAGAAATGTCCAGATTTCTTTATGTGGTAGAAATGCTGCCTCCATGAATGTCTTATGCAGGGGCAAGGCTTGAGGACAGGCAAGCCAGGTAGTTGCTTGGAGCCCCGGCCACTAGGGGGCACCCTAGAGCTGCCAAAATGTTCAGCAACAACATCAATGGGCAAATTTGGAGTGACATGACACTGCAGTAGCAAACGGCCCTTGTGGAGCCCCGCCCCCTCTGCCTTTAGCCTACACCTGTACAGTACAAAAAAGTTTAATACCTGTTTAAAGCCGCTAAGAATTGGCTTTTGGTGGGCGTGGGAAAGGCACACTAACCCACGTCAAACAAATGGGTTAAAATTGGCTTCAATGAGCTCTGATCATGTAGCAGTGTTCAAGGACAACACAGTTTTGTTGCAATTTGGGCCTTAATTATGATGTAATTTGAATTATTCTACTCACCCATTTTACGTTTTTAAATATCGATTCATCTGGAAGAATTATCCACAAAAATATATCCACCAAACAGCATAAAATGAGAGTAGCGACTGGCAGATGCTAAAACTGTTATTTTATTCAAATCAGTTCATAATGTCCTTTGTGATACAGTAGTGTGAATTCCATTGCAGTCCCATTTCAACTTTGAAACATGAGATTAAATAAATAAATCATGTAATCATGTAAAAGACACACAAGCAACGTCATCTCTGCAAGCGCCAAGTAAACAGGCTTTAGCTCTTTGCTTTAGCTTAGCTACTTAGCACTCAGCAGTTGATAGAGAAAAGTCACGTCAGAGCTCTCATTTTTCATTATCGCTACAATGGTTCAAATGTTTGCTTACCTTCACAATGGACATATTAACTGATTTGAACAAAATAACTGATTTAGCTTCTGTAAGTTGCTGCCCTACCGACTCTTGTTGAATGGCGTTTTTCCACAAAAATCAAAATTTTAAAAGATAACATGTGCGAGCAAGTAGAACAATTCAAATTACATCATAATTAAGGCCCCAATTGCAAAAAACTGGGAAAAAAAACTAAAAAAAAAAAGTCCTTTAACGCCAAACCTGGGCATTACGTGACATGTTGTAACATCGTGGCTTTCTCTCAATAGCGATGAATGCGCGTTGTCATTGCTAACAGCTGTGCGCCTTAGCAAACTACTTTCATCAGTTGTTGGGCAGTGTTTGTGGCTGCTACGTGCAGGCGTGCAGCTGTTAGCAGTGACAACGTGGATTCATCGCTATTGAGAGGAAGTAGCTCCAAGCAATTATGAGGTGTGAATTTTTGTTCCGTGACAGTTTTGTTATGCAAATAAATCACTAATTCGAACACATATTGTTTTGAGAAGACACATGTTTTAATGTCGTGACCTGCCGGGACTACTTTCGCTTTGACCAAAACCAGGCCAGAACTGGACACTGTCAGGGGTAAGTCACTGTGGGTGCACCAGAGTAAATACGCTGTTCCCATACAAAGTGAAAAAAGGTGACCTATCCCTTTAACTGGTATATTTTATCAAGAAAGTCAGTAAACCACTAGTTTTTCTTTTAAAAGAAAGTCAAATTACTGACAGATACACTGAGTAATCCCCCTTCTATGTAATATCAGTGGAAAAATGAAGGACAAAACTTAAAGTCATGCCTCGTAAACATGCTTTAATTGTTTAACTTGGTGCAGCCTGATGACAGATAACTGTGCACCATCAGCGTCACTGTCAGCAGGTATTTGTTCAACAGCCAAATGTCACCAAATGCTTCTTAAATCAACATCCTCCGTGGAGCTCTGAACCCTTTTCGTGTCTCCATGTCTGTATTGTCACTGCACAAATTAAAATCAGCAAGCAGTCTGTGTTTACTGTACATTTCTTCACAATACACATACCACAGGTGAGATTTCAGAGCTGGTCTGTTTCGACCTGCTGGCATTTCTGGAGGCAGAGCAGATCGGCTCTCTCCAAAGCCTCCCCGCTGAGCAACAGAGATCTCACTGAGTCATGTATGTGTGTACGCGCTGTAGTTTCCCTCAGTGTCTACACTTTCAACAAACGCTGCCATCCTCCATCAGCTTCATTAGCCCACAAAGACCTACAACTCCTTTTGTGGCTTTTACACAATGTTGAACTTTTCTTAAGTAACTGATCACTATTTAATCCAATATTATCCTATGTATATGGCATTTTCCTTGTTTAAATCCGGTATTTTCCTATAATTAATTTACAAATAATAAATGCTTCTAAAAGCTTGTGGTAAATTCAAAGGTTATTGTATCAGAAACATAAGAAACAACCAAAAACTCAAACCTTTTGTTCTTTCTTTTATAATTTAAGCCATGACTCAGTGCTAGTTCTGTGTCAGTTTCTATTTAACACCTGTTAAGTAATTTATCACCCATTATTATAATATTATCCTCTGTTTTTAGCATTTATTTTCAGTCTAAATCAGGTATTTTCCTATCTTTCATTTACTATAATGTAGATGCTCATAAAAGCTCACAGTAAATTCAAAGATTATTGTATCAGAGAGACAATAAAATCCTAACATTAACCTTTAAAGACCCAGTGTTACTTCTGCATCAGTTTTCAAATTTAACCTTTTTTAAGTAATTTATTAGCATTTATTATAATATGATCCTCTGTATTTTGCATTTTTCCACCTGTACAAATCAGGTATTTTCCTATTGTCATTTTACAAAACTACAACAAAAATTAATTTCATAAGTAGAGGTACCACTGTATTCTCCCCATCTACTTTGGTCAATCAGAATTGAAAGATCAGCATTTTGGTGCTCATTGGAAATCATTGCATTTGTGACTTAATGGAATAACTAATATTATGCACTTTTTTCCCTTTTTTTTTTTTTTACATTTAGTACATTTTAGTAAAGTTTTGTGCATATTTCCAAGAAAAAAGCTTCCTGTGGGAGCTCATGAATAGATTAAAAACTGAACTTTAGACCAGTTATTTACATGTATTGACAGGATTAGTGTCTTAACAGTTATTAAAGAGTTTAGATCAGTAGGTGGGTTTTGTTTCCAGTGGCTGTTTGGGTCTTTATGGGTTAATACTGCAGGTCTGCATGTAGTGGCAAAGATCAGGAACCAAATGTAATGTTAGTAAGGATCTGTGTGATGTTGCTGTTGCAGATTACATATATAACATATACATACATGTTCAGTGTTGAAGTATGATTTAATAAATTCAAATATTCTGCAGTGATACATAAATTCAATTTTCCTCAATCCTTTATCACACTGTACAGATAATATAGATATGTATTTGTTCTACTACTGTACATGTTTGTGGTATAACTCTAGAATATTGTCTTTTTCCTTCATTTGCACATTATTAAAATTGTTATTTTGTCAGTCTTAACACCCATCACACACAATTTCATCTACTGTAGCCTGATTTCATCACAGAAGGTGTCAATAAATCTGCCAGAGAGAGAGAGAGAGAGAGAGAGAGAAATGTCATCATTTACCCCACATGTCATCATGTATCCCATCATTAAATAACATTGAAATCTAAATTCCCACAGATTGTATGAGTAGTGTTATTATCCAATGTTGCATTTTGTTCACAGCCTGATGCACTGATGTAACCTTCATGTCAAACAAATATAATGCAGGTAGCATCAAAAGCTTATGTGTGAAAAGATGATCTTTTGGCTCAAAAGGACAAAAGGTTATTTTCAGTATGTGCTTTTATTTACTGTTAAAAGCTGTGTGTGCACCACAAAGGAAATGAAGCACTGCTTTTATTTCTGTGCAGACTATACGTCTATATATATATGGGGTGGCAGGTCAATAGTAACAAAAAAAAACCCCAAAAGAGAAACCAATCTTTTTTCTGGAAATGCTAATTATTTCATTTTAGTTAGTGAGGCAGACAGATGCATTGAACTTCATTGTGCTCAAACAGGAACAGATGAGTTAAGTTGTGTGTCAGCCTTTTCGCTCAGAGCCATAAGATCACCATCTTTAATTAATGCAGTTAGTTATTTGAATTCTAGTGCAGTGGTCTAGAGATAAATGGGCTTTACACCAAACTTTTAGAAAAATAAAAGAAGGAACTGAAACTTCGATTTGTCAAGTGCATAGTCTAGGATTTATCTCTTTGTTGTGTTACAGGTTCAGGTTATACAATCAAACTCATAACATTTTATTTCAAGGATATTTTATTTTATTTTGGACACTTTATATTAAAAATGTGGGTGGAAGAGGCAAAAAATAAGGATCGAGAGGAGTTTTTCCCTGTGTTTTTCAAAAAGTTGACATTATGGGAATTGATTTTTGATTTGAAGTTGTATAATGTCTGTCTCTACATCTTACTCCTCCTAATACACACAAAACAGTTATCAAGCATTAGCATTAGCACATAGTTCACATTAGGAGTGAGGTACCATTGAAGGTGATCAGAGACAAACTCCAGAGCTTCATCAGCCCCACACTATTTTATATGCATATTTATAGTTTCTGTAAATCTGGTATTTTTGTTTTAGAAGAAGTAATGTTTACTACAAGTGTATTATTAGATATTTTGAATGACAATAAATACATACGATATTCTAATAAGTGTACTTATTATAAACAGTAACACAATACCTCTACTCAGGGTGCAATTTATCAAAAAAACAGATGGGGGTTTTTTCCCCTCCTTTTTTCCCTTTAATTTCCTTACTTCTGGGTTGGCTAGGGGGCAAAGGTGGCTGGCGGCTCCATCTTACCAGCACCCTCCACCCATACTTAGTCGCTTCCCAGTGTGGGGAGTACATGGCGTGTTCATTGTTGAACAATGTGGTCTCGAAGATTCTTCCACTTCCTCACGCACTCGACTGAATCCATATTAATACGAGCCGTCTTCACCAATGAGCTCATCATGACACAAAACCAGAAAGAAAAAGAAAAGTAGGGAAGTGTGGAAGTGCGTGTAGAGCAGATGTGGAATGGACCAATCAGTGGCCTCTTTTCTGGCCTTCACTGGATCACTGTATGCTGTGGGTCACATTTTATGGGAGATGCACGCAAGCGTCTGCGGGGGGGGGGGCAACAGAGCGCCCTGCAGTCATTGCAAAGTGGACATAACAACGTCAGGAGGGTGCACAATGAACATGCACAAACATATTTACATATAACATGCAATTATTTTAAACGAATGTCATGATTCTGACATGTTGGACTTGATGCTAATCAAACTGTTTGTTTTCCTTTTTCCCAAAATTAGAATCAATAATTGAACTGATAATAATCAATAATGGAATGAGAAAAATGTTATCCGATTCCATCCCTACTGACGTATGTGACATTCCCTGCAAACAAGGGTTAGATGTTAATGTTCTTCACTTTTACTCAGTTTTAAAGAAGGACTAGCTGCAGCAGCATTTAATCTGTTTCATTCATTTATTGCACCCACGCATCACTGACTTCTACTAACACCTTGTATATTGACCTGAAACATGTTCATGGAAACATATGGGTTATTTCTTGTGCACTTCAAGTTTATTGGCCATTTTCTGAAAAACACAGCCGATATTAAAAACTACATTGTACTTTTCTTTGATGACACAGTTTACATTAATTAAAATGTATCGAGAACATTTCCCCTGTGATCATTTGTGCTTTCCTTGGTCAAGTGTTTAGTTTCATTGAGCTGTGTCCAGCTGCCACCTTTTCCAGCTCATTAGCAGCTTTCCTCATGAATCAGCTACTTAAGCTTGCAGTAAGTGTAGCAGAACGGCCTCATGGGAGAAAAGGTGAACAGTCCAGCTCTGCAAAGGAGGTGTTGTTTGTCATAGATGAATACAAATGAGCACAAAGGTATGTCCCTTCCATTTTAAAAAGTAATGTAGGTAAACATGGTAATAAACCACAAAACAAACCAGGGACTGTGTTATCAGGTAGATGCAAAATAAATATTAATACACATGGTGAAGAACAGTTTAACAGATTCTGTATATTCACAATTTATTATTATTCCTGCCTTCGTCTTGTTATGGATGTAAGACACTGCATTTGACTTCTTTTCACTGGAAGGAGCAGGAGATGTCAGTGTTTTCCATTAAAATCTGGCTCTGAAAGATGAGGTGAAAGAGTGTCAATTAACACGAATCCACCGTCATAATGACAACATCATACCATTGAACCCACACACACTCATCCATTCAGTCAAGGCCCGGCGCTCTGTATTGATCAGACTGCTGAAGAATGTTGTGCATCATGAGAATACACTTCCATTATTATTCATCTCAGTTGAACGGATGTATGGTTGCAGTAAACTGAGGAAATAGAGTGAATAGAGGAGGTGTAGGAGGTAATACTGGGGTCTATCACAAGTAATAAGGGTCTGCTTTGAATTGGTAAAAACCAATCTATTACTGATTGTAAGAAGTATTTCTATCCAGTAAATTAGCAGCTACATTTCCCATAATTAAAGTGTTATTGTACATTTGTAAAAGCTCCAGTCTTTGCCGAGTCAGAATTAAATAACTTTAACAGAGAGACTAATGAGTAATGAATCAAAAGAACAAACATAGACATGCTGAAAATAAAATATAAATGATCAGGGAAAGTATCTGTAATTATTTTCAGCTCTTGTTAGATCTGCAAAAGCATGCATAAAAAAAACCAATAACATGCAATGAAGGAGAAATGAAGACTAAATTAATTTTGACAATCACAAAACAGACCTCAGGTGTGTTTAGTGATGATTAACATGTAATAGCTGCAGTGATAATAATATGTTTTGATCAAATCTAATCAAAATCTCATTCCCAGAAGAGTGGATTCTTTTCTTTTTTTTTATTATTTAAAAAAAAAGAAGAAGAAGAAGAGTGGATTTGTAATACTGCAGAGAAAAATACACACATTCCAAACAAATGTCATGACATGTCACATCCTGTACTTAAGTAGAAGTACAGCTACTTGTGCGAAAAAAACAGCTACTTTTTCTTTTTTCCCACTGGGTTTTGAAGTTTTTTCTTGCAGAGAAGGAGGGTCTAAGGACAGGTGATGTTTGGGACTTTTCATATATCTCTGTAGTTGATGGTGTTTCTGTAAATGTAAATAAACACTCAAGTAAAATACAGATACCTAAAAATCTACTTAAGTACATCAATAAAGTACTTATACTTTGTTACTTCCCATCTTTGCATATCATAAACCATACGTTCAATAGAGTTAGAGGTTTTGTTTCTATGGGGAATAATATTTAAAAAAAAAAACATGAACATAAACTTTCAAGCAGAGCAGAGTGTAAAGCATAGAAAGGTGGCAAAACATGATTCATCCAAAATCAATAGAAACTCAAGGTTGAGCCTCTGTTGGGTTTTTATTGTGAATGAAAAATGTCATTGTGGAAATTCAAAAAAGAAAAAAAAAAAAAAAAAAGGCATCCAGCAGGTCTGAACGAATTTGATTTTTTAACATTGGATGACGTCAAATGTCCTGGTGCAGTTTGGAACATCGTGTTTTCACAGTGACGCTGGATAATTATATATGTATGTATAAATTTAAGTCTGAGCTCAATGTAAGATTCAGTTGGAGAAGCTGTGTTTTCTTAGTATTTGATTTCCTGTAGTTTGGCTTCATTAAAGAGGTTAAGTTATTTCTGAGGTTTGATAAAATATTTGACATTTAAAAACAGATAAAATGAGATTATGTGAATTTATTATCTATCTGTCCATCCATCTATCTGTTTGTTCATCCATCCATCCCTCTGTCTGCCCATCTGTCTGTACGTCTGTCTGTCCATCCACAGGTGCTTGTACGTACTCGTTACCATGACACAAAGAATCAATACTCTCAGAACTGATGGATGCGAGCCTCACCTGAAAGTAATAATGTGTTTCTATAGAAACTTTTTCTCCATTGAAAATAGAACGAAAGAATGAAAACTCAACACTGATGAACATTTTCCTTCCAAACACAACATAAAGACCAGACAAAGGAATGCAAGGCTCAAGGACTTCGTACCAAACATACGAACAATTTAACCCCTGAGTCTGCCTCAGAACTGTTGGTTTTCCTTCTATGGGTCTCCATCATGAAACTGTTATTGTACTCTTATATTCATATTTGTATTGTTACATTCACTCACAGAGTCTTTGCAAACAGCTTGATACTTTTGAACCTTCACAATATTTTGTACATACAGTATCCAAATGGCAGTATATTATGGTTTTAGATTTTAGACTCCATTTTTACAAGTGGTACGGGTTATTGAAGATACATTTGTCATATTTTTTTTACTTTAAAATAATTAAATACCCTAAAATATGATAACGTTTTAGACAAAAAGATGGCAGTGCATTTTGATACTTGAAATCTGTTTCAGACAGTTTAACAAATTCAAGTTATAAATTGGGGCATGACACAATAGTGCAGTAGGTATTTTGTAATCAGTACATGATGACTTGTTTGATGTATTTAAAAATAATAATAATAATAATAATAATAATAATAATAATAATAATAATAATAATAATAATAATAATAATAATAATAATAATAATAATATTAATAATAATAATAATAATAATAATAATAATAATAATAATAATAATAATAATAATAATAATAATAATAATAATAATAATAATAATAATAATTATAATAATAAAAAAATTCAAGTCCCCAGTGAGCTTCTTCCAAGTACCCCTGGGGGTATGCATACCCCACTTTGGGAACCCCTGATCCACATCATAAAAAAACAAAATGTTGAGAGAATTTAAAATTTCAAAGGAACTTTCTGCAAAAAAAATTACAATTATTCTGTTGTCCCAATGATTAAGTCTGCTAAAATGTGTTACACTGCATTCTTCACTGAGTCAACGAAAATGTTTGTTACCCAAATAATAATTTATTAGATTTATATGGTGCTTTTCTTTTAATTTATCATTCAAGTGTGTACAGTGGATCCATTATTTATTCAGTCACACATTCATACACCAGTGTGTGTATTAGCACTGAAGGCAGAAGGGGAAAGTATCTGACCAAGGACACAGCAGCACATAACTGGGACAGAGCCGGATTCGAGCTGGGAATTGAGCCACCGACCCTTTGGTTATTAGACGACCTCCTGAGCTTTACCTCCTGAGCTGCAGCCAGTGAGTAACTGTCCAGGGTACTCCTTGGCTGTAGTGCATGCATGGTGGCTGTCCAAGTCGATTGTCTTCTGCCAATGACCATTTGCAGATTCAATCTATTAATATATCTACATTGAGGTATCAAATAGTTTGTTTGTCTGATGTAAAAAGAAATGATTTTGTTAGGGGGAACATTTTTCTGTTAGCACTATGAACATTTCTCTCTCTCTCAACTGAACAAATACCAATTTTCTTTTTTTTTTTCTTTTTTTTTTTTTTACAGTGTAAGGTTAGTAGCCTATTTCCTTCTCAGTCCTCACTTATGGTGCAGTAGAAGAGTGTTTTTACTGATAGTCCAACACACACTGCAGCTATTGTGTTGTGTAACGCTGCATGTGTGTTTACCTGTGCTTAAGAACATAACTGTTGTGAAACAATGAGGTGTCCATGTTTCATTGCTTTACACACACTGAAGCACCGCTGTACTTTCTGTTGTTCATTTACATCAGGTATCTTCAAACTGTTCCACAAAGGACCAGTGTGGCTGCAGGTTTTTTTTTTTTTTTGTTCCAACCAAGCAGCAGCACACCAGACTGGACTCAATTAATCAACTGATCTCAGTCTTCAGAGTCCATGGGTCAAACTGTGGTCTCTTGTTTGGTTGTCCTTTGTGGAATAGTTTGGAGATGCCTGATTTACATATTATACCTTTAAAGGGCACATATTATATCCGTTTTCCACAAGTGAACACAGTTCCCTGGTGTCTCAGTGACCTGTCTGTCACATGCTTTGGTCAAAATATCACATTGATGAAAAGATACAACAGCCTCTTCAACCTGGAGAAACAGTCCTTTTCAAAATGTGTGGTTTTATAGTGCCTCATGCTTTCATGCAAATGACCTTCAGCTGACTCCACCCCTTTCTTCGGCATTCTACCGAGAGGAAGAGGAGAAAGAAATGGAACCTGAAGAAGTTGAGGCAGAGAAAAAGACACAGATAAAATAAAATCAGCTGGACAGAATCAAAGTGGACCAAGGGCTGAGTTTTACAGCCCCGGTGCCTTCAGGTTCTGGTCCGTTAACAGCACCAGTGCGCTTTGGGTCTGGTTCATCCGGACCCAGGCTGGCCAGATGAGCCATGACACCATGGTCACGGTGCCACCCATGGACCAGCCCATCTGATCAACCCAGGTCAGACCAACCACGGACCTGGCACACACAACTGGGACTCCCGATGGAGAATAATAGAATAATGGCAGACCTGCGAGTCCAAGCAGATGTCACTGTGACCAGTAGGTGGAGTTAGCTGAGCTGGTGGGGTGGGGTATTCAAATGAATCTACGCATGTGATGTACGAAGCATAGAAAATCCAAAACTGAGCGTTTTCATCGCCCTCCAACAAGAAATGGATCAGGAGAAAAGGATTTAATTTTATTTTTTTCATAATTTAAGGGCCTCCTCACACACATACAACAGGTATTTATGTTGTAAAACATTTAAAAAGTGCATGTTGCATGATATGTCACCTTTAAAATATAGTTCTTGTTCCATGTGATTTAAGAAGGATCAGTTATGAGTCAGAACAGAACTGACAAAGAAAGCTTTTAAATGTTCTGCCCTCACTGCCTGGAACCACCTACAGTACAGAAGGACATTAAACTGAATGAACTAGTCTCTTTTAATCCATTCAAAGTCTTTTTAAAGCATTGGGAATTTGACAAATGTGGATGTAAATGTGTTTCCAATTGAGTGAGTCAGCTTTGCAATACTTTTAAGGAACATTGTTGTACCTTTTAATACCTTTTAAAATAATGATGCTTTTATGTTGATGCTTTTATCAGTTTGTTTTTAAAATTGACTTGTATTATATTTCTGTATATTATTGTGGATACATGGCTGTGATTTCCATAATAATAATATATTTTATTTATAAGCGCCTTTCAAATCACTCAAGGACACTTTACAACAAAGAGTAATACAATACAATACAATACAATACAATACAACATAATCAAAACAGAATAAGTAAAACAGCAAATTTCAAAACATTTAAAAAGTGCAGTAAAATCAGGAAGGAGGGAATTTTGTTTTATATTATTATTTGTGTAATTTATGCTGCTGCTGTCTTGACAAGGACACTCTTGAAAAAGATTTTTTTTAAACTCCAATGAGCTTTTTCCTGATTAAACACTAATACTAATAATATTAATAACAATAATAAAAGGAGGCTAATAGATATGTTGAGAATGTTCCAGATCCTTTTCATTCTTCATTTTGTTCCCTTCGAGAGATTCTGCAACTCAACTGCTGCGTAAATTGTGCATTAAATATTTTAAATGTGTATTAGCCAACATCAAAGAGTGTAGGAAGGAGCAGAGGTGAACGTTGTTATTGAGCGTTGATAGTTCAGACAGCATATGTCAGTAGCTTTAGAGAAGATCAAATGCGTACTTGGTCTCGTTATTACATGTCTCAGAGGCATATATCCTCGCTTCTATTCAGTCATATTTCTGGTCAAAGTACTTACATTCTGTACTTAAGTAGAAGTACAGCTACTTGTGTGAAAAAATACTCTGGTAAAAGTAAAAGTACTGATTCAACTCTTCTACTTAAGCAAAAGTAAAAAAAAAAAACAACAAAAAAAAACCAACAAAAAAACCCATTTCATTTGTAAAAGTAAAACAGCTTTTTTTTTTTGCCATGAACGCAAAAATACTACAGAAAATAAAATCAGAAAAGTATCTAAAATAAAGCCTTTAAAAGTGAGCTACTATGTAGATAATGTGTTTGAGTCACATTTACTAAGTTTTGTGGCTATGGGCAGGAAATTTAGGAAAAATAGAGGAAGAAAAGTGACAATTGAGATAAAACGTCATAGGATTTTTAAAAAGAAAAGCTATAAATATGAGAGAAAAATACATAATTTTAAGAAAAAAAGTCATAGGTTTTTTTTTTTATTTTCCTACATGTAATAAACTCAAGGAACCCTTGTATCCAAGGTACTGTAAGTGGTAAACAAACATGCGAATGAGACACTTCCTATTAAACTAGTATAATTTAACACTTACCCTCCCAGTGATGATGATGCAGTTTTTGGATTTAATGTTCCATAATTGAATGTTTTAAACAAAATCAGACTGAGTCCATTTATAAACCTACAGGCTCTTGTAGGCTCTCACAGAGTTCCCTGAGTTAACTGATGGGAAGCTAATGAGGTAGCTGTAGATGTTAGCATACCGCAAATCTGTGTTGTCTTCTTCAGCTGAGGAGGAGATACTTTTGAAAAGCACCCCAGGGGAATTATACGGATCCGTTATATTTAATCTGTCCAATTTCTAAATATAAATCAGAATTTCATGTGAACTGAAGTGATATTTGCACTCTGATGGTGCAAAGATGTTTACTGCCATAATGTTAACAGTGGTGCTGCAGTCGTCATGTTTCCTGCCAACATGGCGTCCTGACAACTAAAAGTCACGTGACGTCCAGAGCTCAACTGCTTTTGTTGGTAGTGTGCAAGTTTGGAGTAGGCATGTCGCTGAACCTTTATATTCTGAATAGCTGCTGTCAAAGTAATGCCTGTGTTGTCATGAGTTGAGTATGTTGTGAATTGGGAAGTGTTGTGACCCCTAATGGCCACCGTCACTTGAGACCTATTCTGATGGAATTAGTGTTACCTAGGGATGTATTGCAATTTATAATAATTACTGAGGTAGTGAGTGATGTTAATCCTGTGAGCAGAGCCATATGAAGTAGTTTACAACAGGGGGTGCTGTAAAATAAAAAACAAAAACAAAAAGAACAAAAAAAAAAAACAGGGGGGTGTCCCAAACTGTGGGTCATGCAGAGGAAGTACTCTATGTCGGATGCAAGGAGGTCACATAAAGAAGGGATTGTTTGCACATCCAGCTATTTAAGCTATTTTTGTTTGAACAAGGTGGATAAAACAGGTTGTGACTGAAATGTTAGGTTGTAAATTATGCAAAAGCTTCGTATCGGACACATATAACATCTAACCATGACAGCCAGCGCAGGAACGCAAAAAATAAAACATTAAAAGCACCTCAGTGGTCAGTGTTAGGGTAACTGTAATTTCATTACTTTTGTCAGTGACTTTGAACGCAACTCATTTCAGATTTTGGTAACTTCATTACTTACTAGACTACAATTGTTACACGTTACTCTTGACCATTTAAACTACACTGAAACACCGATAGGCTGATATTAAAAACTCAGTAAAAGAGCTGCGTCTGTTTTTTAACCTCGCTGCCGAGTTCAGAGAGAATGCACGCGCATGTGCGTGTCTGTGCGTGCGCATGCGCTATCACCACAGTGATAGTTGTAGATGTAGAAGTGTTAGCTAAAAGCAACAACCGCAAAGACGTCCTTGAACATTTGTAGTAGAGCCTGGTTGCCACGGTAACAGAAAACAAATCAGCCTGAATGAAGAATAAGAAAAATCTATACCGGAGTTTTGATTTCAACTCCTTAACTTATTTCTCTCTCTCTCTCTCTCTCTCTCTCTCTCTCTCTCTCTCTCTCTCTCTCTCTCTCTCTCTCTCTCTCTCTCTCTCTCTCTTTTGATCGGGTGCTGCCACGCCCCCACTTCCCACGGCTATGCCTGTGAGAATTGGTCATGTCAGTAATTTGAAAAGTAAAAATTTCCCCACCAATGACCTGTGATATTTTGCTAAACTATAGGCATACCAGTGATTTGCCCAGAAATGGGTGGGATCTCATATGTGTTGTCACTTTTTTCCCCTGGAGGTATTTTCTTCATGTTTTGATTGAATGTTTAGACCTTTTTAGGACCTGTTCCAGCAAGAACATATGGGATGGTCAAGTACGGTAACAAAAAGAAAAGGCAGAAAAAAAGGTGTAAAATTATTGTGCTTTAATCAAAGTGAGCGGATGTTGTGTAATACGCAATGTGTTGACGCCATATCCAAGTGATGTCAAATCAGACTTTGCTTTGCTAAATAGGCCACATAAAAAGCAGATGTAAAGGTAGTTTTTTTTTTAAATTACACAGGTCCACAGGTAAATAGGGTTTTAGAGATTTCCAAAATGAAAAATAAATCTACCAAAAACACACCTCCATGTCTACTTTAAGGCCTTTGCTCTAACAAACAGGAAACATCCAGGTTTCTAATGTTCAAGTGGGTGTTTTGAACAGGGCCAGAAGAGAAAACACCTATATTCAGGTCACATCCACATCACAGAGGGTGATACCTTACACCAATCCCATCTTTGACTCCTGTTAAAACAGGTGACCAAAGGTTAGGAATCTGACCTCCACTTGAATATCTTAGACTTGTTTGTGCTTCCTTGTTGAGGCTTTGAGGAGAGTTGTTGGAAAAACGCCCCCTCGTGCATTATTCATGTGATGAGCTCCCCATTGATTCAGCTGCTGTTTAATCTCAGCGGTGGAATGATATTTTCCCACGTCAAGGTTACCATCGCTATTCCCTGAGCTTCAGCTGTCACACAGAATTACCTGCTCCACCCTTCGCCAGCTGAGGCGAGATCTGGGGGGGAACAGTGCGCAAATCAGACATTTCTCAAAAGGAAGTTTAGGTGAGAGTTTCAGGGCCTGGAACAATTTGAAAAAGTGGTATTAAGGTATTAGTTAATGGTGGAACTTTTAGCCTCCACTTTTCTTCATGCTGTGTTTTAGTCTGAAAGATTACGCAACGAGGCTTTTATTTAAACAGTCAATTAAAGTAAGTGGGAATCTGATTTGACAGTGTTTTTGACTTGTTCTTTTCTTCCAGAGGTGTAGTCCATGCTAAATAGCAGTATATGGAGTGTACCCACCAGTGATGCGCGGGCTGACCCGAAGTGAGCGGGTGCCCGTGGGTGACCGTGGTCACCCACAGTTACAGGTCTTTGAAAAATATTTTTAATGATATTCGGGTTGCGGTTGGTTGGGTTGTTTGTCATTTGAGATACGTAGACATTAAAATGGAGAGCGTGGGGTTGTCTCCAGGATTTATCTGGTTTATAGTAGCAAGGTGCGGGGCTGTTGTTCCGATTAAAGAACAGGAATACAGATGTCCTCATTGTTCTCTGTGGTCTGTAATAACACTCAGTATAACAAATATCATACATACAACAATAAATTAACTAGGATCATGGACGACTGTATGAGTCACTCAGATGTGTCATATGGGTTTAAAAAAGGTAAAAAATGAGAGTCTACCCACTTCTTTAGGGACCACCACACCACTGCCTACGGGTAGGATTTCCACACAGTTCAGACCTGCAGTGAAGAAACTACGAAGAAAAAGAGAGAATTTGTACGAACTTCTTGCTTTTGCATCTACTTCTTCCCCGTGTTTTCAGACTGTAGAAACTCTACTGCTGATAAATTCTGTAATTGTCATAAACCATTTAATCCCTTAGACATTATTCTAGGTAAACATGCTGCTGTGATTTTGCATCTCTTTCAGTGTCATAGAAGCAACTGTGAGTATGTTCTTGTGTTCCTTTTCTTCAGTGATTTTTGTTTTACTGTGTATTTTTGGGTCAAAACAGGGTCATAAACATGTCTGTTCATAGTTCAACTCTACCTTTGCTTACATGTACATATAACATTTACATATTGTAATTCATTTGGTCAATAATGTTCACTTTTAGTTCTACTTTTGTTACTTAATTGCTCACCTTAAATAGAATTAAATGTTTTATCATATTGTTCTAACTTTCCCTGAAATGGGGATTGTGTGTAATTCATAGCACAACGATTCAATATTATCTTTCATGTACATTGGAACATCCTTTTGTGGTTAAAGTGGTTTGTTTGTATCACATCCCATCACCAACAATGACAGATTCATTCAATGACCTCATTAATCATTCTGAAACACAACCATTGTTCTGAGACAGACTCAAACAATTGTAAAACTGTCCTCTATTCATTCCATTTGTTCAGTTGTAAAACATGCTGAAGTGGAATTTTAGAGCGGTGATAGTATATCACACATGGCACATGCCCATCCAGTCACAGTAATAGCGTTTATAGCAGCAGCATCATCCACCGCCTACAGCCTGGCTAATTGGTAAAGGCTCTGGCATTTGAATATTTCATGTCAGGCTCAGTGATAAGATCAAATGAGTTTGTGTTTGTCTGTAATGACCTCCAAAATGTAAAGACTGCCTGAGTCTTTGTGTTGTGAAGGGGTACTCACACAGTTATGGACACTGAGAAGTTACAGGAAGTGATGTCACACCAGAGGACATGAGCGATCGGTTTGACTAAAGTAACCATGGGAACTAATTCAGTTTCAGGCATTACAGGGTTTATTTATCTAGAAAAAACAGAAAAGTGTAGCAGTATAATGACCCCGGGCGGGGGGGGGGGGGTTATTTGCACAGTTTGCACTTTAATGTCCTGACATGTGCAATGGAAACATCAGAAATGAAACAACATTTCAACATTAGTGACCCAGTGATATGATTGAAATGTTCCATGTTTGGCAAATTATGGTCAAAATGTGTGTTGCATGTGCTTTTGAACATATACCAAGTAAAATATTACTGAATTTTACTGGTTAGTAATGCCTTAGACTACTGCGTTGTAGAAACATTTCTGTAATGGATTACTTTTGTGATGTGTTACTCTCAACACTGATGCTAACATTGCGTACTGTGTAAAATGAAAAATAAAGAGACAACATTTTGCAAGTGGGGATAATAAAAGGACTTACATTTTACTCTTTTAACCTTTTGAGGTTGAACAATACCAGCAGACTTCTGGTCTACCTTCACACAAATACTTGTAGATCAGCACTATTCCATAAATACTAACAGACTGAAAGTTTAGACTGTTGGAAATTCACTATGTCATTGTTTTTTATGAGTTCAGTTCATAATACAGAATGCTCTAATGACATAACAGTGGTAAAATCACTAAACATTCTCAGATAAAACAGTTGTTAGTTTGACTTCCGTCTTCTTGTTTGTCAAAGTGTCACTAATAGGACAGTTACCATAAAGAATGAGTCAGACAAATCCTCCACAACCAGTTGACATAATCCAATAAGCTAGCACACTGGATCATATGAGTTCATTGGGGGTTTTATTTACCTACAGTTCAAACACAGTGAGGACATGATACACATTTGTTTCAAACAGGAAATTTGACAACATCTCCATATTCTCTTAATACTGTGTTGACTCACGGCAGCAGGATCACAGTCATGTATGTCATTAGTGCCACAATAAATTATTGCAATGGCTACTGCCACAGTGCTGAGGCACAAAATATGGGCTTGTCTTTAGCCACAGACCAATCAAATGTGAGCATTTGTACTAGAGCCATTCATGGATACTGTTCCATGAACTCATTAGCCTTGCTTTTACTCATTTACACTTCTCATGGTGTGAAAACACTGAAGTATACTTGGTGTATACTTCAGTATTTTCTTGTGTACAGTTTGCTACAACAGTACTGTAACAACTTATGGAAAAAATAAAAAATTTGTGATAGAATATACTGTACTATAATTCATACTATAATGAATGCTACGGGTGCAAGGCTGCAACCTGATTGGCTCTGAGGTAATAGACAAATCCATATGTCATGCCAAAATACTGTGTCAATAGCCACTCCAATATATATATATATATATATATATATATATATATATATATATATATATATATATATATATATATATATATATATATATATATATTAAACATTAAATGCATGAAAATATAGAAGTGAGTAGGTGACCTAGTTCTTTTTTAATTGTAAGTTCTGTCAGAGTTGTGTTATGTTGGCATCATATCCTTATTTCTGTTTTTAAGTCCAGACTTCTAATGCGTCATTCACATCCAAATATAGTTTACATGAAAATAATAACAGCAAAGGCTAACCCTGTCGGTTTGCCTCTGGCATTTCGAAGCAGATGAAAGAGTTCTATGGAAGAAATGTCAATGTGCACTAAATATTTCATCTATTTGACGTGACCACCGAGTAGTCATGTAGCGGGTATGATCTCTCTGGAGTAAAATGCACAAGCAAATTAGCAAATTGATTTCCATATCAAAAGCTGGTGCATTTTCTCTGTTCAAAATCAGTCTGGGTTTGGAAATTATTGAGTGCAGGGAAACTGGCAAAAGAAAAATCTGTGCGTTCTTTCCTTAATTAATATGCAGCGATGTTCTAAATTGACACCCAGTAGTTTTCTCCTCACCTCTAACATGTGATCATGTGATACCCTGTAAAATGTCTGCTTCTGGGTAAAGAGACAGTTTTATATTAAACTCAAAGCTTTGGGGATAAGAGCTGTCTTGACTTGTACAACAGTGTCATAATCTACACTTAACCCATAAAAACCCAATGATACTATCTATCTATCTATCTATCTATCTATCTATCTATCTATCTATCTATCTATCTATCTATCTATCTATCTATCTATCTATCTATCTATCTATCTATCTATCTATCTATCTATCTATCTATCTATCTATCTATCTATCTATCTATCTATCTATCTATCTATCTATCTATCTATCTATCTATCTATCTATCTATCTATCTATCTATGTGACTTATGAAAAGCCTTTTCAGCACCATGGACAGCACCACTCACTCTGTCACATTTTATCACAAAAACTAAATTCAGGTCTTTTTATTGTCAACCTGTGAAGGACTTTTAATGAAGGAGGGGGGGTTAATTTCCTATTTTCCTATGTGAACTTAAGTGCTATCTACATACAGTTCCTTAGCCAATCAGGATGCAGAACACAATGCATGTTTATTTGCACTACAAAAAGTCCATGAAACAACAAAGCAGTGATCAACAGGTATTAAACACTTTAGATCAGTAGATGGATTTGGTCATTGATGGACCTTTATAAGTTAAGAAAAAAAAAAACAGACTTCTTGTGTCTGTTTTATTGAATTTTAGGTCAGTTTTATACATCTCAAAATACCTTCCCTCCTACCACTTCTGCTATTTTTATTGAGACTTCAGATGCCTGTTCAGTAGATGATTTAACATCTGCCAGTAGAAACAAATGTCAGCTAAGCCCACCTCAGTATAATTCCATGTGGTCAGTAAGTAGATGGTTCCTAAATAATAAATACGGGTTGTGAGTGACTTATTTACTATGAAACATTGCTGGTTGTGAAACATTAGCGTCACAATATTGACTTTTAGTGGTCTGGCAGGGTGAGTGATGTTCGGACTGTGTCAAACTCTTACTGTTTTATTCAGTGCTGGTCACTAAGGTAACTGAGAAGTCAATATGTATCGATTTGATATTAAAGTGTAATACGGTCTAGATATATCACTGTGTGTAGACACTAAAGACACAGTTTGATGTTACTCTGAATTTAATTTAAAAAAAATTTTACGGGCAAGTTGTTATTACATTTTCTCATCTCAGATTTTATGAGTTGATTTTATAGATGTGTCAGATTGTATTTATTTCAGAAGGTGTGTTGATATCTAAAGAACAGTTAGAGAGAATGCTTCAAAATGTCACGATTAAAGGTCCTGTAATTGAACAAAACAAACATTTGGCCACAACTGTTAGCAAACATGACAAAAGTACTTAAAAACTACAGCTACTTGTGTGAAAAAAAAAATACTCTTGTAAAAGTAGAAGTGCTGATGCAATTTCTTTACTAAAGTAAAAAGGACAACTTCTGAATTAGAACAAAATACAAATGTAAAAAGTATTTTAAGAAGATACTCTCCCCTATAGGGAAACCAAGAGGCACAAAACTAAGACAGAATGATAATCTGCTTTTAATCAATATTTACAGTCACATGACTCAGCATAAACTGTCCTTGCATCACAAGTCAAAAAATATCCAACACTTTTAAAACTTATTTGGTATTTCTAGGTTAATATACAACGAATCAGAAACTTTTGACTATTATGTGAAAATACATAATACAGTGGTTTCATAACAGATTATTCATTAGTTGGGTCTTTCATAAATTGAGGTATTACAGTACTATTTGCTCTTCCTACCCAGTTTATTCATGACACAAATTATATATTTAGTTTTACTTGAATAATTCCAGTTCTCACTTCTTACATGCACTCCGACAAAAATCAAAGTTGTAAAAGCCATGTAAACACCTTAATCAGAGTATAATCAAATTAAACTGGAGTTTTAGAAGTCGGAGTAACCAAGTCAGATAATGGGATACTAATTGAATTTTTCCATTCATTTAAATGCCACCTAACCTTAGCTGGATGTCATGACCTCCGCTCCGGTGACCTTTCCCCCAGTCATTTCCACACTCACCTGGTCCCGCACTGCGCAGCTGCAAGCCGTTCCTCATCTGTGGCTATAAAAGCAGTAAGGCTTGCAGTTGCCAGTGCGGGACAATTCAGTAATGTCACCTCCATAACCCGGACACTTTCACCATCTCCTCAGTCACCATAACCCGGACTTTCATCGTCACCACTGACTCTGGCTGTTTGTTCCCAGGTTTTGGTTGGGTTTTTGTCTCTGTTTTGTCTTTATGTTTCTTAGTTTTATTATTAAATTATTTTTCCCTTCAGTACTGTGCAATGGAGTCCTCCTTCACGTTACATGGAAAAGATCAGAATGAACAATACATACAAAATATACAGAGCTGCTGCATGGTTGTCATCCATATCTTCTCTCTGTGTTGTTGTCCACCTTCTACTACGTCTGCTTCAAAATCTGCTTCTTTTTTTTTTTTTAGTTATTCTTCTATGGTACTAACCGGGAGCATGCTATCGTGAAAGAGCCCACCGAGTGTCTGGGAGTCTAACATACCTCACTTAAAAATTCACATGTAAACTTGGCCTTCTGGGAAACGCCAGTTCAGTCTTTAATTCGATTACTGCCAATAGCTCGACTTGCGTGTAAACATACTTAGAATGATGCTTAGAGTACTTAGAATTATAAAATAAAAATTGCGAGTTAACACCAAAAATGTGTTTTGTTTTTTTTTTTCAGTATAGAACAACAACTGACTAAACTGGGGAGGAGAAAAAGAAAGGAAGAAATTACAATAAAATCAATAAGACCTCTAAGAAAACAAAACATGAACAGAATATCATAAACAATAACAGTCCATCAGCCCGGTCATCGATTACTGACCTACGGCGGAGGCAGACCCAGGCCAAAGGATAAGAAGCCAAGCTAAAGTCTGAGCACAGCCTATCGCTGAACAAGCTGACCTTACAGCCTGAAACCTGCACAGAAAATAAAACAGCCTCAGCAGGACCTGGTTTCAGAGCTTGAGAGTAGCCACGAGGCTGGTGGAATTTATTTGTGTTTGCTTTTCATGTCAGGAATCACCCAGGGATGTGGCTGTGCGTGGATGCCTCTAATTGAGCTCCCAGCCCTGGTTCAGCTTCATTTACTTCACTATGAAAACCATCGCCAGTGTGGATTTCTCCTCCTATTGCTGAGCTTACAGATTAACATTCTAACATCCCATGTGGACTAAAATAAAACCTTGGATATAACTCTTAGCTTCATAAATAAAAGCTCATATAAATAGGCCTGCTTTTTTTTTCCCTCACACATTCCAGTTCAAGGCGGTCTGTATTGAAATGAGTGGCAGCTTTAGTTTCCTCAGGTGAAAGTGTTGGTACAGTACAGATCTGTATGTACATTCACACAAACACTCATGAAACATACATACTCGCCTGCTCAGATCCCTCTTAACAGCCTCTCCACTGTGCTCTACAAAGACAAACCATCTCAGACTTTTGTAATCCCACAGTTTGCATGTATGAGCATGAACTGCCAGCACTCGTCACATCTCACTGATTGTCCACATGAGTCTCTTGAAGAAAAAGCAATTTACTTATTTGATACTTGTGACCACGATGAATAAAGTGTGTTGAAAAAGTATCACATTTTGATTAAAGGACATCAAATTACCATTCATGACCCGGGCAGTCAGAGTAAAAACAGCTCACTTGGGTCTATAAAATTTCCATTTTCTCTATTTTGTTTAAATATGGGAATCTGGTGTGGCTGTGGTCATTTAATTATGCACAAATATATTGTTGGAAAATGTGCACTTGTATCAACAGGCTGTGGAGTGTTCTGTGAGGAGCTGCGTGATTTATACCTTTAGAACACCTCTAAATTAGTGCTGTCAAATGATTTATTTATTTATCAGATTCATTACAAGGTTGCTGCAGATTAAATTCAATATATCACAATTAAATATCATTAATTTTTAATCTTTTTTGCATGAGCAAACAAACTCCAGAAAGAAGGGAATAAAAATATGCACCTAATGTGTTGATTAAAAACCTTCAATAGTTTCAACAAAACTTGAAACAACTGTCCCATTTTTTTGTCTTCATATTACCATTCAGAGGCAAATGTTCTCTTTAGTGTTTTCCATCTTTATGAGTTGGTTTAGCTGCCTGTCACTATCCGAACATCTGCTCATTTGTTCATACGTGACGCTAAATTTACTCAAACTGCCCCAAATGTGTTCCAGCAACGTTCAGACTCATTCTGCTGCAGATGAGTTAATTGTGTCAAAATTTTGAATCAGATTAATCATGATGATGGACTAATCCACATTATTGTGTTAATTTTTACAGCACTAATCTAAACATAATAGATTGGCTAGTACATATTGTAATGTGTATTACAATATGTGTTTTAATGTGTATATTTGCTGCGTGTGTGTATGTGGATATACACACACATACTATATATATATACACACAATGCATTTGTGTCCTCCACTTCAAAGAACATTATACACATACATTATATAAAAAATATATCTGAAAAAAAAAAAAAAAATTCCATGCCGTTTACAATTAAGGCAATTAAAATAACAAAAACATAAACACACACCCACAGATATAAATCTGCTGTCACCTTTTATGTCCAAAATTGTTATTTTTCAGGAAACTGATAAAATGATCAATATTCCAAATAAATAAATGGAGTTAACACATGTAGTCACAAGATGTTTTCAACACTTTCTATTGGTTAAATGTTTCTAAAACCATCAGTCCAATGTAAAGACTGACCAACAGAATTACTTTAACCCAAAACAAAAACGGACCAAACATGGACTGACAAGATTTCTACCTTTTGTTTTTCTGTTGTATTGATCATTTCTTGCCTTTTTTTCTTTTTTGTTGTATTACAGTTGACTGTAACAACCAAGAACCTCTCAATAAAGTATTCAGATTCTGATTCCCATGTTTGCAACATATTGAGCCAGATGGAAATAATGTGATTTGTAGCTGTTCGATAAATGAAAAATGAAGACAGATGTTGCAACAGATTCAAAATATTGGACTTTTCAGAAACAGGAGCTAAGCATTTATCATCTGGTCAGCCAGCTTGAAAAATAGGTAGTTATTATTTACATAAATAACTGACAAAATAAAATTCAACATAATCACACTAAACATTACTACATAAGTTTGGATGCATACATCTCCACCAAACAACAGCTGCTTTGTAGTTTTCTGTCTCCCATGAAGACGACAGCTCATGCAGTGACCAGAGTGATCATGTCTGCTCACACTGGAAAAACCTGATGCTAAATGAGTCTGAGCTGTGTCTGTTCCATTTATTCCCACTGTTGCAAGTGTTTTCAAGCTGGAAAAAGGGAAAAATGCACAAAAAAAATATGTCATGTACTAAAGGTTCTCACGAATTTCCTGGCATGGCTTTCTAATGCTTAGTGCCACCAGCTGCGTTAATGCACCTGAAGGAGACGTCAGCAGACACAGATGTGACAAAGCTGCCTTTGACATGTGTGCACACTGCATGATGATGACACCTACCGAAACTCAAAACGTGACAAAAGTCAACCCACAAGAACAAAATGTCTTTATCAGTGCATGTCGTCTGTGTTGTTACCCCAGAGCCTGAAGGGGAGGCAAGGGCTATTGTCTTTGGTTCCATTTTTACCTCCGCGAAGGAAGTTATGTTTTATTGTGTGTTTGTCTGTCTGTCTGTTTTTCAGCTAGATAAGTCAAAAAGTTATGGTGATGACATTTTCAAAGATGATTCATAATGTGTCAAAGAAGAAACCAGTAAATTTTGAGCTATACAGGTCAAAGGTCAAGGTCACAGTGAAGGTCAACAGCTAAAACACATAAGCGGTGATATATCAGAATCCAGACAAGATAGTATCACACTTCACTTCATGTTTTTGACGTCATGTGATGGTATAACATGTATAACCTTTATTTTAAAACACGATTATTGACATATTTTGTTAAATCCAACAATATCTTGTGCTTCATATCTAACATTAGATCTAACATGTGACAATCATACGTGGTCGAATATTGAAATGGCCATATCTCAAAAACAGGACCAAGGATTTTTTTTATTTATTTTATAAAACCCTCTAAGGGATTGCTAATAACTGATAAAATAAATCATTAGTGAACACGGAACGCTAGTTTACAAGTAAGTTACGAACACTCAGATCCAAACCTTGGCAGACTTGTGCTGCTTCATGGAGGTCTGTGCTCTCAGAGTGAGCTAGTTGTTTGTTTGTTTGCCTGTATCTCAGCAACTTTATGCAAAAAAAATAATGATAATAACAATAATAATTACCATGTATTAGTGTAAATCAGAGTAGTATTATAAAATAGTGTGTAGATTACAGGAAGCATAGTGCACCAAAAGTCTTCTTAGCATCTATTAAAGCTCTTCTTTTCTTGTCTTTTCTTTTCTTTTCTTTTCTTTTTTCTTTTCTACTTGAAAACACTAGCCCATTGTTGTGGCTCTTTCAGCTGACTCTCCAGGATTCTCTCTGTGAACATAATGTCTGACAAATGTGGACATCTTGAAATATCTCATCTCATCTCCCACTTCACACATGTACTTGCATCTTCTGTAAAACAGCAGCTCTCCTCCCACATTAGTAGATGTCTTTGGGGTGCACAGTCAGTCACCCTGCTGCCTCCTTTTTGTCATGATAAGTACTTTCTTTCCTTCTTTACCTAAAGCTCCAGAGACAGAGCCAGCTGCTCCAGTGTGGAGGAAGTGATGAAGTAACACTTAATGTGTTGTGGATCAACTTTTTTAAAGACACACATTATTTTAATTCACTTTCTCCATTCAGTTTGTGGTTCAATCACATCATTAAAGCATTTATAATGTTTCTGACAACAGCATTGTGAAAGCTGAAGCTAAATTTAGAGTGTTAATTAACCAAGCTCTCACTCTGCTCTCATTCTTCTTACAGTATAAATTGTTTGTGTCACTCAGCAGAGATGCCTTCCTCGTGCTCCGAAACTAGTTCATGGAGCCACAAATGATCGACTATCTGCATTTATGTTTAAATAGATGCATAGAAAACCTGTTACTAATCATTTCAAGAGGTATTTTGTTTTGTTGTGGTTACTATTTAAGTCTCTGTTCATCCTTAATTATTTCTTAGCAACAGTGCAGCCCTGTCATCTGTTCATGTCTGTCACCAAACACACTGATGGACAGTTATTGCAGATTCTTAGTTGTACAAATACTGTAGATGTTATACATATTTGTTGTATTTTGGGGCGACATGGTGATGCAGTGGTTGTATTTCCACCAGCTGACCGGGGCGTGGGGGGGTTCCAGTGTAGTATACAGTATATCTCTGAATAGTGGGAGGAAGTATGAGTAATGAGTACCCAGAGTACCCACTGTGTAACTATATTATATATATATATATATATATATATATATATATATATATATATATATATATATATATATATATATATATATATATATATATATATATATATATATATACTGTATATATATATGTATGGTTAAGTAAGTATCATTTCATTCATGGCAAAAAAATAAAATGTTTTACTTCAGTATTTTATTACAATTTAAAATATATACTTCTTTACTTTTCCTTAAGTAAAGGAGTTGAATCAATACTTCTACTTTTACAAGAGTATTTTTTCCACACAAGTAGCTGTACTTCTAACAAAGTACAGCATGTGAGTACTTTTGCCACCTCTACTCACTGGAAATGTGTACACATAATCCTCCAACTCTGATTGGATTTAAAGGATGTATTTATTTATTCAGCCATGACTATAGGCTGAATACGTACATAAACAAGGCAGTCGGAGACAGCAGACGTCCGCCAAGGCTTGATTTTTCATTCACACGTGACGTGATCGAGCCACAAGTGTTGACCCATCTGATGTCCAAGGGTGAGACGATGTGAATGCAAAAAAACACCAGATTTGATCTTGTGTAATCCTGAGATATTAACACTTATATGTTTTAGCTGTTGACCTTTAATGTGACCTTGACCTCCATGGCTCAAAATCTAATTGGTTCTTCCATTATCTATCATTCCTGAAAGTTTAATCAAAATCTGTGCAGAGCTTTTTATATAATCCTTCTGACAAACAAACAGACTCAAATTTAATACCTCCTTGGCTCAGATAATTCTCTTAATAGGTGCTATTAAGATCATTTTTCCACCTTCTTTTAATTGTGTTTTTAATCACAAATTAGATTTAAAAAATAGTTTGAAGTGAGCATATGGAGCATGGTCATGTCTACAATGATTTTCTTTTGTGCCTTTCATGCAACAACAGGGTAGGACTCCTGCAGAACAGCCAAATCCCTCAAGGAACAAGTTGCACACAAACAGTGATGATATTAATTGGAAGAAAATCTTCTTGTCATGGGTCCTTCTCACACTCTTCAGTTGTCCTCTAAGTCACACTAAGTTCCAAGATGTACTATTGTCCCTTCTTGATCTCCCTTTCCCTTCAGGCGATACTGAGCACATAGAGCAGTGTCTGCCTTCCTCTCTGTGTGCATGTTTGCAGCATCTGTTCCATCTCTGCTGGTTTATTGGTTGATGAATAAACAAACAGTCACCAGATTTATCTTGGCTGTGTAATATGGAGGACAAATCTGGCAACCTCTGAGACGCTTGTTATCATGTGTCAACAATAAATTGTTACTTAACTCCCCACCCGTATTCCTATGTGTAATAAGAGTTAACTAACATCTACAGCAGAGAGTATCTAATACTAAAATGACATGTTTGCTTTTTCAAGCAAAACAATAATTTTTTTTACAATAATGCTTTGAATATTCTAATATTGTTTTTACTAAAGGTATGTATGTTTTGCTTTTTAAAAAAAAAAAATAAAAAAAATACATTTTATACACACTGTAAAATGTAATGTGCTGTTTGAACTTAAAAATATGAGTGGAACAGCTGTCTTATATTATTATTATGTCAAATGAACAAATACTGCTCATTCTCTTTATATAACATCTGATTTTTCTCTCTCGACCCCTCACCTAGTTGTGAATTTCCCACTAATTAGTCAATCATTCTCACCTGTGAACACAGCTGCTGCTCATCAGGTCAACAGTATATTCAATGCTCTGGTCTCTGTTCATAACCAGATTGTTGTTCTACCTAGTGTGAGACTTTCCAGTTTGACTTTCTGCTCCCTGCCTGAATCTTCACCTGTTTTCCTGAAACCTCTGATATCGTACTGTCTGCTTTAACCTAGTCTCTTGGCCTGAACCCTGGTCATTCCACCTTCTCACATCGCCATTTTCACCATGGATATCCCTAATCTGACTCACATCATCTGGCTGTGTTTTGCCAAACTACACATTAGGCTCACACAACCATCTGTGTACCATGAGGTTCAGGCTTTCTGACTCCCTACCAATCAAAGGCATTTCAGACATATGCCAGAGGATTTTTCTGGAACATTTTACACGTTAAGACCAAGTTCTGCAAGCGGCTGGTCTACCCGTTTTCCATAGGGAAGTTGATGTTGCCTTTTATCAACGCACTGGTCCGTTCAGGTGCAGCCGTACTGTAGCCTTTGTTTTGATGGTCTGTTCTGTTGATGGTCTGCTCTTATTCCTGCTGTTATTCTGAGATACGTCACGGCTTGAGTTCAACGTGAGTGGCTAAAGTGGCGCGTCAGTCAAGATGACAGATTCTTCATCTAATCACATGCAAGGATTTTAGATAAAGCCCCTCCTTTGGAAATGTATCGGTTTTAGAAGGGTCCCAGATGGTATCGTGATAGATATCAGATGGTGATAATCAGGTTAGGATATCCTGACTTCCAGTAGCAATTTTCGTCTGTTCCCGGCCTTGTCTGTGTTTGCCCCTCATTGGCTTTGGTTATCTCCTGGTGGTCACCTCCACACAGTCGTTAATTTTGGCACTTGAAGTACCCAGTGGACATTGAGGGATAGACTTTTCGAACTCCCTGATTACCTGTGTATGGAACTTAAAGGCTCTTTTAATCTAAGTTCTTTGTTTGTGACCTGGGTCTATACTACAGTTATTACAATATATAATGTTATCTGAATGAAATATCCCTGGTTGTGTGCACCTTTGTGTTTTTCCCTTTTTTGTCTTTAGATATTATTTATAGATCCCTTATAGGAAATTTCCATCTCAGTCATTCAAAAGCTAAACCAAGACATGATATTTTAATATAATGTTTCTGCAGCAATTTCAGTTCAAACAAGTGGTGCCAGGCACAACAAACCACAACCCTCACACATATTCCATCTTATTTTGACATCAATCCAGTTGTCGACATGTTTATGCATGTGCTGATGTGAGCATATCAAGTGCCTCTATGTGCCAACTTTAAAGTAAATAGAAACAAAATATTTTATAGATATGTCAAATGTTGCCCATTATAACTAAATGGGGGAAAAAAGACTTTAGAAATGTATACCCAAATTGTATTTACTCTGGATCACTAGCAGTTTATACACTCAATACAGTAGAAGTTGAACCAATAGTTTTGGAAACTAGGAGAAATCAGGCACAACAAACCCCACCCCCTCACACACTGGTTTGCCCTCTGATTGTGAAAACAAATTTTTGCTGACTGTGGCTTTGATCTTTGACCTACATTCATTATTTTTCACATGAATTTGTATATAATCAGCATCCCCGATAACCCCGACAGTGTCCTGTGAGTCGAGTTCTAGACCGGTTTTAGTCAAAGCGAAAGTAGTCCCGGCAGGTTTCCTGGGGTCAACAAAAACACATGTGTCTTCTGAAAACAATATGTGTTTGAATGCATAACAATAACTGTCACAGAACAAAAACTCACACCTCGTAATTACTTGGAGCTACTTTCTCTCAATAGCGATTGGAAAAGGCACCTGCCAATTGTCTGATTCATTTGAATTTTACGTCACCAGAACATGATGATGCAGCCTGAATTCCTCTCACTTTCCTAAACTGTCTACAATATGCATTAACTTAGACAAGGATTTTCAAATTAAGATCCCAGATATTTTAAAATTGCATTGTTGTGTTATAACAAAACAAGTAATCAGTTGTTGTTCTAACACCTACAGTATGTTAGTATCACAATATTACTAAACAGTGCAGAAAATTTGGTCAAAATGTGAAAAATCAGGTCCTCTCATCATCCTGTCAATCAGGTAATCTAAAGATGTCCGTCTGACCTGCAGACTATTTTACTTTAAGGTGGTTACACTGTCAACTATGTACATATCCTTTCACCTCATCGTGTTCCCTAGATCCTCCAGAGACTGTGGGGGTTTCACTGTTCTGGCAGTTTTGTCCTGTTAATAGATGTTCAT
Organism: Siphamia tubifer; assembly: GCA_020466265.1. Taxonomy (NCBI): domain Eukaryota; kingdom Metazoa; phylum Chordata; class Actinopteri; order Kurtiformes; family Apogonidae; genus Siphamia; species Siphamia tubifer. The sequence goes on along the minus strand of CM035802.1, from coordinate 26,946,916 downwards.
TAAAATCCAGTTGCTATGTTTTGATGTGTTTTTGTTTTCTGCATCTAACGAGCGTAATTAAACTGCATTCAGTGATTCAATGTTATTGTCTCCATGGACCTTTAAAGCGTTTTGGCCAAAAATACTAATTAGTGTCAGATTTCCACTGTAGATTAATTTACTTGCTATTTTCCTCCTCACACAGACAGGCTCTGGTCTCTCTAATGAGGCTTGTCTAGGTCTGGAGGAGGAGGACGTACAGGTGGCAGCTCCCTAATTATGTCCCCAGTGGATGACTACATTACCCAGGTACCCCAGGCCTCTGACAGGTGGGTGGTTGGACTGGAGTTGGACTATCATTGGGATGAATGACAGTCCTAATGAATCATTTCCTCAGTTACTCCATTAGCAAAGGGAGTGGGCCACTGATATAGTTGTATTTTTATTGTCTCTGCCAGTGGAATGATTGGAAAGGTTTGAAAGCCTGTTGTTTTTGAATGCAGCACTCTGTGTCGGAACTAGACTTTTATCCTTGTGGGGTGGGGGTGGGGCGGTGCAAGGGGATGGCCAAGTCTATTTCAGGGCGTCAGTGGTTGCTTTGAAATGTATTCTTCATTTACTGCAATTTAAATTTCAAAGTGATCCAGAATCCAGGATCTCTTCCAGATTACCATCAAAATGTAATCATTTATTACATGTGAAACTCCCAACACATCCTGAAAATGTCATCAAAATCCGTCCATAGGTTTTCGAGTTATCTTGCTAACAAACAGACAGACAAACCTCCTTGACGGACCTCTCTTCATTCAAAGGGGGGAGGTCTGCCTTGGTGGAGGTTAGTGCTCTCAGGGTACTTTTCTAGTTTTATTCTTTTTTTCACTGTGGAAAAACTGTGTTAATAAAGACTGTTATATTGACTTCTACTAGTTGTGGTCTCCTTCTGGCTCTGTACTGTCCCCATTTCACTTATCTGTGTCTATGTATCTTAAATTTGTTTCAAAAATGGCACATTTCTAACCTTTGTGACATTTTTTAAGCTAAAAATTCAACACCTTTCCAGGGACTGCAAAAGGAAAAACAACCATTAGACCAACTCTACTCAACTAATGACCAATGTTCAATAAATAATCCAACAAGTACTCAGACAATGCCTAATCTCACCCCTATCAACCCGTTCTTGAATTAGAGCCAATAATGTGATTTTGGCCTTTCTGCCTTTAACCTTTTGCAATATTGATAATTTTGTTATATGTCTATATGCGTTAGTGTGTGTAGTATTATGATAATATATCCAGTATTGATTAAGTTATTCGTGATATGTCTATGCTTGACACACATAAACAGTGTTACAGTGGTTAATTTTGCAACATGTCACCTTTGACCTCCAGAGATCTCAAAAACTATTAGTTGTAGGTGATAATACAAATTACGAGAATTGTATAAATTTTCATTTCACATCGTTTGGTACCAATCTGAAAGTTCTGTGATCCTCCTTTCTTCAGTTATAATGGATAATGTGATTTTGAACTTTTAGTGACCTTGTGACCTTGACCTTTCTCAAATGGATCATTGCATTTGATGTGCATTAGCTATATATATATATATATATATATATATATATATGTCCATGTAATTTCATGGTGATATCTCAAGTATTAATTGAGTTATAGCATATGTCTCTGCGGGGACACACACACACACACACACACACTGATTACAATAATCTCTCCCAACCAATGTTGGGCGACATTAAATATGGTAAATTCACTGACCTTGACTGATTTTTTTTTTTATACAAAAAAATACATTCTTGCCATGTCCTCTGACAACACACTAATTAAGTCTGAAATGTAGAATTTCAGTTTTTCCATAAGTGCTCTATAAATGGTTCAAGTAACTACTTTCAATACTTCATTTATTGACTTTACACTGTAACTTGTGTGAATGTAGCTGGAGGCATGTCCATCCACATCCTCTTCATTCTTTCATCCTTGGACTCTCCTTTTTGTTTGAGTAAACAGTGGCTGCCGTATCAAAGTGGTCAGGGGAGGAGGCCAAGGCTAGGTTGGCAGTGATTTGTGTGAAGGGAGTCGGGTCCCATCTGTTCTGTGTCCACGGGAGACGCTGGGTTAGTCAGCCAGCCTCCACCACCACCGCCTCCTCCCCCCCATGTCCACTGCTCCTTAACACCCAGAGAGAGGATAATGAGAACAGGGAGAGGGAGCGCCACACACCACCAGGCATGCCGCCTCATCCTCATCACACACCACCTTCTCGAGTCCAACCCACCAGGATGTGGTCAGGATGCAGATCAGGTTGATAGATTAATAAAGTTTATCTATAACCTTTCTGATTCAAGCCAAAAAATATCCTATTAATTGAACTGAATTGAACTATTAATGTATTTGACGTAGGGCATTAACGACTTATCCATCAATAAAGTCGGAGTCGAGTCAATGTGTCGTGATGATGTGTCGTGATGACATCATATTGTCAGCTGAGGAACAACACAGACATGCGGCTAAAAAAAAACAAAAAACACACGGACACACGTCTGTCCAGTAATGAGCAATTTGTATTAAAGTTCACTGCAATGTAACAATGTCCATTGACAAGACAGAGGCATCAATATTTTAACGCCAACAAAACAAAGACTAACGTTAGCAAAGAGTTTTCTGTTAAATCTAACTGCACAACATCAGTAGGGTGAACATATGTCCACCTTTTGTCTGGACCCATGGCTCTAAGTCCAGACGTCTGTCATGGGTCCTCACTTTTTATATTAAGTGCAAATATTTTAAGGCAGCGGCCAAGACGTACACCACACTGTCCACATCATGTTTGGAAAAAAGGAATGCGTTGTCTGCGCTGCTGCTCACTCAGGTTAGCTAGGAGATGTTGCTTATATCACGCAGATTAGCTAGCGAATGCCTCTTCAGATGGCCATGCCAGTTTTTTTTTTTTTCATTTAAGGTGAAGTAAGGTGAAGTACGTAGCAACCGCAAACAGTGCGAAACAACTGATAAAAGTAGTTTCTAAGGCTCATAGCTGTTAGCAGTGACAACGTGCATGGATCGCTATTGAGAGAAAGTAGCTCTAAGCAATTATGAGGTGTGAGTTTTTGTTCCGTAATGGTTTTGTTTTGCAAATAAATCACTCATTCAAACACATATTGTTTTGAGAAGAAACACGTTTTATTTTGGTGACCTTAGGAAACCTGCAGGGACTACTTTTACTTTGACCAAAACTGGACCAGAAGTTGACTCACGGGACGCTGTCGGGGGTAAGTCACTGTGGATGGACCAGAGTAAAGACACTGATTCTATACAAATTCATGTGAAAAATAGTGAACTATCCCTTTAAGTTGAGTAAGTCTTGACTGAAGGTCCGGGTATCATAATACACAGCTTATATACAGTGTGTCTTATATTATTATAAGTTTGGATTTTGTTCAGTTTGACATGACTCCTTATTGTAGTCTGTGTTTGTAATGAAATGAATACTGTTTTTCTTATAGTGCAATAGACACAGAGGAGTGGAAACACATCTCGAAGTGTTTAACTAAAATATTGTACTATTATAAGACATTTAGTCAGAGCTTGTTAATCATGTCACACTCAGTTCTTTGTCTCTATAATGAAGAATCAATCAATTACTTCCCCTTTGAGAGCATTTTGGACCAGCCTTTCTGTAAACACCGCCTCAGTTGTGACAAAGACGCTGTCCTGATTTGTGCTTCACTCACCCCTCCCAGATGACGTCTTTCATTACCTCTGTGCTCCGTAACAAACGTTAATTCTTATTTCAGAGGTGGAGTCCGCATTAAGTCATCGACTTCATCCTGGTCCAGCCACTTGGAGGAGGCTCTCATTGTCTGGCCTGTGGTTTGGAGGCTTAAAATTTCACGACTTAACAGTGTGACCAGATGTTCCAGTGACCGTCTCATGTTCCCAGTCTCACACATGAACCCTGGCATCACACTCTCTGCTGGTCACAAGATGCTGAGACACACTCAAGGACACACCCACGCTCATACACAGGCACAGAAAAACTCCTGATGGGCTCTCACCATCCCCAAAATGAAATCCCCTTCACTACAGAACACTATGTGCACAGATTTGCATGTGTCAATGAAAGTGTGTTCCCTGTCGACACTCTCTGAATACTGACTAGTTATTAGAAAACTATCATCTCACACTGATTTGACTGCACACAAAATGAGTGTTACTTTTCAGATGAGAGGGGTCACTGCACACATATTTGTCTTATTTATCAGTACCTCACTTACTTCTGCAGTGTTATGTTGATGTTGCTCAACATCAAGACGAGACACAAGGACAATTGCGGCTAAAAATAACAAAATATTTTTTGCAACCGTGTTATGGCGGTCTGAAAATGCAAAAATCTGAAGACCCCTTCCAGAGTGGGGAGTTTTGAAGACAACCAATGTAGTGTCTCTGTCTAAATGGCAAGAAACACAGAACATGTTCATGTCACCTACATCTTTACGTCAAAATATATTTATTTATTTCGTTTTTTTGGAACTTTAGACTGAGCTAGTAAAACAACAAACTTTGCCCCCCCCCCCCCCCCTTGTTTTTGTTACTTTTCACTTCATTTTCCATTTTTTCTTCCTTTTTCCTTCCATTTTTGTTTTATTTTTCCCCTTTTTCTTTTTTCCTTTTCTTTTCTTTTTTCTCGTCTTTTTTTCTTTTTCCCCTTTGTTTTTCTTTTTTGTTTTCTCCCCACCTTTTCTCTTGTTTTTCCACATCAGTCAGTACAACAGGCCAATACCAGTACAAGAAGCATCTTGAAAAGCGCTATACAAATCAAATGTATTATTATTATTATTACAATGATTAATTATTATTATTATTATTATTATTGAGAAGAAAACCATAAATATCTGTCCAATATATCAGGCTAGTATGAATGCAACAGTGGGGCCAATTGTGATCAGGGTGGTGGGGGCAGTGACCCCTAGGCTGAATGGATAGCTCCAGCAGATGACAGGAATAATATATTAAATATGCAAAACCAATGAAAACTATCATGTTTACAAAAAAATGTGATGATGAAGAAGTAAATTCCAGTTTCATGGATCAATTCCTATAAAACTCTCAACAACTAATAATTTTGCAGACAAAGATGAAATTTCAAAAGCAGTCTAATATATGAAGGAATTTTCAAAGAGAGACATTCATGAATAAAAACATGTCTTGTGTGTTCTTCACAGAGGTGGGAAATAACTAAGTATGCGTAGTTTATTACTGTAAATTAAAGGAGTTGAATCAGAGTATATTTTCACACATGTAGCTGTACTTCTAAAGTACAGAATGTGAGAACTTTTACCACTTCTGGTTCTTCATAAAAAGCAAAGACTGAGAGCTGTATTGAAAATCTGTCCTATTTAATGAATTAATTAAATGTCTCAATGGTAAGTGGTGTGATGCTGTTTTTATGCATATCTGCCATTGATGAGCTCTCACATCACATGTAAGAGCCATTATAAAATATTCTATATGATTCACGCCTGTAATATTAATAGTACTGCCTCGAATAAAGTGTCTGGTGGGAAGTAAATGTAGCATTTAAATGAAGTTTAATGTTCACTATCCTTGTGCTTTTCCTTAATGTGAGAAGCTCATGAATTATGCACGCAGGTCAGCATGACAGGTGTAAATTAATTTTTTGTGATAGTGTGAGAGCTGTTCACTGTCTAGTCTTTAATCCCTGATGAGTCCGCGGTGAGTAATCTGAGCATATGATTTATTTTAAATATTCATCAAAATTAAACCATTTGCTCAATAAGAATATTTTAAAAACATGGTGATGGAATACACCTTGTCCTTTTTACAGACATCTGAGCATGCTCAGTGCCACCCCCATCCCCTGTATATTGGAGGGACAAACTATAGAGCAGTGAGTGAGACCAACTTGCTTTAAAAATAAATGTTTTGTGCTTTTTTTTTTTTTTTTTTTTACAATGTTTTCCTTGTGGGTTTTTTTGCCCCCACAGGGGAGGTGAGGGTAGGAGGTTTTGGATTTACATTTCTTGCTTGTTTGTCTGTCCATTTGTCTGTAATATTACACAAAAACTACTTGAAACATTTTGAAATGTATTCTCCATTTACCACAATGTAAAATTTCAAAGTGATCCAGAATCCAGGTCTTAACCAAAATCTAATCAATTGGTCCTTGTGTCATTCCCAAGATATCCTGAATGTTTCATCAAAATCCATCCATAAACAAGGCAAGCTTGTATATTTCCTTAAAATGTAATGGCAATTGGTCCAGTAAAAAGTGAAACTGTATTTTTTTTTACTATGAACACAACAATACTTATTTAACCAGGAAAAATCTGAAGTTTCAAAAGTATCTAAAATAAAGCCTTTAAAAGTGAATGACTGTGTAGATAATGTGTTTGATCAGGTCACTATACTCAGTTTTGTGGACATGAGCAGGGAATTGAGGAAAAAAGGTCATAATTGAGATAAAAAAAAAAAAAGTCATCATGAGATTTTTAAAAAATTACAAATGAGATAAAAAAAGGCATAATTTTAAGAGAAAATTCAAAATGATGAGATAAAATGTTAAAATTGTGAAATAAAAAGTCAAAATTGTAAAATAGTAAAAGAACTATAATATATAAAGTCACAGTTCCTAGTCACACTTATAGTAACGAGTCTATTCTATTATAAATTCTAGATATTTATCCAAAAATGTAGGGAGTAAAATTTGAAAGTTGCCAGAAAAATGTATACTCAAGTAAAGTATAAATACCTAAAAAATGTACTTAAGTACAGTAATAAAGTGCTTTTACTTTGTTACTTCCCACCTCTGGTTATCACACACACACACACGCTTGCACCTGTTTGCACACCTCATCGCCTACACACACATTTCCAGACAGTATAGGATGCAGAGGTCACAGGGGCAGGAAATGCACAGTAGAAATGAAGGAGTGAAGCTTTGAGTCACTCTCCACCTCCAGTGTGTCTGCGTCCTGCTGCTTCTTCCTACCTGATGGGGACACCTGACTGTTTGATGTGTGTGACAGTCTTACAGAGTACACCACACCCTGCAGTTCTGATCTAGTCCGATCTTGGACCCACCGCCGTGACCTCCCGCTGATCTGCATCCTGACACCTGCAGGGGGAAAGGTCAATCCAGGTAACAACACAGCTCACAAGGCAGGTAACTCACCATTATCTCTGTCCCCAAAACAGACCTGACTGCAGAGACACTCCGCCCACTTTGCTCTTGTTGCACGTTTGTTTTTCATGCAGAGATTCACACTACAGGCTCTGAGCCACAACCTCCACAGATGATACAGGTCTACGCATGTTTCTGGTTAAAATGTCTTTTGTTTTTGTTGTTTGGTTTTTACAGAAAGAACTGTCTGAAAGTGGGACATCACATGTAAAAATAGAAGGAAGACAGTGAAATGTGCACTCAGCATCATGAAGCAGTCCACACATTTTTCTTGTAAAATATTCATCTGTCACCATCTGCAGTTTCTTCGCAACAAATAAAGAACAAACAGAAGGAAAACATTTTTTTAGAGTAAGTGATGACAAATGCACCGACGCCTTCCAAAGCTCTGTATCATGATTTTTTTGTTGTTTTTATCTGCACATTGGAAAAAATTTTTTATCTTACCAAGTGTATTTTTCTGATTACTAGACAAAATATCTCATCACACTGAAAATAAGCTAGAATCACAACTTTTCAGTGGGATATAAGAGCTCATTTATAGACAATAGATCTGGAAAATCTTATTTACAAAGATAATTTCCACTTGTTCCATTGGCGATTTTCTCACTTGAATTAAGCAAAAAAAATACAAAATTTAATTAAGGAAAAAATCTGCCAATGGAACAACTGAAAATTATCTTTGTAAATATTATTTTCCAGATCTATTATCTAAAAATCAGTTCTTCTCTCTTTCTAAAAAGCTACACTTTAGGTGATTATGGCTTATTGTAATCAATATGTGTGTGTGTGTCTGCAGAGACATATCATGCTATAACTCAATGAATACTTGAGATATCACCATGAAATTACATGGGCATTTACATACAGCTAATGCACATCAGATGCAATGATGCATTTGAGTAAAGGTCAAAGGTCAAGGTCACAGTTAACTACAAGGTCAAAATCACATCGGTTATAACTCAAGAACAGAGGGTCACAGAACTGTCAGATTGGTACCAAACAATGTGGAATGAAGATTTCTATAAGTCTCATTATTGGTGTTATGACCCACAACTAATAATTTTTTGAGATCTCTGGAGGTCAAAGGTGACATCTTGTAAAATTAACTTCTGTAACACTGTTTGTGTGTGTCAAGCATAGACATATTACGCTATAGCGTAATCAATACTGGATATATTATCATAATATTACACGCTCTGATGCATATATACATATAACGAAATTATCAATATTGCAGAAGGTCAAAGGTCAAGGTCGCATTTAGCAGAAAAGGTCAAAATCACATTACTGGCTCTTATTCAAGAACGGGTTGTCATAGAAACACAAAATAGGGGCAAGATTAGGTATTCTCTGAATATTTGTTAATGAAGTAATTACTATTCACTTACAAATGTAAAAAATAAACTTGTTTTATACATTATGACATAGTTTGACAAGAAATGACAAAAATAAAAAAAATATAGTTTTTTTCATGTTCCAATGTATGAAGTGTTCAATTAAATATGGAAGAAAATTTCTAGAAAATCAATATTAATAAAGTGAATAAACCACTTACTATGTCCACTCCTGATTTACAGTAACATGAGGAAACCCACAGTTGATGGTGTTTCTTTCTTTTTTCTGCTTGTGCATATACAGTATTTAGACTGTGTCTGGGATTTCCGAGTGCTTTCAGACCATCTGGTGCCCTGGGACTCTCTTTGTGAACTTGTCATAGTTTGTAAAACCTGAGGACAGAATGGAAATCACAACAGATGCTTGGACAGTAAAGTTGTCCCAAACACTGAACTCACCTTATCACATAGACTGAGGGTTGACCTACATTTAAACTCAACCATAGATCAGGAACATCACAACAGGATTTAAAGTATTCACTCATGAACACCTCTGATGTTTGATCCTGATAGCAACTGATTTCCCTTAAAAATCTAATACTCTCACATTTTCTTGTGCTGTGAGCCTCACACTTGGATTTTGTCCTTAAGACCCGGATATAATTCATCTTTCGTCTATTATCCTCCTCATTGTGTCATTATAATCACAACTAATGTCATGATTGTTGAGCTCATCAGTTTTTTTCCCCCCATCTCCTTTTTATATATTTGGTCCTATTGTTAAGTAAATTAACTGAAGTGGATCATCAATGTTTCATTGTGATTCTCTGGCCTCATTTATGGCAAAAGAAATCTTCTTTAAAGATTTTGTACTGGAGTGAAATGTCTGAATGAATATGTTGACCTGAGGATGTTAACCCATAAAGATTCAAACAGCCACCAGTGATACAAAGCATCTACTGATTTAAACTGTCCACTTATCATATCAATACATGTAAACAATTGGTGGAAAATAGAATTACTTCACCAAGGATTTGCTGAGTTATGGTTTGGCCTGTGTTTATGGGTTTGTTAATTATTTAGCAAGATAACTCAAAAAGTTATGGACAAATGTGGCTGAAAATTTCAAGATATGTTGATACTGGCACAAGGAACACTTGGGGTGGGGGGGCATACATGTGTGTTTCATGTTTAATTTCATTTGGTCATTTGATTGGTTGGGGCAGACTGCTGTTCACAGAAGTGACAAATATATATATATATATATATATATATATATATATATATATATATATATATATATATATATATATATATATATTATTTAGCTAAATATGCAATTCCTATTTAATTGCGATTAATCGCATAGATGCAATAGTTAACACGCAATTAATCGCAGTTTAAGGACATTTTTGTGTCATTGAAATTCATTGTAATACTCTTATCAATGTAGAAAAATTAATTTGCTTGGTTGTCAAATTTTTTTTTTTTAAAAAAACAAACAAATACTTAGAGATGCCAACATCTGCCATTGTAAAAAAAATGGGGGGGGGGGTTATAATAATGAAAGCTCAAAAGCAGTCCCTGCTGATACAATTTTTTTTTTGTTCTGCCATCTTTAACATAAAGCTATACTGTGGTATAATATGTATTTGTAAAATTACAAAATGCTTGGGAACTCTTATCATGATTAATCGTGATTAAAAAAAAGCGATTAAAAAAATGTTAATCACAATCAACTCGATTAATCGTAACAGCTCTGTAGTGTTCATGTATATTCACATTAATACCTAAAATGAAAACAAATTCAGTGTAAAATACAACACTGACACGTTCAACAGAACATCTTTTTTTGTACATTTGAAAGTATAAATACAGAACTGACTACTAGATAACCTTTGCTTTTCCATCACTCACCAATTGTAAATGATTCTCAAACATACCCAAGTCGTTAAAATCTGTCATTAAATGTCTTCATATAAAATCCTGCATGTAGACAAACATATTTGCTGTATAATAGATTGAAAATATTGTGTTTTATTGCCAAACAAACCATCTTATCAGTGCCTGTTTGATCTCCTCCATGGGCTCTTTGATGATCTCCAACACTTTTTATTTGCTATGAGCTGTCTGTCAAAATTCAATTAATTTGTCAGAGGTTATTGTCCTGTCAATGCACCGCATTTTAATAAAGCTGAAGGCCTTGATAAGACCTCCCTTTAATTGTCAGTAAGCATGTGATAACGCCCACTTTATTTATTTATTCTCTTTTTCTGTCTCCAGTCATCAGGCTTTTGCTCAGATTGATCAGAGACTTTTGTTCTTTATCTAGAAGTTTCTCTAAGTGACTCTGTGCACTTGTTAACATTGTGCTCGATCTATTGTGTAAAAATACATTTTTACACTTCCAAAATCCACATCTTACAAGTTTTTCTTTTTCATTTCAACTTGTGAGATATAAAGAATTTATTTTTAGTCAATAGAAAATCTTATTTCAAGAAATCTTACCAAGATCATTTTCACTTTTTCCATTGGCAGATTGGTTTTTTTTTTGCTTGAATTAAGCAAAAATAATAATAACAATAATAATTATGATCATCACTGTTGCATGAGACTTAAGTCCCCCCAAACACACACACACACCCACACACACACACACACACACACACATAAAATTATAATTATGAGATAAAAAGTCAAAATTATGATACAGTAGTAAGCTATAATTTCAGATTTATTACTTATTTTCCATACTGTCACAATTGTCTTGTTTGAACAAGTAATGAGCCTATTCTGAAAATGTAATGAGTATAAAGTAAAGATTTTTATACAAAAATGTAGAGAGTAAAAGAAAAAAGTTGCCAGAAAAATAAATACTCAAGTACAGATACCTAAAAAAAATGTACTTACTTCTACTTAGTTACTTCCACCTCTGCTATTGATTAAGAATGGGATTTCAAGGCAGGTTAGTGAGTACATTTTTGGCGATATATAATATATTTTCACATGTGCTTCTCTGCCTCTGGGGGCCGTAGCACCCCCACTGCCTCCACCTCACTCCTGGTTGTCATGGAAGTTTGAGGCATTATGGACACAACTTGAATTAAAAGACAAAAGTCACTAAATTGGGGGTTAAAGTATTTTTACATCTGCGCAGATGTATTGAGAACAGCCCAAACTTCCAGAGCGTTACTCGCTGTTGCTGCTTAGTGTGAAAGTACGAGGGATTTTAAAGACGAGGTCATCACCATGAAAGGTCAACTGTCAGTGGCCACTTTTAACTTCTTAATTATGTATGCATTTTCCTTTTACAGTGAGAGTGTACAGAGCACAGCAGGTGGTATGTTAAAAAGAGAACCTGAACATGGAAAATGATGCAGTTTCTTTGTCATAGTCAGAATAGACTCGACCCCCCTCTGTGACCCTCTGGAGCAGGGATGTCAAACTCATCTTAACCACTTCCTCCCAACACCGGAAAAAAAAATCTAAATATATTTTTCTAATTTCTAGTCCCAATATCTCATCACATTTAAGTAAGACATAAACACCAAAGTATCCATAAAATTCTTTGAACATGAAAAAAATGTAATTTATCAGCGTTAATTCTCATTTTTTATTTTATATTCAACACATAATGATTTATTTAATATATTTTCCCAAAGATTTTCAAGTGTCCCCTGGGCTTCTTCTGAATACTTCTTCTACAACCCCTATGCTAGACCATGGCAGGTCCATCAATTTGTTTATCTCGCCCCAACATTGGTTGAGAGAGATCATTGTAATCACCTTGTGTGTGTGTGTGTGTGTGTGTGTGTGTGTGTATCCACAGAGACATATCATGCAATAACTCAATGAATACTTGAGATATCACCATGAAATTAAATGGACTCATACATATAGCTAATGCATCAGATACAATGATCCATTTAAGTAAAGGTCAAAGGTCAAGGTCATAATTAACTAAAAGGTCAAAATAACATTATCGGTTATAACTCAAGAACGGAGGGTCATAGAACTTTCAGATTGGTACCAAACGATGCAGAATGAAGATTAATTCATGAACGAAGATTCATGAAAATATGAAGTCTACATATTTATATTGTTAAACCTGTTTGAAATATAATATGTGGATGTATAAAATGTTAAATATACATGTTTAAAATATAAATGTTGTTGTGTAAATTGGTTTAGGGTTTCATATATGTTTTTTTTTTCAGCATTTATCTGACAATCAGACCTGCCATGTTTTTGTTTGTTTGTTTGTTTGTTTGTTTGTTTGTTTGTTTGTTTTACAGTGTATCTATAAGTACATTTGCTTTTGGTGGGGGTCCCTTTCATGCACATCTGTTGTCATCTGCTCATATATATATATATTTTAATTGACATGTATGAATTTAAAAAGATAAAAATGGCTGCTCCAATCCACTATACATGAGTGAAAGAAGAGTTTTTGTATAATTCATATAGTCTGAAGTGTACTTAAACGTCTGCGCACAAGTGTGTAGTGTTGGTCAGTGTTGTGTCGTGTCTCTGCTGTGAACTTCCTCTGGGCTTCGTACGAGGACAGAGGCATCCAACTCTGGGACCCGGCCTTCCCCGGTACGTGTCGTTCCTGTCAGGCTGATATTCTGAGCTGACACGTTTCTTTTCCATCAAAGCGGCACATCTGGCCCTCCTGGAGCTGTAGTCAAATGTCAGCCAGAGCCCCCACGGCCCTGTGTTGGCTCACACCACCACATATTGAAGCATTTCAGTGTCATCCTTGTGTCGCTGCCGACTGTGAGGCCTGCGGGTCGCCTTCTGATCCCTTTAAATAATTATTGTCTAATAACTGCAGTTTAAGAGGACACAAATATGGACTCATACGAAGCATGGGGTACTTCAGTAAAAGAGATAGAACGATAAAGAATAGAAAAACATAGAATAGAACAGAATAGAATAAAACAAAGACTAGAACAGTATTGAATAGAATAGAATAGAATAGAACAAGAATAGAACATAATAGAATAAAACAAAGACTAGAACAGTATTGAATAGAATACAACATAATAGAATAGAACAAGAATAGAACATAATAGAATAAAACAAAGACTAGAACAGTATTGAATAGAATACAACATAATAAAATAGAACAAGAATAGAACATAATAGAATAAAACAAAGACTAGAACAGTATTGAATAGAATAGAATAGAACAAGAATAAAACATAATAGAATAAAACATAATAGAATAAAACAAAAACTAGAACAGTATTGAATGGAATAGAACATAATAGAATAGAACAAGAATAGAACATAATAGTATAGAAAAATAAGGAATAGAATAGAATGATAAAGGATAGAATACAATAGAATAGAATAGAACAGGATAGAATAAACAGTATTGAATAGAATAAAACAATAAAGAATAGAATTCAATAGAACAGAATAGAATAGAATGATAAAGAAAACAATAAAATCGAACAGAATAGAATAAACAGTATTGAATAGAGCAATAAAGAATAGAACAGTATTGAATAGAATAGAACATAATAGTATAGAACAGTGTAGAATAGAATACAATAATCAAGAATCTTTATTTTGCATATCCACAGATAATCAAAATGAAAATTCTGTTTGACCAAACCCTCCCAGGCTGATCAGGTTATGCAGCCATGTACGGTGCTACCTTCAATATCAATCACCAATCAATAACATCGATTACTAATCAAAAAATAACAAAGAAATCCAAGTGTGTGCACATATAGCGAGCACATATGTACTTTACACAAGAACAGATCATGTTACTCAAGGCCATGAGGTGGATTTTTTTCATTGACACAGAATGGTCACACTGGCTATAGAGATAAAGACACAAACAGAGCATGAAAACACAGGAGGTGCTTGAAGACTGGAATGTTGTAAGGACACATGAGGATAACAAAGGAACCCATAGATAAAATAGTAAGGACATCTTCTCTACGTCAGGAGACAAACCCACAATGTTAACCCTTTGTAGGGTTTTGCAGGAGCACCCCATTACATTTAGATACACCACCCACAGCGCTCATTAACCCCATGTTTATATAATAAACATACAAGAAAATAATAAAGCGTAGAATTCGATAGAATAGAATAGACCTATATTGTCCTTGTTTCAGGGATGATGAAAGTCTGAGTTTAGAAGCAAATGATTAAAATGGAAAAAAAAATTGTACATAAAATATCCTATGAAAAATGTGCATATTAGCAATATACAAAACCTAGGGGTAGGAGTCTGTTTTGTTCTGCTTTATATTTATATGGCACTCACTGAAATACTCTGAAACTGTTCAACCGTAGCATGTTATAGGACATCGTCATCTACCTCCACATCATTTGTCGTGACAGAGGGGTAATAAATAATAATATGGAATATTATATATCTGTAAAATCAACAACATATGTACGTTCGTCACCATTTTTATGGAATGACTTTTTGTGTCATCTCACAATCATTGCATTTGTGAGTTAATCCTCAACAATATACACTTATTTTTTCAACATTTCGTAAAGTTTGGGGCATATATGCAATGGAAAAGCAAGTACTGAGGCATGGGACTGGCTCCATAGTTAATGTTTTCACTAGAGGGTTAAAAAGTTATGGAGGACTTTGAGAAATATCATCTTTGCAAACGCTCTGTTCCGTCCCAGTGATGCTGCTATTCTGAGAAGCCTTTATTTCATTGTGTTTTCTCATCTTCCTCAACACAACTCAGACTTTTTCCTCTTGTTGTTGTATCGGTAACTTGGTCTTTTACACGCAGGCGGACGCTGTGAGACTAGTAAAACGCCTCAGGATAAAAATACACAGCTGCCCCTGACGTTTTATTCACCTCTGTACCCTGTCTTTTGTTTCACCCACAGACGCCTGATTGAATAGATCTCAGACTGGCCTTGACAGGTTAAGTAGGGCACAAGATGCTGCTGTGTGCAGGTCCTGGCCTTCTGCTCACTCACATTAACACATACATCTGTTTGAAGACTTTTCCTTAAAGTCTGGCAAGTTATGTTGTCGGGGGCAGATTTTTTTTTTTCCCTTTTCCCAGGTGGATTCATTTTCTTAAACCAGACACTACAGACGACTTTGTGTTTGCTTTAAAAATAAAAAAAAACTTTGTGTGTTCCACTCGTTGGCCGATGTTTAATGGACTCTGGCATGTTTGCTTATTGAATGTCACATTTTGTGATTCAGGGTAAATAATGATATTATGAAAACCCACACAGGGCTGTGGTGTTTCCTCTGGGCTAATCATCTAATCATTTTATGTAGGAGGCTCTTGTTTTCTTCAGACATCTATTGAATAAAACCTGGAATGGGACACATTTTATAAGACACCAACAAAGTTACAGCATTTATGCTTAAAGCACTGTTTATATCATTTTAATGATTATTTTCTAGACTTTCTACGACCACAGGCACACTTGTTTATGAGCTGTATTAATTTTGTCTCATAACAAAACACTCCAAGAGTTGTATAATGAAGATTTTCATATCTGTTTTGTAGATTAATGTTAGTCATTTAGTTAAATATTGCAATGCACATTACAAAAGATGAACATTTACTGCTATTTATTTAAAAATATGTAACATTCCTGCCCATTTGTAGGACTGGAGTTTATGTTAGTCACCTTTTCATTCATTGTATCATATATTTTGACTGAATTTCAAGAGGCATTTTCCAGTAGTTACAGTAAGAATGTGTAAAACACTGTTTATTTTATTTTGACTATTATTTTCTAGACTTTCTATGACCAGAGGCACACATGTTTATGAGCTGCCTTCATTTTGTCTCATAACAAAACACTCAAAGGTTTTTATACTGAAGATTTTCACATTTTTTTTTTTTTTTTTAGATTTGTAAGTGAATATTATTTAGTTAACAAGTATTCAGAGAACGCCTAATCTCGCCCCTATTTTGTGCCAATCTCAAGTTTCTATGACAACCCGTTCTTGCCACATTTGTACCATGTAGTTTATTTAGACCACAGGGATTTTTAAAATGCATAATTCAATTCTTAAAAAAGCCAAATATCCTTCTGTTAAGCAACAATCAGTGTACTGTAACCATTTTTTAAAAAAAAAAAGTATACTGCAGACTAACTACATTCTTTCTCTTTCCACATACAGTACTTTCACTCTTGCTTGTTATATAATTACCCCCAAACCAACATGCTAATTAGAATCCAACTGAGAAAACTTGTCATCCATAAAGTCACTGGAAGCTCCAGAACAGAGTAAATATCAGCGAGCAAATTAAAATATATGATTTGTGAATCCCAAAACTAATCTAAAGGTCATTAGTGAATGTGGAAGCCATGGTGGTAATAATAACTAGCTCTATGTGATGCTCACCTGACACAAGGTTACTGACGGATAGGGTTATTAGTAGGGCATTAATGCAGGGACACTCCAAACACATCCTTAACTGGTCTGAGAGGAGTTTGCATAATCAGGGGGCGAAGTGGGTTTAGTTTGACTTGTCAGTGGGATAAAAAGGAGACAGGTGTTGGAAGTGTGTGTGTCTGTGTGTGCAGGGTTTGGGGGCAATATCTCCTAGTGGACGAGGTTTTATTTAAGAAGGGAGTAAATGCCAACGCAGCCCAAAAGGTGCCTAATTAAGGCGTTGTCTGGCTGTGAAGAGAGCGTAGTGGTCAAACCATTATATCTTCACCTTTAACTTCATCTCCTCCTTGGTGAAGAGGCAGGCCTGTAATCATTAACCAAATGTTATGGATGTTATGGGTCCTGCAGGAAGTCCTCCACTGTGTTCGTATGAGCATCAATCATGTATCATTAAAGTGGGGAATGTGACTGGAATACAGGAGGATTAGTTTTGGGTTAAACTGTCAGCCTCTGTCCTAACAAGACTTCTTTTTTTTTTTTTTTTTTAATTGTTATTTCGAGTATTTTGAATATATAAACTGTGGTCTGCCTGTCAGGTAATCAGTGATCCAGGAGATCAACCCATCACCTGCAGCTTCTGCCCCAATAGCAGAAGCTGGGTGGTGTTAAAAAGCACTGGAGAGATTAAAGAATGTAGGTAGATGATAGCGTCTTCACTCCTAAGTGGGGCTGGTACGTAAACAGAGGGTCCAGCATCGTGTTCACCTGAGGCTTCAGCTGTGATAAGACCAGTCACTCCAGATCCTTCATTACATGACAGGCAGGACATATTTAGACTCAGTGTTCAGAAGTGCACATTTCTTTTTCTTTTCTTTTTTTTTTGTTTTTACTTGATTTATTTGAACATTTAAAAAAATGTTTTTAAAGAAAACCTACAATAATAATAAAAAAAAACACACAACACAAGCATGTTCAAAAGTAAAGGGTGGAAGTTATCAATTTTCAGAACAAAAAAAAAACCAACAAAAAAAACTTCTTCCAAAAGAAAAAGAACACAATATGATGAAAAATAAAATTAATAATTGACATTGTGCTCACAATAACTAGAATGAAGCATTGTTGGGTTTTTATTAACATCAAATTGGGAGGAAGTGGCTTGCAGTTGGTTCTCTCTTTTTTTATTTATATATTTTTAATAGCATCCAGATTTAAAGTTTATAACCATCACATACAGTGTTTGACACTTTGGTATTTAATTAGAAGAAGATTAGATTTAATTAGAGCAAACTTCACTTGATTAACTCAAGAACAGAGGGTCACAGAACCTTCAGATTGGTACGAAACCATGTGAAATGAAGATTTCTATAATTCTCATAATTGGTGTTATCACCTACGATCAACAGTTTTTAAGATCTCTGGATCTGACATGCTGCAAAATTAACTTTTTGTAACACTGTTTGTGTGTCTCAAGCATAGATATTTCACAATATAACTTAATCAATACTGGATATATTATCATAATATTACATGCACTGACACATGTAACAAAATTATCAATATTGCAAAAGGTCAAAGGTCAAGAACAAGTTGTCATAGAAACTTGAGATTGGCACAAAGTAGGCATTCTTTGAATATATATATCCTGTAGTGGACATTGTGGCTTAAGGTAAAAAGTGCATGAACAGACTATGACGCAGGGACAATGACATCATCTGATTGAATTCATGATTCTTGTTCTGCATTTTTTTTTTTTTTTCCATTCAATCACAACCAGCAACATCATCACTAAATATTGCTGACAGAACTTTCATTCAACTGTAGCCATTACTTTATTTGTTTGCAACTTTTCAGATACATGTTAGTAATATTTAGTTGACAGGGGTGTATCTATGATATTGTTTCTCCCTTTGAGAGTCTGTGCAGTGTGGATTAAAAATGGTTTTATCATGTTTCTGTCTGTTTCTGCCCTTCGTTGTCTCTCTCTCTGTTGGCTGCTGCACTCAGATTCTAAATAACTCCCTGCTCTCTGAAACTCAGAGCCCTGGAGAGCCGATGCTGAAGTGATGGCGTGTCATCGCTGTCCCATATCAGTGACTCAGTGAGGCCTGTGTGCCCCTGCCTGTCAGCGTCTTGTCTTTCCCTCTTGCTTGGACCACTTGGCAGCGTGACGTCTCACCACCTCAGCGCTGTTAACACCGGTGTCAAAATGTCCTACCTTAGCAGAAGGAAAGTTTCACAAAATGAAACGCGTCACCGTATTTATTCGGTCTGGAGCATTACTTCAACTCAAACCCAACTTTATCATATCGTTAGCCTCGTAGCATAGTTGGCTAAGTCATACACTATATAGACCAAAGCATGGATGGATGGACAGATATTGTGTTGTAGACACTTCCATTGTGTTATGACTTTCATGTGTCTGCTTTTGTTAGTGTCTTTTATTGGTGCTAATGGAATGATGGCTGCCTCCTCTTTTTTTTATCATCTCCTGTTACACTTCTATTGATAACGCAGCAAGCTTATTCTTTCCATTCGCACCGGGAATCACTTTCTTTGGGCTCATGATGAATAAAGAATACGTACTGTAATAAAGTTTCAATGAGCACACTGGGAAAAACTCACCAAACAGTAAGTCTGTCATTTATGCTTGTTAGAACTCTGTGATGAATGAGGGTCAAAGGCTCACCAAAAGCATCATAGCCAATGGGATGCTACGTACAGTACATACAGTGCGTATTTACATCTCCAGAGTTTCGGTTTCATTTCGTAAATTGAATTTTCTTTCATATTCAATGTCTCTTGTTACTTGGATTATCCATTAGCTGGGTCTTTTGTAAGTTGAGGTACCACTGTGTGTGTGTGTGTATATATATATATATATATATATATATATATATATATATATATATATATATATATATATATATATATATATATATATATATATATATATATATATATATGTTCATCTGTGGACTGAGGCAGGAGGTGGAGTGATGTAATAGTGCAACCTGAAGACACAGAGAGGGAGAGAAAAACATACACCAAATACACCTACAGGGCCGTAACACACACCACACACACACACACACACACACACACACACACAACACTCACACACACTCATACACCAATAAGTGCCATGCGAGGACACTTTGTTATGTGGACATTCAGAACCAGGATGTCACTGGATGCGTTATTTATTTATTTGTTTATGTATTTATTTGGTATTTATTATCAGCAATTTATTATTTATAGTCAGAGCACGAAACATATATTTTTTAAATTTAGAGGTAGAACAGTTAAAAATCATAACCAGATTTTTTAAAAAAACAACTAATTCATGGCTGAGATAAATCCTTTAAAAACATCTTTGAGGCATTTTGGAAGCAACGATAACAATTTAAACCAATCTGCAATGATATTTATCACAATATAAAACTATATTATAACATTTGTCATCATTGTTTTGTTTCCCAGACCCTAATAAGAACCAAAACACCTGAATTCAACATGTTCTAACATTTTTGTCCATATAGTGTATGATTATGGGACTAAATACTAAAAACACTCAAACATTATGTAAGGCATCCTGTCACCGATGGACTTAAGAGATTTAGACAGAGTTTTTTTTCTCTATGCCAGAGGGTAAAGTAATTACAGATGTCTGAAAAATAGATTTCCCTGCTGGAAACACTGTGTTGTCATTAAATGTCATTAAAGGAGATGTAGTTAATGCCAGATTTGTGAGCATTCTCGAGCAAAAGGGAATAATAAGGGAAGTGATATAGAGTCTATGGATAAAGAAAAGCTTTATGGACCATGACAGGTGCTTAGAGGCATTCAGTCCCCAGTACTGAGAATAATATTAGAAATTATAATTTGTGGGTTAATAAAAACTGCAAGTTTGTGTGTGGGTGACTGCATTTATTTTGCTATTGATTTACAGAGATAGAAGGATTAACATTCATAAGTCTGGCTCGAGGCTTTTTGAACATATAAGCTGTAAAATAAGGATCTTTTTGCATGAGTGGTGAGACTTTCATGTCTATCTGTGTGTCCACTTATGTAAGATTCATTTACACCCTGAAATAGAAAGGACAGTATCTGCATTTGCATGAAAAAATATGTTCATGTATATAATAATAATAATAATAATAATAATAATAATAATAATAATAATAATAATAATAATAATAATAATAATAATAATAATATGATGTATATTTTATATCATCTTATTCTATGTCATGTATGTATAAAATAAACAAAAAAATTAAAAAGAAAATAAACAGAAAAACCTTTACCTACCTATATTCTATTTTATTTTTACTTTTATTTAACCAGGAAGTCCCATTGAGATCAGACATCTTTCTGGTCAAGGTACCATAGTAGCACCAAGAAAAACAATGTCATTCCTCATTCACTGAATCCTCCACTGATGTGTGTGTGTCTGCAGAGACATATCATGCTATAACTCAATTAATATTTGAGATATCACCATGAAATTACATGAGCATATACATATAGCTAATGCGCATGAGATGCAATGATCTATTTAAGTAAAGGTCAAAGGTCAAGGTCACAATTAACTAATAGTTCAAAATCACATTATGGGTTATAACTCAAGAACGGAGGGTCTCAGAACCTTCAGATTGCTACCAAACAATGCGGAATAAAGATTTCTATATTTCTCAAAATTGGTGTTCTCACCTATGACCAACAGTTTTTGAGATCTCTGGAGGTCAAGAGGTGACATGTCGCAAAATTAACTTCTGTAACACTGATTGTGTGTGTCAAGCATAGGCATATCATGATTCAATACTGAATATATTATCATAATATTACACGCACTGATGCATATATACATATAATGAAATCACCAATATTGCAAAAGGTCAAAGGTCAAGGTGGCATTCAGCAGTAAGGTCAAAATCCCATTATTGACTCTGATTCAAGAACAGGTTGTCATAGAAACTTGAGATTGGCACAAAATAGGGGTAAGATTAGGCATTCTCTGAATACTTGTTTGAAGATTATTCCATGACCATGGTGCATGATGGGAAAATGCAGGGTTTTTTTTTTATATATTTAATGCATAGTGTTTATGCTCTTATGAATACTGTATTTGTGATCAATGTTACTCATTTTACTCAGTTCTTCATGTTTTACTCATATGACCTGGATGTCATTTGTCATAAAAAATGAAGAAATAAAGAAATAAAAATGAAGACGGGTAGATGTTTTACACTTTCGACCTGGATGCTATTTGTCATAAAAAAATGTATTAAAATAAAATGACCTTGCTGATACGTTGTTTGTTTCTGTGTTTTTTGCAGCTTTTCGATGGTTGTTATATTTAATACAGTCAAAGTCACAGCAGACATTTAGATTGAACGTAGCTTGACTTGTCGTGATCAATTAAACCCCTTTAACAAATTAACATTTAGAAAAGATTTATGCATGATCCCCTCAGTCTGCCCTGCAGGCTGTCTTTATCTGACCTGAACTTCATTAGGGATGGCTCCGTTTCTATCACAACCACTCAGCATTAAAGGTGAAACTCATTAATCTATACCAGGAACCTTCTCACCTTTATGTTGGAAGGTCTTTGACAAAAAAAAAACAACAACACATACATCATAAACTTTTTAGCAGCACCAGAAGTTGAGGTTTTAAAGGTTCAATGTGTTATATTTAGTGCCATCTAATGGTGAAGATGAACGTTGCAAACAACTGAAAACCCCCTTGTATCTCACCTATAGTGGAAATGCACATGACATCACGCCATCCCATGGTTCAGTTGCGCCGCCACATTGGACAGCAAGAAAACACAGCGCTCTGTCATTATTATTACAGTAATATGGCTTCCAGTTGTCTGATACTCATAAGGATCACTATGGATCAAAGATTGATCAGATAGGATGATTCAACCCGTATACGCTACCAAAAGCCACGTTAAAGCAGGTTTTGTCAACGACTAGTGATGTGTGTCAACACTTCCTATAACTATTTGATCAACAGAACATCTGCATACACAGCCAAGGCAATGAAGAATTATAAAAGCCTAGATGGATTGTGACGGTCCTGCCTGTTAGAGTGGTGGTTGGTTGCCACTGATGCTGCCTTTTTTCTCTCCTTCCAATTGGAGCAGAGATTGTAGATTGCAGGCACCTGGACCTGGTGCTCCTACCGGACTATAAATTCCAACATCTTCAGACCCTGAACGCTCTCTTCTTCTCTCGTCTCCGCCGGCGCTGCAGAACCTTTGGGCTGTGTTTGTATTTTGATTTCACAACACAACATTGCACATCCCATCTCACACACTGATGTCACTGACTAACACATCCCATCTTTCACTATTTTGTTGTTCACCTTAGTTAAAAATAAATATAATTTAAGTAAATGTGCCGTGTCTTCTCTGTTTTTGTCATGGCCCAGAGCCAGGTTGTGAGAGGATATAGATAGATAAAATAATTACACGGCAAAATGCCATGTTCAGTTCTCCGTTCATCATAATAAGTAAGGTAAACAACAACAGTTACATGTAGGTCTATTCAGGCATGTATTGTACTGTGTAGTAGGGCAGGTGTAGCTATGTCATATAAAATGTCATGTAAAATTCATGAAAGGGAACTTTCTCCCACACTTAATCGAACAAACGGGCCTCCCGGTCAATTTCAAATTCAAGCTAGCGTATTTGGCACATCTTCATAGTGACACAAAAACCACAAATTCAGGAAGCCATCTACCAGTGTCTACTGGCATAAATAAATCAACAAGGAGTGTGGACACATGCAGAACGCAGGTGGACTTATCAAAGCAAAGTTGTGTGCTATTATTCAGTTTCAACAAATAAAACAAAAGAAGGAAAAATAATATGATCACATGATAATACACTAATTATAATGTAAATAAGAATGGTGTAATAAAAACATTGAGCATGTAATGTATTATTATTATTATTATTATTATTATTATTATTATTATTATTATTATTATTATTATTATTATTATTATTATTATTATTATTATTATTATTATTATTATTATACATTATCCTTCGTGATAATGCGATAACTTGAAAGATATTTGGTTTAGAAATTGCAAGTTTTCCATATCAATGACTATCATGGAGAGGAAGTACTGATTGGATTTTGGATGATTTACCATTTCAAAAGTTTAAAATCACTCAACACTCTTGCTCATATCTCTGGAACCATTTGACTGATTGAGTTCAAATCAAGTGGAAATGAAAGGTCATGACCTGGGGATGCCTGAGTTCATGACATCATAGGTTAAAGGTTAAGATTTGGGGGTGTTCAGAGATGTGTTCCTAGCTGTCCCTTCCAACAACGTAACCTTAGTTGTTTTTTGGCGACTGATAGACCAATATATAAGGTATTATATTAGAACATATTTTGTTTTAAAAGTAATGAAACACCTACTGAATTAAACTAAGCTGTTATTCCCACTTTCCATCTTGGAACAAATGCACTAGATATTAAAATCAGGGACTGTACAGTGTTCATTGTTATTCAACTTACATTATACAATAGATGTGACTAAATTCACTGTGGAAGGTTCATCATCCCTTGGCGTTGGAAATGGCAGCAGTTACATGTCTTTCATATCTTTTTGAAGATCTAAGCAGCTTGTCTTTGCCTCTTCTCTTGGGTGGTGTTTTTTTAATTGATGATAAAATCAAGTGATATTTCACCCGTCTGGAACATTTTAATTTGGTAAAATGTAACCTGTACTTGATACTCCTGTGACGAAAAGCTACAAGAAGCTGACAGTAATGATATAAAAGAGCAAAGATTTAAGCAAATGATCTGATCTATGACAATGTCTGATGCAGGACTTTATAGAGCTATTATTCAATCATATGTTAGATGTTAAAATGAATTTTACACATTCAATTTCAGCTGGATCCAACGTTAAATTTGTAACCTATATCATTGGATCCAGTACCTTTATGTCAAATTTTAAGGTACATTTTAAGGGAAAACTGACATAACAGGGATAGTAGAAAATATATATAAAAAACAAACAAAAAAAACTTTGGTGACACTTTATATTACATATCACTAATAAGGTGGTTTATTTATTGTTTTTGTCTACTTACTTGGAAAAACAAGGAGGTAAGTACACCTGACCCCAACCAGCATGTCCATGTGGGCCCCATGGTATTTCATTGTGTTTAGTTATTTACATGGATTCATAGCATTATTGGATCAATAGGTAATGAGTTCAGATCAGTAGATACTTTTGTTCGTTGGTGGATGTTTGGGTCTTTATGAGTTAATGCTAAAGTGTTTCTATTATTACTCTGCTGAGAAATGGTAGTATGTATGTATGTCTGTCTGTCTAACTATTAGCAAGATAACTCAAAATGTTATTAATTTGGCTGGAATTTTCAGAAAATGTTGATACTGGCACAACAAATAAATGATTATATTTTGGTGGTGATCAGTAGAGGTATGGAGGGAGGGGGTGGGGGGGTTACACGTGTGTGTTTTATTTGGTTGAATGAGACCGCTGATCAAAGAAGTAAAAGAGGGGTGGGGGCTGATCTGCCTTGGTGGAGTCTCTACTCTCTCAATGCTTTTCTAGTTGAATATATTTTACTGAAATGAAGTAGATATAATATCCAGGCGTTTTTGCAGAGGTAAGGTGAAATCACAAATACTGAAAAAAAATAAACTTACACAAGGAAAAAAATATATTGAAATAAAAAAAAATATCTACATTGTTCAGATCAGATATTAAACAGGAAAATTCAACCATTAAGACTGAATATTTTGACTTTCATCCAACAAAGAAAGAAATAAAGCAACCTTGGCTGTATTGATTGAGTTCTCAAAGTGAATAGAAAGGATTTAATCTTAAAAATATGTGTAAAAATGTATTTAAAAAGAAAAAAAGAAACACTGGATCTAAGACATCTTTACCTCAAAAGTTTGTTTCTTTTTGACAAAATAGATTTTCATTGGGTTTTAAATTCTTTTTGAACAAATAAAGCCACACGTTCTCCCTCTGTCTCCTCCAGACATCTGAGTGAGAGAATACTAACCCAGAGAGTCTGAGTCAATACTTAACAAAGGCTTCTTTCCATGAAGCTGCGATCCATACGGCTGTATGAGCAGCCTGGTTAAACAGCCGCCCTACTGCTGATTCTGTTTACAAAGACATTTATTGAATTTAAGCTATTTTTATTAGTCTGCAATTTATTCTCTCAGCTTTTCAAACAAAGGCTGAAAGTGATACAGCAAGAACGTCGGGAATGAATGAAGCCTTTAAAAGATTGTCATGCATTTAGTTTTGCATTTACAAAAATTATAGTATTACATTTTATAAAGACTAAAAATTACATGTCTCTCTAATAAAGCATAAATGTCATTTATTTTCCCCCTGCTTCCCGGTGCCCACGTATCTCTTAAAGGTCATGAGGAGAAAAAATAGAGGTTGTTGTTTCTCCACTGCAGAGGTGGGAGTTTAGGCAGGCGTGGACACACCACAGGGACCGTGATGGATGGAGACCCCTCTGAATGACTGGGTAGCTGGCTCTTACCGGCAGCAATCTGCCAGTGCCGCAACCTCATCAACACAAACCTACATCCTCCACTCACTGACTTAGTCGGTTTCACACATTTACACTGGCTCACTGACAGTCACACTTTAAAAGATATATCCAAAAACTGCAAAGAAAGGGTTGGGTTTGTCCTCAGTGTCCACGGATGCATTCACAGGAATGGGAATGTGTGTGAGTGAGAACCTAATGAGGACCTGAAAGTGAATGCAGGTGTGAATGTGAATTTGAAGGTCAATTTGAATGAGTGAATGTGAATATTAATATGAATTTGAATCTCAATGTGAAATTTAAGATGAATTTGAATGTTAATGTGAATTTGAATCTCAATGTGTGAATTTTAAGAGGAATTTTAATTTGTGTGTGGATATCAATTTAAATTGATATCCATTGATATCCAATTCAGGTTATTGGGGAAGTGAAGAAGGGGTAGGATTAAATAAGCTTATGCTTCATCCTACTCCTTTTTGGACATGTCATTGTGTATTATTATTATTATTATTATTATTATTATTATTATTATTATTATTATTATTATTATTATTATTATTATTATTATTATTATTATTATTATTATTATTATTATTATTATTATTATTATTATTATTATTATTATTATTGTTGTTGTTGTATTGATTATTGTTGTATTGATTATTGTTGCACTCTGCACATTTGAAACCAACTATAAATTTGAATGTGAATCTGGATGTCAATGTAAATTTCAATATGAATTTTAATTATTACTTCTGCCAAGGAGGTTATGTTGTCGCGGGAGTTTGTCTGTCTGTCTGTCAACAACATTATTCAAAAAGTTATGGATAGATATTGATACAATTTTCAAGATGTGTTGTGAGTTTCATGAGGAACAAATGATTAAATGTTGGTGGTGATCCGGAAGAGATCCTGGATCACTTTGAAATGTATTCTCCATTTACCACAATGTAAACATTTCAAAGTGATCCAGAATCACCACTGAAATGTAATCTTTTGTTCCTTGTGACACCCCCAACACATTTTTTTTAATCAAAATCAATTTTTATCAAAATTCATCCATAACTTTTTGTGTAATGTTGCTGACAAACAGACAGACAAACAGACAGACAGACAGACAGACAGACAGACAAACAAACAAACTCCAGTGAAAACATAACCTCTTGGCATAACCACCAACCCTCCCGTTCATAACTTGTTGAGTTATCTTGCTAACTAACAGACAGATAAACAAACTCCAGCAAAAACATAACCCCCTTGTGGACCTCTCTTCATTAGAAGGGGGAAGGTCTGCCTTGGTGGAGGTTTGTACTTTTGTAGTTTCAATATGAATGTAAATTTAACTGTGAATGCTTTAAATGTTTGGACTACTTTTGCTTTCCTCTGCATTTCATCCCGTGTTTGACTTGTTGCTGCCTCCCTACATGGCGTCAGTCTAACAGATGGTCTTTGACATTTGGATTAAAGTTGGAGCTCAACCAGTAGATGAAGGTGGATACATGCAGTGTACTCTTTCATGTCACGGTCAGACACTTTTGAAGTTAGAGCACCATATCATAAAGATGATGAAATGCATATTCTGTTGAATTGCAACTACATCACCAAATTCAGTGTAAATCATATCTTGTTCCTCGCTTTTGCCCATTTACGCACCGACATACAGTAATTAGACTTTGACATCTTCTCTGGCTCTTTCAGAATAAACTTTGTTTTGAGTGAAGTTTGACAGCACAGTGTGA
The DNA here is from genome assembly GCA_020466265.1 of Siphamia tubifer. Taxonomy (NCBI): domain Eukaryota; kingdom Metazoa; phylum Chordata; class Actinopteri; order Kurtiformes; family Apogonidae; genus Siphamia; species Siphamia tubifer. Next base: position 26,918,698 of record CM035802.1, on the reverse strand, counting down.
GTTTGCACTGACTGGTGTGCCAGTGAGTCAGACAGTTTTCCGAGGGTAAATGGTCAGTGCAGCCTCATATCAACTGAAACTGCAGCTCAGCCTGGATCCCATTTTATTTCTGGGTCATCACTCTGTCTCATGATTTAAAAAAAACATATCCCAGAAATACCACCATAGGTAGAATGCTCTTATAAAGTGTCAATTTGACAGAAAGAATGTCATATTACCAGAGTCATTCTGAGGTCTGTTGTGTAAACCACTGACCTTTTTGTGTAATGATGAAGGGGCTGGTATTCTCCAGATGTACCTAATGATGCCCTTCTATTGTCCAACAAAACAATGATTCACAACCTGAGTAGGCACTTCGCTGCTGCAGACAATCTGGCCCATACAACTTTAAACCACTGTTTCTGTTTTCTGTCTGCTTTTGTTTTTCAATTTAGTGCAATTAATGATATTATGAGAAGGGAGTGTGACTGCATTTCCTGTGTAGCATCACGGCTGGAGTCTGGTAAATAGAATAAATCTAATGAAGTAAAGGAAAGTATGAAAATAACAGATGGTAGTTAAGCACACAATCTACTAATATACCCTCTGGAAATGCCAAGAAAATGCTTTTTAACTTTTTTTTTGGGGGGGACAAATCTTTACAAAAACACGTGATGACACTTCATATTTGTGGTTCATCCTCACCGCTGTACAACACAAGAGTGTAACCCTGTCCTGTTTGTGTCTCATCTGTATTGTTTATAGTTGTAAATACAGTGGCAGTGTAAATACAGTGGCACCCTACGAAATTAATTCGTCCTAGAAGTGTTTTCGTACCATGAAATAGAGTCATATTTTACATGTAAAAGGCCTAATTCGTTCCAAGGCCCTCAATCCTACCCCTCAAATCATTTAAAAATGTAAAAAAAAAAAAAAAAAAAAAAAAAGACCGAATATATGTTAAAAGAAAATATAGATTTAGATTTTAGCCCATCCAGTCTAAAGGTGGTATCCGGGACAGAAGAGTTGAGTGAAAATGAGGATCCAGCACTCTGGTGGATCATGTTTGGTGTTTAAATCCAGCTTCAGGTAGTCCAGTTTGTTTTCTAGTGAGCGTACGTTGGCGAGCAGGGCTGATGGAAGGTTAGCTCTTATCTGACTGTAGCTGTAAATCCACCGCAACAGCCATGTTTCTGCATCACTTCTTGTGTGTGTGTGTGCGTGCGTGGTTACTCCGCTGAACTTTTGATACTAAAAGCACTGGTCTAGGTGGAGAAATTACCATTAAAGTGTTTGTGTTACCAGGAGACACAGCAGCCACAGCCAAACAGGGCGCCGCCATCGCCCTGTTTACTGTAATTTTATAATATGTACTGTCATAAAGTTTAAATGAGCACAGCCAGAAAAACTCAGGAAACAACAGTAACTCTGTTATGAATGAAGGTCAGAGGGTAACGAAAAGCATCATAGGTAGCTCCCTCATAGGTAGCATCCAATGGGATGCTACCTACTGTACGTACATTATGTATTTACATACAGTACATAGTTACATATAGTAATGTACATACAGTACTGTATTTATGTCTCAGAGGTTTCAGTTTCCTTTCATAAATAGAATGTTCTTTCGTATTCAGAGACAAAAAATTGAGGTAAAGGTTTTCCATTATTTGGATTATTCGTTAGCTGGGTCTTTTGTAAGCAGAGGTACCACTGTATGTATAAACTCTGTATAGTTTTTAATTACTAGTATTATGACCCTGCCCCCCCTATCTTATCATATCTTTTCCTATCTGATGTTATCTAATCCTAGCATAATATAATATAATATAATATAATATAATATAATATAATATAATATAATATAATATAATATAATATAATATAATATAATATAATATAATATAATATAATATAATATAAAGTGACACCAAAGTGATGCAAAAAGTTGGCTCTCCACAATTATGATGTGTCTCCAACATAAAGAAAAAGACACAAGTACTTCCTTCATTTGTAATGTGCTTGTATATGGTACAAGAACAAACCGTACAGTAAAGAGGCAAGCAGTGTTGGGACAGACAAGGAGAAACATGAACAGAGAGCTGTCACGAATGTTTGAGTTTAACAAAGCCAGAAGTAAATCTGTAAATCTGGCACACAGTGATTTCCTGCCTGCTGCCATGCACCTGTCAGCCATTTTGACACCTAAGTTGTTAATACCCTTCAATTTATCTCCTTCAGTGACTATTTTGGATTGGCTGCTCATGTTCTGATGTTCAAATAGTTCTTTTTTCTCCCTCCCTGACACCTTTTTTTTTTTCATTGACTCACTGACACATGCTGCTCGCTGACAGACGGACTTTACATGAGAGACATGAGGAATCCTGTGAATGAATATGGATGGAGCCGTCCATCTGTCCATCTGTCCATCTGCCATTAGGCTTCGCTGACACTGAACGCTGACAGGGCTCGGCGAGACGCTGAAAAACAATCTGAAAATGAGCTTGATCTGAATAAGGCTGTTATATTATCCAAAAGAAATGGACTCAACATTCAATCACATTAATGCTGCTCGTAATGAAGCGAAGAGACAAAATGTGACATTTGACATATTAGCTCTGAGTTTCGTGGAGAAAACGGAGGAGTAGGGGCGACTGTTTTTCCAAGTTTGTATTAACCGTTTAATCCAGGGGTGTTAAACTCATTTTAGTTCAGGGGCCCTCACACCCTCTCTCCACTGTTAAAAAGAAATGCACACAGGTGGCAACACAGCAGTCTGTGCACATGTAGCACAGCAGCGCAGACAGCGACAAGGTGGTTACAGTTCCAGATTGTTCCATATGCCACAGGTGTTAAATACATTTACATGTAAAGGCTGGAACACGAGTGATTTAATGAAGCACTTGGTGACACACAGTGTTTACTAAAGCCTTTATGAAGAGCTAAGTAGCCTAACACTGTACAAACAGCGCTAGCCTAGCACTGAGCTAATAGCACTAGCTTAGCACTGTGCTAATAGCACACTTGGAAATGACAGACCGAAGAGATAAATCTTCAGACCAGATACTGGACCATGATCATGTATGTGAATTTATAAACTGGTGGCATGAGATGTGGTGCTAGCCTATTAATAATAATAATAATAATAATAATAATAATAATAATAATAATAATAATAATAATAATAATAGCTTAATGGGGGGGCAACCAATTATAATAGTCTTTCTATATGCTCCTTTCAACTCATTTCATCTACTTTCACAACACATTATTAGCAAACAATCTCACTAGTTTTAGTTTGTAAATGTAAATATTTACTTACTGTTATTTTTTGCACAATAACAAAGACAAAAAATGTAACTTGTCATAATTCAAACTGAGAAGAAAATAGCCATTCATTATTTTCTGCTAGTATCATTATTTGACTGTAGATCATATTAATCTGTATGTGGAACTAGAACTAAAATGAGTTCTAAAGCCTTGACTGAAATTTTTGCACTTCATAAATTAATCCCACTGGCCATATTGTAACCTTTGCTGGGCCACATTTGGCCCCCAGGCCGCATGTTTGAGACCCCCAATTTAAAATATGTATACAGGTTGCATTTATAATTTCCAGAAGCTATCCATAGGTTATAAATGGGGGACAAAGACATTAAGCAAAGAGTTTAAAAACAGCATATCCCAGCATGCACAGCGCAGAGGGAATTATAGTGCTCTCTACAGCAGATTGCAACTTTGAAGGAAAAATAAACTAACAGTCAGACTCAGACCTGTTTGGAGTCTTGATCTCATTTGACAGAAGCATGAAGCCAAACCCACACACATATGGTAATTCACATCAAACATGAAAAGTCTTCAGTGGAATTGAATACATACTTAAAATAAGGCTTATCATTTGTGTGTTTTCTGCACCGTTCCATTGTTCCTCATCTTGTCTACTTGGTAGTGTGGTGTGTAGTAAATGGTTGGTCTGTAGCCTTATTAGCTTCTGACTGTCAGAGGAGTACAGCTGAGACTCCTATTTGTTACAAACACAGTTGATCTGGATCAAATCATACCGTCTGTGGCTGATTTCACTCAATTAACACTGCACAGATTTTGTAGGAATGCTCAGCTTGAATAACATGATCTTATGCACTGAAATATGTGTGACTGTTACATTTACAGTAAATGAATAAATTTTTAGATGTGTCATAAGACGTAGTGTATATTTCCTCTTGGTTAAAAGCCTTTGGGAAATTGCACCGTGCAAAGGAATATCGCACATCATTTTCACATTCATATACAAGTCGACACACTTTAATTAAATGTGCACATGAGATACTGAAATGTGTACACAAATTATTAAACATGGGCACGAGTTACTAAAAATGCACACAATTGATTAAGTCATGAGGATGAAGTAATAAAACGTGTACACGAATAATTAACTCATGAACATGTGATAAAACATGTGCACAAATTATTAAATAAACACATGAAATAACAAAACATGTACATGAATTATTAAATCGTGAGCATGAGATAATAAAACATGTGCACAAATTATTAAACATGTGCCCAAAATACTTAAACATGCACATAAATTATTAAATTGTGAGTTAGAGATAATAAAACATGCACATTAATTATTCAATCATGAGCATGAGATAATAAAATGTGTATAAGAATAATTAAATCATTAGCATGTGATAATAAAATGCCTGTACAAATTATTAAACTACACACATGAGATAACAAAATGTGTACATCAATTATTAAATCGTGCTCATGAGATAATAAAACATGTGCACAAATTACTAAATGTGTGCACAAAATACTTAAACATGCACACAAATTATTAAATCGTGAGCTAGGGATAGTAAACGTGTACACAAGTAATTCAATTATGAGTATGTGATACTGCAAGCAGTCTCAAAGTCCTTTGCCGTCCCTCGCGACCCGCCTCCCCACGCGACATCCGAGTCAAATTTGAGCAAAATCGGTGTTCATATGCACGATCTACAGCCATTTTAGAAAAGGCAATTTTGTAGTGGGCGCTATAGAGCAAAATCACAATTTCTATTGAGAAACCGGTGTCGGACCGAAAGATAGACGTCTGAGTCAAATTTCAGCCAAATCCGTGTTCGTACGTCTGATCTACTGCCATTTTACTAACAGTGTATTTGGCGAATCTGTAGGGGGCACTATAGTGCAAAATAACCATTTCTATTAACAAGCCGGTGTTGACCGAAGAGACAGACATCGTAGTAAACTTAAGAACAATATGTCCTATCATACTCGGGCCACGGCCAATGGCCTCCCTCTCTCACGCTGAGACCCCCCTGAATCATGGGTCCCTACTCTGAGGAAGCCATTATGCGCTGTGGGCGGGCCAAAGGGGCTTTGGCTCAACGGCCAAGGAGGAGATAGATAGAAGCCACTGCTATGACGCTGTGGGTGGAGCCACAGAGGCCCAGAGCCACTGGGGCCCCATCTGTCACCATGCGCCCGTGAGGAGCCGGCCTTCCATTGGATGCAGTAAGATGGAGCCGGACCTCCGATTAGATTAGGTACACGGACGATCCGCGTTCAGGTACGGCCTGCGCCACAGACACCGGTGAATCAGGTTTGACATTTTGAAGGGTTTTAATCTACTGTTTGTTTGGTGGCCTTCAAAAAACCTTTACCCATGTGGGACCTGAAACCACATTCTCCTGTTACCTACTAGTTCACACATACGAACCCCGACTTGGCTGAAATTTGACTCCGATGTCTGTCTACCAGGTCTACACCTGTTTGTCAGATGAAATTAAATGTTATTTCGCACTATAGCGAAATTTTCATTTGTTTGATGTCAACTGTTATAGCATTTTTTTAAATAAAGAAGCATTTGGCGCGCATTGCACAAAGACACTGGGATAGTTCCTTACCAGAGTTGTCTTCATTAATAACAACAGAGGTGGTCATAGCTTGGACACTGCAGCAGCTGCTGGGTTGACATTCATCAGTCTAAAGCGCGGGGTGAGGGAAATCTGGGCTGCTTTGCTGAGGCTGCTGCCCCCGCGACCCGGACCCGGATGAAGTGGGAGATGATGAGCCCGAGTACAGTCCAAAGCGTGTCAAAAACACCACACTCGTTTAAAATTATTACATGTTGTTTGCGCAAATGTTTCTACATGTTCCCTCCAGACGCTGTTATCTCCACTTTTCAATGACTGTTGCCATCTGTTTTGGTAAAATGAAGCTACACTTTGGAGAGTTTAAACCTGGTGGGCACCATTGTTGTTAACGATTGTAATGCATGTGCGAAACCAGCGTAATGTATGTCACATAATTAGGCCGGTTGTCCATTATTGCGGCGCGACACATTGACTCGCCAGAAAGGTTCCCCTTGTGTTGCTGTATTGCTATAACAAGCGGCTGTGTGTATGGGTGTGTACCAACATGTAGACGTTCTTTGTTATTTATTAATTCACCTGTTATTGCAATGGCAGCTAAAGAAGGTACCTATATACTATACAAAAAATAAGGAAAGAAACCTAAACAGTGATACCCTTTGTTTCGTTCGTTTCCTATACATAACATAATATATCCAGTTGTCAATCACAAGACGACACATTACATTAGCACACATAATGGTGCTTGCAGTACTGTTGTACAGTTTTGTACTGTTCACACACATAAAATCAAGCCACCAGGGAGACCAACAATTTCAGACATTAAATTTAATTGGCAATTCAATGCTTTTTATTTATTTTGTTACGTAGTTAATGAATATTAGCTCTAAACTTAAACACACACAGGTTACAGTGATGCCTGTTGAGAAAAGAAAAGAAAAGAAAAGAAAAGAAAAGAAAAGAAAAGAAAAGAAAAGAAAAGAAAAGAAAAGAAAAGAAAAGAAAAGAAAAGAAAAGAAAAGAAAAGAAAAGAAAAGAAAAAAGTAGCCTACCTATAGAAACATGATGGTGCAATATAGTGGACTTCATTAAGGCAATCTGCCCCATGGTTAATTTTAGAGTAAGATAATAGAGATATCATGACTATACACTGATGTAAATGATTAAGAATGTTATATAGAATTTCTGCAGTTAGATCCTGCTAAATCCACCGGAATCTTGTACACGGGAAATGGAGCAAAACACTATAGCATTGTGGGGGGGCTGGCGGATTAATGAGAAAGGCTCTGAGCATTAACATATATTAGTCTAATATATTAATGTGCTTTGGTTCTTTCTCAGCACCTGTTGCACACTAATCCAATTAGCCCAAACATTGATTTTTTTTACACTGTGTTCTTAAGAAACCTCAATGGCGTGGCTCGTTTTAGCCTCGTAACAAACCCATGGCTCCTTCTCCTCTTTTCATATATATATATTTAATGACAGTTGGCCAGATATATCTTGTCCCTTGGGTGACTTTTAAACATTTCATAAAGTCTGTAGCACAGTGTTAAATCAGATTATATTACCACAGTCTACATCCTCATGAATACATGCAATATATTCCACAAAGAATTTACTTTGATTGATCTCATCTCAAATCTTTGGGAAGAGAAGATGAAATTATCCTCTGAATGTGTACCAGTCAGGAAATCAAGGCTGAATATAAGGGACACAGAATAAAGTACTATAACATTTGTGTTTAGTAAATCTATGTTTGTAATACGTTAATTCATTTAATGTATTTTTGCACCCTCATTTTCAATGTTATTTTGTTTTAATATGCATATTCATTCATTCATTTAGTTGTACATCTGGACGTGTCACCAGTTTATCGCAGGGCTATTATGGATTTTATTACCATTATTTTGAGTTATATTTCCGTAATTTACATGTTTACCCTGCCCCCCAAAGGGGAGGCAAATACAGGACCCCCCCCCCCCCCCCCCCCCCCACACACACACACACACACACCTCCAATCCCACAGCGCTGTACTTTATGTGTCATGGTCCTCCCCCTCAAGAGGAAGGCAGGCTTCTTGTACTTGGTCATGATTTGAGTCAGCTGGAGTTATTTATGGACATTTTTATGCAGAAAGTGGCCTTTTAAATGCATGGAACATTGTGAGCTGAGGACATTCACAAGAGTTTGCTAGCACAACACCAGCCCCATCAAAGAAATAGGTCAAATCAGGAATTTCATTTTTATTCCTGTATACTCAGTTTTGTATCTAGCTTGTTTTTGCTCTTACTGTTGATGTGGTCCAAATCAAGTTTTGGGTGTGACTTTTGAACTATTCATCTTAGAGACTTCTAATGAGTACGAAAATGCTGGTCTTTAAATTCTACATCTTGTGTGTATAGATTTGTATAGACTATTGTTGACTCAAGAGGTCACAAGTCATTTGGTCAATCCCTGAAAAACTAAAATGGACTATAACAGAAAAACCCACTGATGGTAGATACTTCGTTACTATTATCAACAGAAGAGAAACCTGGCATGGGCTTCAAAATGGTGGCATGACCTTTCACCTTGAGTGACCATAAAATGTAAAAATCAAGGTCACATGATTTTAAATGGTTGGAAGTCCAAAAATAGTAGTGTTAAATACTCAGTTACTATTGTTAACAGACAGGGAACTACATGTAGGCTCCAAAATGGCATCATGACCTTTGACCTTGAGCTCAAATGTTTGAGAGAGATGGGTTTTGTGGTGCCTGGCATCACTTGTTAGCGTCATTTTTGTAGTTATTTCCTTAATTAACATATTTCCTTTAAATATCTCCACACTTAGCAACTTTTTAAACTGTTAACCTGCAATAGAAGGAAATCCTCCAGAACTAAAAACAGTTTCTTTTTCTGTTACCAATTACCCACCAGGCAGTTATTTTATAACATCAGTCGCTCCATTCAACTATTTTCAGCTAGAAATAAGAGGGGGAAAAAAGAGAGCATGGAGTAAAAATATATCCAGTGTTTGTACTTTATTTCAGACTCTAACAGACGATAAACCTCAGCAGGTGGTAATAAATGTATGCCTTGGGAATAGTTTCTACGTTTGCAAACTCTGCTAGATCTTGCATTCTCTCTGATGATACTAACTGAAACACCTGACGAAACTGCTCTCTGCTACTGCGCTTTTCATTGTAGTTTTAACTTTTTAGAAGTTTGAGGTGCATAAGTGTCTAGTGAAAAAACGGTGCAGAGGACAGTGCCTGCGGGAAAAACTCAGACAAGGAAAAAAATAAATAAATAAAAAAGTAGCAGAGACCTCTTAGGAAATAATTATCTCTCTCATCTCCCCGCAACCTCCTGTGGGAGAGCAACGCTGTGACGGCTGCCAGTTTGCTGCACGTCTGTCTCTAAACCAAAGGCTTTGTTTTTTCCCTGTGTGAGCAGAGTTGTTGACAATACTTCTGAGTGTTTACAGCAACATTCTCTCAAACATGTACATACTCAGAAATTACATGACAAATATGACCATATTACCATGGGCAATATTGTGTATTACTTTGTGAGAGCTTAAACACTGATGTAACTACAACATTTACAGCACTTTACTACAATAAGTTTAGTATCATAGGTAAACAAAGAAGGATGTCTTACAGTCAGCAATCCTAAAATACTGCTTTAACTCACTAGTGAAACTATAAGGAAGTGATGTCCAATGGATTTTAATTCAGAGGCCTAAATGTTTTTTAAGTTAAAGGTAGGGTAGGAGATCTTGGGAAAATGGTTCCTGCAGCTATATTTTGAAAGTATACACACCCATAACTCTTCGTCAGCCCACTCCACAAAACTACACCTTCAAAAATACATGAACGTGCTGCTGTCTGGTGAGATCATGGAGATTCACGAGCATTCATGAGAACTAACCATACTTTAATACTGTATATGGAATTTCACAGATAATGGCGATCAGCAGCAATGAGTAATAAGAATTCAATTTGCAAAAATACTTAAGATTCTCACATTTTCCTTTAACTTTTAAAGAAGTCAAATTGAAATTTCAATTCCACAGTGTGAATTAGTGGAAAAACAAATACAAATAAAATATATTAAAAAAAATAAATCTTGGAGTCTTTGCTGATCTCCTCAATCACTTTTTCTGACTGAGGAGTATGAAAAAGAGCATTAACCTCCTGGGACCCAGTAGGAAAACATTGTTTGCCATTTTACATGAAATAATTGCCTTAATTGGAAATAGCATGATGCAACAGTTTTTTCAGATACATTTAAAAAAAATTTTTTTAACATAATGTCCTTTTCAGTGGACATTTTTTATTTATTATTTTTAAATCAAAGTGTGAAATTCTTGTCCACTACAGAGGACAAAAATGTATTACTGGGACTCAGGAGGTTAAAGCATTAACAGATTTACAGAGTCAGTATTGTAGCTTTAGATTCTTATTAACTTTTATAAATGTGGTTTTGGAACTTCCCTGAGGAGTAAAAGTGAGGATGTCTTGTTGTCTGCTGTAATGGCTTTTTTTGAAATAACAAGTCTCCTGGAAACCCTTTAGAGAGGTGTAACCCTTCTTAAAAGCAGACTATTCAAGTTTTAGATATGAGAAAAATCATGCAATTCTTTGTGACAATAAATTATATTTTACTATTTCACATCATTTATCAAGACACAGTTTGCTTTATTTTTCATTTTAATACATGATTGTTTCTTGAATTTGCTTTATTATTTTTAGTGCATTACCTATATTTTATTACGATTACTCACTACACTACCTGTGTCAGTTTCACTACTTATCATTGTTTCCAATCAAAGGTTAAAGCAGCACAAGGCTTTTATCATTCCTTTTTCTTCAAATGTGTAAACCTCAGTTTTAACCTGATTATCACTAATCCACAGAAGTGACAAAAGTACTTACACTCTGTACTTTAGTAAAAGTACAGCTACTTGTATGAAAAAATACTCTGGTAAAAGTAGAAATATTATTTCAACTCCTTTACTTAAATACAAGTAAAACAGTACAACTTCTCAAATGTAATAAAGTAAAAAGTAAAATAGCTTTTTTTGCCAATAGATTAAATAATACTTATTTAAGTAGGTAAAATTAGAAAAGTTATGAAAGTACAAAAAATAAAGGCCTTAAAAGTGAGTTACAGTGTAGCCCACCTCCCTTCCCATATTTTAATATCTTTGTGTTTTTTGTTGTTTTTTTTTTGTTAGGGTTAGGGTTAGGGTTTTTACAAATGTGTGTTTCTTAACATCTCTTAACACATCTTAAATTTTTTAAATGTATTTTCAACATAATTAAAAAAATTTTAACCTCTGTGCATGTATTTTTTAACATTTACCCCCATATTTTAACATGTTTGTGTTTTTACTTTACAGTATTTATACACATTTTAAGATTTAAGATTTAACATCTCTTTTAACACATCTTAATATTTTTGTGCATTTCACCATCCTTTTAAATATATATATTTCTTACTTCTGTATATGTTTTTAACATTTCCCCTCATATTTTAACATCTTTGTGTGTTTTTAAAAAAAAAAAACATCTTTCACATCTCTTTTGCGACATCTTAATATTTCTGTGTGTACTCAACAGCTGTTAAATAAATGTCCACATTTGTGTATGTTTTTAACATTTTCATTTCAGGTGTGATGTAGTCTCTAACATCTACTGCAGTTAACAAGCCACATGTTTACAGGGTCTTCTCTTTTTTTTTTTTTTATGTTTAGGTTTATTTTTTTTCCCTTTTTGTCCTCCCCTGAAGTCCTCTGGCGCCCCCCAGTGGACGCCCCCCTGGACTAATGGATTAATGATAACTAGGTTTACACTGTAGGAAGTGATGGCTACAGTTATATCACCAAACACCCTCAGAACATACATAAGTCATGATATTAGGCACCCATAGGTCATGATCATTCTTTTATTATTTCTATTTGTCTGATTAACTTGAAATCAATTTAATCAGAGAAATAGTTCCAGGCATATGAACAAAAGACTATTTTGTGATTTTTAACCCTTTGAACGCTCCCTAGTGGACAATCTAGAAATGTAAATCATCCAAATCAATCAAATCACTTCTTCCTCTCTGTGATGTTTATTGATATGGAAAACATAGAATTTCTACACTGAAGATTTTCCAAATGATCACATTCACACCAAGGATATTTGGCGGTGGCTGTCAGATCTAAAACATAATATCCCACAAATTCCACTCAGGTATGTAATTATCACTTTTACCAATTCAAAGAAAAAATTGTCATGAAAGTCATATACTGCTTTAAATGAAAACTAGGAAGATTTGAAGCAGACTAGATTTACGTGTGATGTCTCTTTGTTCCTTATCATCACCTGTGCTGATTGACAAAAGGAGGTGAAGCTCTCTCATCCTTCCCTCTAGTCTCAAAACTGACGTCATCATCATCATCATCATCATCATCATCATCACAACTAATCATTGATCCTCTGAATATATTAAATATATTGAGGTTAATACAGACACACTGAAATACAGTCTATGAGTAAAACAATACCAACAGACATCTCATGCAAAGTACATATTTATCAAAGACATGTTTTTGTCTTTTGAAAGACACTACTTTAGCAGAGTTGAAGAAAGAGCAGACTGGTGCTTCATCTTAGGTTGGACAGGACCCTCTTCATCATCTGGCGCCTGAAAGAAGAGCCTTGATGACGGTGGTGACATCATTGTGCAGGGCGCTGTAGGCTTTTAAAGGGTGATTGCACGGTCAGGGTGATGACTATTGAACTAAAAATGCCTTAATCAGGACAGAGAATGAGAGAAAAAAAGAATGAAATGTGAGAAAGTCTTGACGTAAAGTCCAATTAGGCAATGTGAAAGGATATATCAAAGATTGTTTGTTTTGTTCCAGAACACTGCCTCAAATGGAAACAGAAAAAGGTTAAAAAATAAAATAAGAATAAGAATAATAATAATAATAATAATAATAATAAGAAGAAGAAGAATAATCATCATCATCATCATCAGTCCCAGCAGCAATAGATGTAACGAATCCCACACTAAACACTGACATCACTCCCATTTGTTTGTAAGAGAAATTCAAGGATGCACACAAGACTTTTCTTTACTTCATTTGTGTGGGATGAGAATAATGAGAAATCCTTGGTGACTGTATCATGACTTTAACAATTAAAGCAACTGATAATAGTTTTCATTGGAAGCTTTTGTGTTCATATCATTTCTCTTTAAAAGCACTTTGAGCAACATTAGTTATATAAATAAAAAATGTTATACAAGTGTATTTCTTACAGTGTCACATTTTCAAACTAAACTCATTAAAGTGTACTCGAAGCACTCTGTGCATTGTAAATGAAGCTTTATTTTATGTTATCAGTACATTTTATCTAACACTCTCATCCATTAACTACAATTTAATGTTTATCTTTGAATGCAATTTCTTCTTTCAGTTTTATGTTGCATGAATTATTTGCATTTTACTGTTTCCATGTTTATTCTGTGTTTTTCAAATGGTTGGTGCATGTCATTTATTTTCTGTTAAGCACTTTCTTGTATGAAAGTGTAAAACACATAATCTTTTTAAAATTATATTATTATTACTATATTCTGCTTCAAGCATTTATTAATTTCATTATTGCAAGTCATTCAAAAAAAAAAAAAAGTTCTTTCTTCTCCCACTGTGTAAGACAGTGCATCAGCTCACATCGCACATTACTTATTTTCTTCCTGGCTCAGCTCCCCTGACTTCAGACAGGAATGACGTCATTGCTGATCTTTAAACCTTCATTTGTTCTTGTTGTTGTCAGATAGAAATGTTTTATAGATAGCTCTTTATAAGGACATTTTGACACCTCCATCCTTATTACACATCTTTGACAAAATGATGTAGTTTAATATTTAAAATCAGTTTTTTTCACACCAAAAATACCATTAAATAAGCAAATATATATAAAATACATGTGTTTTAGTGCATGTTTTAGAGTTGTCAACCTTTTTTTATCTCGCCCAACATTGTTTGGGAGAGATTATTGTTATCCCGTTGTGTGTATCTGTGTGTGTGTGTGTGTCTGCAGAGACATATCATGCTATAACTCAATGAATATTTGAGATATCACCATGAAATTACATGGCCATATACATATAGCTAATGCACATCGGATTCAATGATCCATTTCAGTAAAGGTTAGTTAGGTTTATAAAGTTATATCCAAAATTCAATTTTGATCTCTATCCTGACCTTGACCTTTGACCTTGTCTTCAAATGTGTCCTTCAAGGTTCTGATGTCAATGCACATCAACAGAGGCTATATGCAATACTGAGTACACAGGAATGAAAAGGTCATTCCTGATTTACTCTATGTCTGATCATTGCGAAAACACATTTTTGGTGACTTTGACCTTTGACCTATATTTAGCAAAATATGATGGGACCTATTTGGGGCATCACACCTTTTCTGAAAATCTCATTGAATTTGGTCCAGTAGTTTTTGTGTAAAGTTGCTGCTAAACAGACAAACAAACAGACAAAAGCCAATATTCCTTGCCTCTCCTTGGGGTGTCGGGGTAACAAACACACATACACAAAACAAAAACAACATGGCAGGTGTGTTTCAGAGGTGGTTGGTTAAATAACTTAGAAGGTAAAGCCCCTCGCCCCTCATCTACCTGGTGCTTCCTGAAAACAAAGGGGTAGTATCCGTAGTAGCAGTGAATATGTGCCTTTACTGGCTCTTTACACTGGGTGTATAATGTTGTAATGAACAGTGACTAACGCCCCCCCATTTGTGCACCCCTCTCAGCTTTCTTCTTCCAAACACCCTCCCATGATCTTCCAACACCCCCTGGGGGGCAGTACCCCGCCTCCGTTGAGAAACACTCTTTTAGAGAAAGAGAGGAAGCGTGACAGTAATGAGTAAATGATCCTGCTGGAGTCACGCTTTAGCTTCATTAGCTGTGATGTGCACCGAGCGGCAGCAGCGGTAACTCATCTCATCTGCCTCGGCCCTCCTCATACCTCCACCCTCTGGAGAACACATACTCATTACAGGCAGATCAGCTGATGAGGAAAGGCAGGTGAAGGGTTATACTGGTGGTTCAGGTGTGACACAAGGAAGGAAAATTCACAAGCAAAGGCAGAGTGAAGGATATGGAGTGTATGCATGCGTTAAGCCCTTACTATTCCAGGGTGATTTTACTAAAAATGTCTGAAAAATACCTTTCCAAATGAAAATGACAGTTGTTCTTCAGCTGTTTGGAATACAGATAAAAGACTGGGCTCTTTGTAGAGGTAATACCCTGTAGTTTCTACTAAAACAGTCACTTTTGATGTTTATTTGACAGGTAAAATTTCTATACTATAATACTATATAAATTATAGCTTTTTCTTTCTCCCTAGCCTCAATATTTTGTGAAAAACAGGGTGTGTAAAGATGCATTTGATAAGTACATGGGCTGAAACACACCATTTATAAACAGACCAATGTCTTGGCACTTTTCAGTTCGAAGCTGTGAACTTTATTTGTAAAATGTCAGTTTTCAGCTTTTTTTTCTATGGTTGTGTTTATACATTTTACAGAGAGGAAATTAGGGGAATTATCAATTTTTCCAAAGTAGCTACATCTGAAATTTATAATAAATAAATACATAAATAAAAAGAATAACTGTTGAATGCTTCAAATACACATATTTTTAGCAAAATTTTGTGACAATCACCCTCTCACACCAAAAATAAATGCAACCTAATTTGTTGGAACATTGATCAGATGACAGCTGATGAAAGTCAAAAGCCAAATTTCTCATATGTTTTTTGTGCAAAACAACCTTTTGTGTATGTGGTGTTGGTATTGTACTTCAGAATGCTTTATATATTCAGAAAGATGAGTTTGTTCACTTTCATTTGATGTGTGACAAGTGAAGGTGAATTAATGTAGGAGCTGTATATATATATATATATATATATATATATATATATATATATATATATATATATATATATGTATGTAGGTGTTATTAAAATACTGTCCTCTATGTCCCAGCACCAGGACGTAGGGCTGGTAAGAAATTAAATTCAACCAGAATTCATCACAAAACTGTTTTTATATTGAAATTCAGACCAGGGCAGCATAAAGTAAAAATAGCAATACTTTGATGATCTTCTGAACACATATTGTGCCAAAAGTTTACACCAAAGGCAACTGAAATTAAATCTTGAGTGTTGTTTATCTGTCTGTAGTGTGCAAAGTAAAACACACATAAGTACACTTTCATGTCTCTAACTGCATCTTCAGACTTCAGTTTGCTCAAGAATACATCCAGATCAAAAAAGAAATCCGGTCCCTTTAGAACCCGAGATCCAAAGGAACAGTGAAACTTCATTAAAAACAAGTACAAGTGACAGGTCTGACAATGTGGTTGGTACGTCATTCAGGACAGCTTTTTCCCAGGTGACCTGAACACTGTGGCCTCCTCTTCAGACACATCTGCTCCATCATCTGCTGGTGACAAAGTGAAGTAGCTTATGTGCTGAAATTTGAGCACCTCATTTCCCCAGCTCGTCCACCCAGGTTGTAAATTTCGGGCAAAAAGCTCTAAGCATTTGGCCTCAGGTCCAACGTAAGGCTTCAACACCTCTGAAAAGGAAAAAGAACAATAACACATGAAAAATAACACTATGGTTACACTTTCAGCCTCAATTTTCTGTCTTTTTCCTACAGTTACGCTGGATCTCTCTCTATTATGGCCACATCCACCTGCACACCTGCCCCTTCGTTCCCAGACAGTGGATATATTCACCGCTCTGTTAAACTCTATTTCTCACCAGACTGTGACAGTTGTTTCAACTCAGTCTTCCTTGTGATGGACTGATCTGGAAATAAGGTGTTCCCATTTACCATCTGCTTACACCTGAGTTCTCCTATTCAACCTGCCCCCACACCTACAAACAGTCTTTTTTTTATATTGACTACACATGGTTTTAAGACTCATTGATATTTGAGCATTTTTAAAGATTCTATTATTTGGTTTTTATTACATGTATTTAAAAATATCTGGTTTAACAAGATCTGTAGTCCCTTGAAATAATACAGGAGATAACTACCGGTAATAATAGATAGAATATTTTCACACATAAGATTAGACTTTATTTATCCCACAGTGGGGAAATTCAGTCAGTAGCAGCACATACATACACACTAGGTAAAAGTATATATATATATATATATATATATATATATATATATATACACACATGAATAGTTCCTGAAAGTTTAATCAAAATCTGTTCATTTTTTGTGTAATCCTGCTGACAGACAGAGACAAGCAAACAGACAGACAGACAAACGTACCCACATGTAAAGGCCCCTTAGCGGAGGTAATAAACACTATTACTCCCTCGTGTTATTTTTGGTTCCACTGTAAACTGACCCCAACTGGAGAATACAGTTTCAGTTTGTCTCAGATCATCTTCTGTGAAACTGTCACCACATTGTAACTAATAATTCCTGCTTTTTATTCTTTTTACTTCGAGAGGTATTTTTTGTAGTCAGGTACACAGTTATAAATCCTGCTTCATAAAATGGTCACTGGTTGATGACTGGTCATAAAACACCTGGGACTAAAAAAACGAAAGACCAGGGGTCTCTTCCAAAAGTGGTGAAGTCTCTATGGAAACCCCTGGGGGCACAAAAATCAATACATGAAAACAGTTTAGGTCTCTACAGGTTATTTCCTCCTCTGTATCTGAAAAGTTTATGCATAATTAAAACCTGTGATTGACAGATGAGAGCAGTGTGGGTTTTGTTTGACAGATAATAATGTCTTGGGCGTCCAGTTGAACATTCTGAGGTTTATTGACTAGAACTTCTTTTTCTCTCCGACAGACATTTCTGTCGATTCTGCAATGTTTACTGGTACTTAATTACAATAAGTGATGTAACCTGGCTACATTAGCTGATGTTGGTACTAATTTATATTCAATTATTTGGTCTGTCAGCTAGCCTCCTACTTAGCACTGATAGCTATCATTAAAAGGTTAAAGGTTAAGAGGTTGAGGTTATGGCTGTTTCTAACAGTTGAAAAAAAAAAAGAGAAGGACCCAGAGAAAATCTGAGAATCCCAAATGGAAATTTCTACTAAATGTTTTTATACTTTTCACAACTTTAACTCATTAGGACCTAGTGTTACTTTTGAGGTAGTTCTCAAATGACTTTTTCCTCTATATTTAACATTTCTTAAATGATTTGTCACCATTTACCATAAAATAATTGCCTGCATTTTGAAAATCTGGTATTTTCCAATATTAAATTAAACTATTATGTAGATCATTTACATAAAAATATACAATAAATCTTCATAAAACGTTGTGGGATATTGTGTTTTCATATTTTCTTAAAAAATATTTAGTTAAATGAACACACAATAATTGTCTCCATCCATTGTCAGTGATCCAACTACATGGGCTTTGCTGGTGAAGCAATGTTGTAGAAGATGACATTGTTTCTACTGTAACTACAGAGCCTCTGAAACATCAGCGATCAATGCGTGTTGTCTCTGCTAACAGCTGTGCACCTGCACGTAGCATCCGCAAACACTGCCCAGCAACTGATGAAAGTAGTTTTCTAAGGTGTACGCATGGAGCGCTATTGAGAGAAAGTAGCTCCAAGCATTACCAGGTGTAAGTTTTTGTTTCATGACAGTTTTTGTTATGCAAATAAATCACTCATTCGAAGACATACTGTTTTGAGAAGACAAATGTTTTATTTTCGTGACCCCAGGAAACCTGCCGGGACTACTTTTGCTTTGACCAAAACTGGACCATAACTCGACTCACAGGACACTGTGGGTGCACCAGAGTAAAGACGCTGATTCATGTGAAAAATAGTGAACCATCCCTTTAAGAGCTAAAACATTTGCAAGGGGCGGGGTTTGTTGTGCCTGGTACCAGTCATTTCCATTATGTGAAGGTACTTTTAAATGTAACAGGATACATATTGCAAGTTGTAATATCAAAATAACTGTAATTACTTGCTGAAAGGTTTAAAAAACAGACATTTCAACCAGCACTGCAGTATTGTTGGATTTCTACCACTGATAGATATTCTTGTCAAACACCATTCCATGTAATTTGTGATCCCCATTAGATTTGACTGCATCCATTTCTTATGGGGTTCTGTGACGGGTAGAGAAGAGCACTGGCAACAGCCCAGCTCCTTCTCACCACACCACAGCACAGATTTTTCTACATAGAGACTGGCAGTGACCTTGAGTCTCTGTAAGTAATGCTTTTCCAAGAGCAGCACACCTGACAGATACGTTTCACTTCCTCTGCCCCCGTGCTACTCTGTGCATGCTCAGCCCACCCTGACACTCACCTCGGCCAAACACTCAGGGACTTAATGAGCTCAAAACCTGATCTCTAAACCAATCCAACCTGCACCATGGAGTGTCTCCTGCCCTCCTGATTTCCCTTTCTGTGGACGTCACAGAGACAGAGTAGAAAGGCCAAACAAGCCCCTTTACGACTAATTCAGCTCCGACCGGTGACTCAGCTCTCAAAGTTAAACGCAGAATAAAAGGTCTTATTATCCATTTAATTCTAAAAAGGGACGCCGTCTGAAGCAGATAAAGACCTGAGGCAAAGGAAGACGTTACTCAAACACCTGAACACCTCAAGAAATATGACTTGAAATTGGAAACATTTATGTTGCATTAAAGTTCAAGGTCTCATTAAGCTTCAACCAAAACATTTTTAATCATAACTACAGTGTGGATGAAAAGTCCATTAATGAAAAGAATTACTTATAGAATTTTTAGTATCATCATCACTTTTCCATTGATCCTCAAATATAACTTGCACATAAAAATGTACCTAATAGAAAAAAAAAACCAATATATTCAACAAAATCCTCATTTTTTTGAGCAGGTAAGAGGTGTTTTTTTTTTTTTTTTTTCCAGATGTAACGCAAATGTTACAACATGCAAAACTGCGATGGAAAGACCTTTTTTGCAACTACATTCAGGTGAATAAAAAAAAAAAAAGCAGATGTGGATGGATGTTATAACAAAGAAAAACTCTAAAAGAAACATATGTGGGACACGCCAGGAAAGTTATTTTTTTAATTCAGTTTATGATAGAGGACTAATACAGTAGTGATCCAGGCTCCAGGATCTCTTCCATCTACAATCTTTTCAAATAAACAATTTTGTGTTGTATTTTCGTTTAATTTTTTATGTTATTATGCTATTTTGTATTAATTCTACATTTGTTTTTTTTTTTTTTTAAATAAATACAATTATTTATTTAAAGTACAGCAATGTGTGAAGAACAGTTGAGTTCCTTGACTTATATTAATAAAAGCGTTGAAGAAATTTAATATGCTAAGGTAGTCACAAAATATACTAAATATATAATATATATTCCTTCCTGCCTTTACTGCACTTTTTAAATGTATTGGAATCTTCTGTTTTACTTATACAGTTTTTTATTATGCATTGTCTTTTACTCTTTGTTGTTTAGTGTCTTTGAGTGACTTTAAAGGTGCTTATAAATAAAATGTTATAAAATATTATTATGGTCTCTGTGGACAGTATTCTTTTTTTATTTATTTATTTTTTTGTACATATTCTCGCATATTCCCCTAATATCTTGACACAAAGTATAACAGATTCATGTGTAGTCATTATAACATAATAAAATAAACTCAATAATGGCTTAATACTTACACAGTACTGCACATACGATGATCATTTACATATTTAAAATAATTCAGTTTCAAAAAAGCTGTTGCTACTCGTTAGCTTTGGATAATATTACCTCTCATCCCCCCTAGATGAGGAAAAGCAAACTAATTATGTTGTGTACAGACTTGCTTTATTGGTTCGTTTACAACAACTAATCATTTTATTATACTCTTGGTTTGAGTCTATGGCTATCCACATCCAGTTTCTACATCAATTTTAGGCCAAATATAAACAGAACCATCACATTTTATGATAATAAAGATTTATATTATATTCATTATAATATTCAGTACATTGTGTACCACAATAAGGAGAGATATCAGTGTCTGTGTTGTGCCAGTTATATTAGGAAACACATAACAATCCCCAATTACCCCATGTTACATATTTATTTAACTAATGAAAACCTCCTCAAAAAACAAGCGGTGCCAGGCACAACAATCCCCACCCCAGACACATGTAGTTGCTTATTTTGGCATCAATCCAGCTGATGTCATCATGTCCATGCATGCGCTGATGCCAGCAGACAGCACAGTCATGGGTCAAAGAAGAAAAAAAATAAAAAATAAAAAAATATATTATATATAATATATATATATATATAATATTATATATATATATATATATATATATATATATATATGTTTTTGTTTTGTTTTTTACTTAACTTTGACCCACTTTTCCCCAAAATGTTATCACATCTATTCCAGGTCACTACCAATATATAAACCCAATTTGGTGTCAATTAAAGAAATTATTTTGCTGCTAGAGTGTTAACAACAAACATACAAACAAAATGAGGAATATGTAAATTGTGGGGTTTCAAAAAATTCCTAAAGACCTGAAACTTTGACCCACTTTTCCAAAAATTGAATTACATGTATTCTGTCTCAATCTATACATCAATAATTTTGCTGCTACAGACATGTGACGTTTCTCATTTTCCCCTTTTATTCTTCTTTTCTTCCCTGTTTTTGTTACTTTCATCCATTTCTTTTCTTTTTTTCTTCTTTTCTTCCCTTTCTCGCCCCCTCCTTTTTCTCTTGTTTTCCTTCTTGTTTTCCCTTTTGTTTTTGTCCTTTTTTTCCTGCTTCCCCCCCTTTTCTCTGCTGTTTTTCCTCTCTTTTTCCTTCACCTGTCAGTAAATCACGGCAAAGTAAAAAACAACAAATCTGTCGACACAACAGGCCAATTCCTATATAACAAAAATTTTATTTAAATATTGGCCCACATATCGGCCGGCAGTCTGTCATTCATAATCAGATTAAAACGAACTTAAAGGTGGGATGGAGATCTTGTTTTGATGTTTATGATCCCATATCACACACTAAAATGTTTTAGTGCAGTCTAATGCACATAAACAACTATGGTGAAAAAGACGACAACCGCAGCAAAACCAAAGTAAAAACTGTGTTTGAAAAAGCTACGGCCATGAGGAAGCTGAGTGAAGAATAGAACAGGACAAGGGTGGTAATCACTATAGCTTCCCAGCGCTAGTGTTAACTGAAAAAAGAAAAGTGGCTCAAAACTGATGCTAAAGTCACCATGTTTCTACTCATAGGTAAGATCATACCATTATGATTCTATAATATTTGGACATACTAATCACTTATGGGTATCATATTCAGCCCATCAGTGAGAAAATGTCAGATATTGACCAAACATAATGTTCCAGTAGGTTTTGCTAAGTTACCAACATTGTGTGTAAACTGCTGCTGTAACACCATAAACATAAACTATTGTCCTTATCCATTAGTTTTCATAGTGTTTATTTCATGCTTCTAAACCTTTTGTTAGCTAAGCTTCATGTGACACAAACTGATAAATGTTGCTTATTGTTTTATTTAGGATGATAATGGAGTTCTCTTGAATGCTCATGAATCTCCATGACAGCATGCGTGTTGATGTATTTTTGAAGGCGTGGTTTCGAGGGGTGGGCTGATGAAGAGGCATGGGTGTGTATACTTTCAAAATATAGCTGCAGGAACCGTTTTCCAAGATCTCCTCCCCTACCTTTAACATTTGAGGGTGCTAAAAGTGACCCCTAGAGGCCATGTGGCTCCTTACACAGAACAAAAACCAAAGAGCATCTAGTGCAACCACAGCAAACTGTTGATAAATCTAAATAATGCAAGTTAGGATGATTTTTTTATATTTTCTTTTTAAACTAACTCATTCGCAAATGAGATCATATTGGGATTCAGCCTCCAGATAACAGTCATGCTGCCCACCACCGCTGGCACTGTGACAATATGAAATTAAAAAAGAAAAAGAAACATCCACTTAACCACTAATTATAATAACAAGTTAGATAAGAGTTTCATTTGTCACAATTCTGTAAGTTACAAGAGGGAAGAGAGTTTTTAATTAATAAAAACTACACATCTTGTCACATCCAACAACCCAGTGAAACAGTTTTTTTTTTTTTTTTTTTCTGACCATCTGGCAAGGATGTGTTGAATCTGTAATGGAGTAATGGTGTCCCTTGTTTCTCCATAGCAACTGAGAGTGTCAGTGATAGGAGCCCCATCTGACAGAGGAGGAGAAGTGGGTCAGGGTTTCTCAACACTAGCCAGCTCCAGGTTTGTGGCTTCACACAATAGAGGCTGCCCACTGTGTCTCTGGACCTGATACGGTGAGTGCAGAAGAAGAAGAAGAAGAAGAAGAAGAAGAAGAAGAAGAAGAAGAAGAAGCGCGTTCACGCAGAGATGATTACCAGTGAGAGAGCGACTGCACACTTTAAGCAGATAAATGTCAAAGAGTTCACCATACTTTTGACATTTCTAATAATTTCCTAATCCACGGGTCAGATCATTTTCATTATTGAGGCATCTGAGTAGAAAGTTATCACCTCCAATAGTTCCTTTTTTTTAGTGCAGGACATAGATGAGAGTCACTAACATAGCTTTTATGAAGAGAAATTCTGTGTTTAGTTTGAGATACAGGACAGGAAAACCCACAGCAGCCAAGAAAAAGGAAATTAATTCAAAATGTTTTGCTGTAAAACAAACAAACAAACAAACAAACAAAAAAACAATCTATACTGTACATTCAAATCTACTAAATCTCTATGGAATCAAAGCTCTACATTGTCCTAATTATGCTCTAAATTGATGTATTTTAACAACATCTATGCACTTCCAAGAGGTGGAATCTTTCTGTGCTGCTCAGAGGGCACGAGCAAACACCGGTCGTGTTTTACTCTCCTTACCGCACAATAAATCGCATTCCCCCGAGAGGGAGGGAATGACGTCAAGCCTCCCTTATTCAGAGTAACTGCATATTCATTGTCAAGGTCTTACATTGATTTTAAGTGTCAGTGTCCATGTTAAAGTCAAACCACCATCTGCAGATATGGAATAAATGTCCACAGAATGAAAAGACAAGTTTGTGCAGTCGTAAAACAATGAAGACACTGAGTGCTAAAATGACTTTTTATGCCCCAAAATTTTACTATTATGTGCTTATTTGCAATTAATGCGTTCATGAAATGTTATATTACATTTTATACCAGTTGTAAAAAACCTCATGTTTCAAGTTTTATCTCTTTATTAGGAATTAATGCCTTTGTGGAGTGCTTTAAATCTAAAACTCAGTATGCTTTAATTGTAGCTGTTTTATTATCAATTAGAGCAATCAGTTAAATATTATGTTTTCTTTACAGCTCGTAATAACAGAAAACATTTTACAATGTCTGTGATGAAATAAAAACAGATTGTTGTGTGTATATTGCACTTTTGCTGTTTATATCTAGGGGAAGCAATAAAAAAAAAAAATGTGCAAATTAAATGTCAGCCAAACAAACCTTCAAAACGGTTTGTGAAAGGAGACTGGAGTTGGATTTGGAGCATCAGCAAAACAGCAAGATAACAATCACTAATGATCCTGCATTGCCCTCTGGTGGTATAGATACAACTACTCTTCATTACATACAATGGGGGAAACAACATTTCTGGACTTTCCATGTATTTGTCATATGTCATAAAGAATCACTCTTAAGTTATTGTTCCATTCTCCAACTCACACGCTCTGTTCTGTCGAGGTCACAATTGAATGTTTCAGCAAAATAATGAATAACATCCAGGACATGGCATGTTGACACGCTACTTTTTCTTGTGAACGATTAAGAAAACATATTTCCTCAGTGGGAAAAAAAAAATCAAAATCTTACAAAGTGTATTTTTTTCTCACTTCTAATCAAAATATATCATCACACTTAAAATAAATAGATCTCCGGTAGGCCACACAAGTAAAATGCTATAATAACCTGTAAAAAAAAATAATGACGATTCCAAATGTCTGTCTTTGATTTAATGCAAAAACATCCTATTAAATTACTGTGGAAAGAAATTTAATCAGTTACTTGTGGTTTAATTCTGTTTTAAATTATCTCTTTTTAAAGTCTTAAGAAACTGGCCTTATAATGGTTGACTGGGATTAATCTTGCCCAACCAATTAATGTCATCACCGTGTGTGTGTGTGTGTGTGTGTGTGTGTGTGTGTCCTCAGAGACATATGCTATAACTCAATGAATACTTGAGATATCACCATGAAATTACATGGGCATATACATATAATGGAGGGTCACAGAACTTTCAAATTGGTACCAAACGATGCAGAATGAAGATTTCTACAATCCTCATAATTGTTGTTATCACCTACGACCGATAATTTTTGAGATCTTTGGAGGTCAAAGATGACATGTGTCAAAATTAACTTGTGTAACACTGTTATGTGTGTCACGCATAGACATATCACGCTATAACTTAATGAATACTGGATATATTATCATAATATTACACACACGGACACCACATATACCTGTAACAAAATTATCAATATTGCAAAAGGTCAAAGGTCAAGGTTGCATTTAGCAGAAAGGTCAAAATCACTTATTGGGTTGTCATAGAAACTTAAGCTTGGCACAAAATAAGTGTGAAATTAGGCATTCTCTGAATACTTGTTGTTTTTTTCCTCTTCCAACCATTTGGACTTTGTACTGTCCTGTCATCAAAATGTCTTGTCCCTGTTCTCTGACGCTTCTTCTGTCCTTCTTCCTAGTTGCCGTTAGCGGTGCAGCCCAGCTGATCGGCTGACGGACAGAAACATGATACCTTTCACCTGTTGTGCGCACCACTAAAACTGATCTGTAATTATACCTCTGTCTCAGAGTCTGCATCTGGGTCCCTCTGTATTCTGAAAAGTGTTGCACTTACCAAGATCATTTTCATTTGTTACATTTGCAGTGTTAGAACCAGCTCTTCTAAATTGCCACATGTACACTATATCACCAAAAGTATTCATTCACCTGCATTGACTTGCATATGAACTTGAC